>ML776917.1:960209-971363 GCA_009831015.1 Picea engelmannii | reverse complement strand
TCCCTAAGTTCACTTTATGTCTCCTAATTCACCCACAAAGTGAATTAATAGTCACTTTAGGCTAAAATGACCAAATTTCACTTTTGACTTAAATCTCCTAAGTCAAACTGAAATTAGACATAAAGTACAAGGTACAAAGGTACGAACATCTCCCTCTTGTGGTTAGAGACTCAAAACCACAAGGGAACCACTTCCCGAGGTACACCAAAACTCAACAATCCTGACATATTTATGCTAAATGCATTGTTTCCTTTAGGTTTTGGTTCAAAATTTAAGTAAAATAGAGAAGGATCGTATTGTTAAATTTTCAATTCATACTAAGCAGATCTCCACTCAATGAACAAAAACCCTAACGATAGTTGATTAAACACCACTCAAAACAACAAAACATTTAAACTTGAAATTTTGACTGTATGTTTCACAAGTGTAGACACTGCATAATAAAAGAAATCAGAACAGGTACATGTTGTTACCCCCCAGGGGTGACAACTTTTGGATACCCTCACGAGGGTGCCATGTTGTTGCTTGCATGAGATGCCATGCTCATCTTCTCAAGATCCAGACAAAGTTTCCTCTTGATCTCCATCAGATGTATGATGTATGATCGTACTAGCTCAGTCATGTTGATGTATTAGCATCGGACAGGTACTTCCACGGAGGCTCGATGTCTAGCATGTGGAAGTCGTCCTTGTGACCTCTCAGAAAACCTTAAGAGTTCACTTTATGTGTAATGATTAAAGTGAATGTTCTTTTAATTAAGTTAAATGTCTAAGTTGTTTGGTGTTAGTAACTTAAGTGAGTTGATTAAGTCGTAGTTGTTAGATCTAAAGTGAAGGTGAGATTAGATCTCGACCTTTGATCACTTTGGAGATCTAGGGTTAGTGATTGATTTGGTCAAATCTCAATGTAATAAAAGGTAGCCTAGGTGAAAGGATGAGACACACTAAGAGTGAGTGAGGAGATCTCATTGAGTGGGTGAGGAGAGTTCATCCAAGTGTGAGTGGGTAGCGCTGAGGAAAGGTGCAAAGAGGCAACGAGGGAGATAGCAGCCAGGTGGGCTAGGCTATCACTACATTGTAATCCTTTGAAGGGCTATTATCCCAGGAAGGGAGCCCAAGATTAATAAAAGAAGATCTGGTTTCCCCGCAAGAGTTTTTCCAGGGGTTGTTTACCCGAAAATCTTTGTGCAATGTGTTATGGTTTTCGTTTAATGCTTCCGCTAATGTTTCGTTGATAACTTTGTTGTGCAATTGTTTAATAAAGCGATTTTATTAGGAATAACTATCGGGTGCAAGGTTTGCAGGTAAAATCAACAAGTCGTGGTATAGCTCACCTTCATCCCTCACTCCTCAGATGACAAATACACTATGGATGGTATGGTATGGTTCCAGTGTGCTTCATTTTGAAATTCCATGCATCAATATCCATTTGGATGTGGTGATATAACTTCTTAGCTCATCGTAAAGTGGTAAACACCTAACAATATCTAGTAGCACTTCATAACATTACATAGTTTTATTATTTTCCTTGGTACCTTGGGGAACATGTTTTTTGTTAGAAGTGTGTTCTCGGGTTAATCTATATTATTGGGTGCTTAGCTTAGATAGCATTATCCACATCCTAACCATGTTGGACATTTTCCACCCTCCCAATCATTCATTCCATGCATACAAATAATTGCATCCTAGTCATGTATGATTTCTCAAAGGTCAAAAGAAAAGGTCAAAATAATAAAAGCCTGAATCAATAAAGCCAATAAGGATAAGAGGTGAAGAGCTAAAGTCAAAAACCAAATATAAAGCTTGAGCAATGCCCCCCTGCTATGAGGCCAGTGCCCCTAGGCCCTAGTTTGTCTATGAATATCTAAATAAAAGGGACTTGTTCAATAAACTGAACACTTAAAGAAAAAGGCATAAAGGAGTAGTAAGAAACAGTGTCGGGTACAGGCAACTCAATGCTAAGCTCCCTATTGAAGGCTATTATGTACAAAAATCCTAGCTCATGAAAGCTAGATGAATGAATAAAAATACCTATGCATGTCTAAGGATTTGAGGGTCATCACATGAACTCAGTTCCCCTTCCCTTTCATCATTATTATCCATCTTATCTTTCACCAAGGTACTTAGAAAATATGGGTTGTCCTAGGACTTGATGCATGTATAAGAATTAATATTGTTCCCCTTGGTAAGACTTAGGCAAGTATTAAAACTAACCCTTATTTGTTATGTTGTGTTAAGAGATGTCACCAAGTGCTACCATTTAATGGCTTGCTAAGAGGCTAGACCCATAACTTCAAGTGGGTATTGTGCATTGGGATACATGCACCATGCCTCGAGATCCATGACACTACCTTGGGATCCATGATGCTACATTGGGATCCGTGTACTCATATATAATCATATCTACAGAGATTAGGATCTGTGCCATTTTCCTTAGGATCCATGTACCGCATTGGGATACATGTCATTGCATTGGGATCCATGACGGTGCATCGAGCGATGATAGGGACACCATGTCATCACACATGCCACATGAACCACTAACATTCATTCTCCTTGCTCAATTCGACATTCCATTCGCGCTCATTGCATTATTTACTCTCCTTGGACCACATGCGGGAGTATTTAATGCATTGGAGAGGTTGATTACAGATTATAGAGGTGATTACAAGTAGTGATTTGGATCCTATGATGATGTGGCACCATTACTTGATGTTTATTTGAGGAGCACTTGCCTAGATGAGCCCACACGTGCCTCATGTTGACTTTTTCACTTGGACGGCTCCCACGTGTGAGATTGACATAATCATTTGGGAGTTTGTTAGTGCATGTTTGGACCATTCCTTAGTTTGAGGATGTTGGTTAGAGGACATTGGAGATATTTTGACCTTGTTTGACTTGTCTATGGACTTTCTCCTTGGATGATGGCACTTTTATTGAGGGGCACACCTTCTCACTCCCTCTCTAATCCACATGTGAGGCATATTACATTGTATTGGACCTCTTCTAGAAGGTTATTTCACTTTTTGAGCATATAATGGGATGTATTATTTCATTTCTTGTATTTTCCCATGCTTTTTCCAGGCTAATGGTTTTGGAGCACATCGTATTGAGCTAGCACGTGGTATTGTATTATATTTGAGGAGGATCTTCACCTATAAAAGGGACTCCTCCTCCATTTCAAATCGTTGGAGATTAATGAGAAACTTGGCTCAAAGAGTTCTTTGAGTATCTATTTCTTTTCTTGGTGAATTTTTAGCTATTGTTCAAGGTTTAGATAATCACTCTTGAAGGTTTGTTGGAAGAAAAAGGCTACTACAAGGCCAAAGAAGGGTGAAATGCTCCACTTGGAAGGATTCTCAAGGTAAGTTCTCTAACCTTCCCCCTTTCATCATTAAATTTATTGTTCATGCATTAAGGTAGGACGTCCTAGGGCTCTGTCCTTTTGCCTAGCCAACCTTTGAGTTCACCTTGATAGTACCGGGAAAGGCTTCTTCATGGACCGATCCTCCCATCCAACCTTGAAGGGAACCTTCTAACCCTAGGTGACGCTTGAAGGGAAATCCTCCGGGTGTTGTCAACATCACCTCATCTTAAACCCTAGGCTTCACTTGGATTTGATTTAGTGATCCCATAGCCCTCCAAAGGCACTGGTCTTTTCATTTGTCTTCAACCACCCAAAAAAAACCAAAACAATTGTTTCCTTTCCTTTTTTTCTTTTTTCCACGATTTAGGGTTTTACTTTGCCTAATCATTTTTACTAGATCGCTTGAGCCTAATTGCTATATCTTACTCCAATTTATTGCTGGCCGATCCATCATTGTCTATCTTGCACTAGCATTTAAGGGTTTGAATTTGTCTCATTTATTGACCATTTTACCCTATCAAACTCGAGGGCTAGTTTGCATTGTGCTTGCAGGTCTGATCTATCATTTTTGCAGCCCTAATAAGTGTCTTCTTGAGCTGTCATACTGTACCAGCTTGCTGTCCCAAATCTGCAGTTCTTTGTGTATGGTTAAAGGGACTTCTCCACCTCCTTTCATCAACGTTGCAAGGTTCCCTTGCTCTCATCCATTCCAGCCATCAATCCGAGCCCTTAACTTAACTAACGTTGCCCTCTAGCTGCTGGACCATACCTTACATTTGCTTGATCTCTGGGATGTCCCTCAAACTGTCATTTTCTGCAGGGTACCAGTGAACAAATGTGGCTCCCTTGACTGCATTTCAGTGCTGTGTTGACCTGCCCCTTTGCTTGGCTGGTTGACCACGTTACATTCCTACCTTAACCACCCCAAATGACCTACAACTTTGGCTTATCGTTATCTATATTTGCTGTCTTGTGGGCCCATTCAGAGATTGGAATTACAGTTACAGTTTGGGCATACTTTCATTGTTTTAAAGCATTCCAATAGATGAAATCTGAATGGTATACGTGCTTGTCTATGCTGATATATAATATATATACACACTGTATCTATCATTCTATTGCAGCATTGAATTTTATTTGGTTCATGGTATGGTTATAAATGTGTTTGCTGTTGAGTTGAGTACCTGTTTGCTGTCTCTTTACTAAAGAATTGATCATTAGTATATGTTGATACTTGAACAGCATTTGCACTTATAAAAGAGTACACTTTACTTTATGCTTCACTGCTGCATTGGATGATGATAAATAGTTTATAACTGCCATGCTTTCATGAATCTGATCTTATAGATGGGACATATGTTGCATTAATACTTGTGACTTGCACATCTCACATTGATATTCTATATTTCATAGGTTATTGTTTCACAATTGAATGTTCATGCAAGTGATATTTAATTTCCAAGCATTTACTTGACATTGTCTTCTCTCACTTACCTTGAGCCATTTCTTAGGAGAACTCAACCAAGTCAAACTAAACCTTTTTTCTCACCCGTCCTAATTACAATGATAGGACCTAGTTTGACCACATAGGAAAATCCTCTTTAGGTTAGAAACCCTAACATAGAAGAGTAGAGGCAAGGCTGCTGAGGTGACAGTGGGTGACTTGCCTATCCATTGCCCCAAGCTCTCCCCCACAGGCCAGGACTTTCCCTTGGCGAGAGTTAGAGTGGTAACACCTGTATAAGCCTAAATCTGCATATAAAACTGTTTTAGAAATTAGTGAACAGTAAGCATACTTCACACTCAAACACTCATCAACTCTATTAACTTGTTGATCACTAGCTCAAAACTGGAATAATCACTCACCCACTGTGCCTTCTTCTATAGATGAAGAAGGTTGTGGTTACAATGTATCTAGACAGTCTCGACTCTCGATGATGTGCCAGGAATGAAAATTCCTAAAGTCTATTCTCCTAGACCAGTGTGCCTACTCTTGCATGAAAATATTCTTCCTAGGATGGAGTGCCCAATTGAGAAGAGAAGAAGCATGCATGCATTCTCCTAGGAATCTGCACCCAACCTATTCCTGGAAACCTTCTAAGTTCTCATGCATGACACTCTAAAACGAGAACAGAAGAACACTTCATCAAATAAGAAAAGGCATGCACCTATTTAGGCCTCAACTAGCCTCTAAGTCTTTAGGCTTGGGAACCTTTTAACCCCTAGATTTTCTCCCTTGAAAATCCTGAGGGTTAAGAGCCAGCATGGTCTATTTTTGGCTGGCATTTAGAGATTTTCCCAGGGGAAGTTGTGTTTTGAGCCAGGGTTGGTTTCCACCAAGTACAGGTACAAGACTGGTTAGGTAGTGTTCTTTGTTTCAGAAGTGGAAGTCTCCACAGGATCTTATGGATAGAGAGAGATGTCCATTTTTGGTAAATTCCCTATTTTTGAGGAGACAGAGATAGAGGGTCTGCATGGTAATATTGATCAAATATTTAGAGTCCTTGCAAGCTCATGAGTCCATTCAGCCTTTTCCGGACAACATGTGAGCACTTTACTTTTTTTAGCAGGTGGAGTTACAGGCCTTGGATGATGATTCTGATAACAAGTGGCAGGTTCAAATTCTGACATGTGGGAGTTTTATAGGGTGACAAATGGCCATGTTACCGCAGGATTTGTACTTGTGCAAAGCCCCACCACAAGTCCCCAAATCTTGCATAACAATGGAAGATCCTACCACTGTCACCTTAGTAAGAACTTCTCTCGTTTTAGTGATGGAAGAGGTCCACCACAAGAAAGGCTTCCTTGGTGACCTCAAGGGATCAAAGTAGCAAGTATAGTAGCCAAGCCTACCACCCCCTCTCTCGATCACCTAAAGAAAGGTCTAGGCCAAGGTAGTAAAAGAGATGTGAAGTTGTTTGAGTACCTGCCCAAAACAAGAACAATTTACAGCATATATTTGATTATTTCCAAGTCCAAACATGCAATTAATGCCTCTTTAAACACTAGACCATGTAAGTTGCAATGGCTGTTGTAAATTTGCAGCAGTAAACAATCGTGTGACAGCAGTAAATGATAGACAACAGCAGCAATAATTAATGCTCAGAAATGCAACAATTGACCATAAAAACTTAGCATTTGTCCACTAGAACATTATCCAATTGTTAGAAACAATTCCAGAGTGATTTAGGTCACCTTTACACGAGTGTATGCAGCAAATAAGAGTATTATGAGATGGCTGTAGCAAATTTTTGTAACAGCAGCAAATTATCTAACAAGTTTGCCAATGTTAGTGTTAATTAGGTTAGTAGAATGCTTAAGAGAGTTGAAAGAAAGAGTATGTTGATCAGTTCACCATGAGAATGCTTTAAAATCAGTGCCTTTAAAGGGTTATGGAGTCTTATAACAGCAAATGCAACTAGGCTTGGGTGATGGCCTACTTGAAACCAAGAGGTGGGATTCAAACTCTAAGGTGCTAGCACATTAGGGCCTTAGGGTTTGAATCTTGAAGAGAAGGACTTCTAGGTTGCAAACACATTTGGGCCCTAAAAACTGTTTCTCCCTTCTTGTAGCTTCAACTAGGTCAAAATCAAAAGTCTAGCGCTAAAATCCTAAAGTGCTAGCACTTTAGGGCTTTAGGAGTCTAACCCTAGCAAGGATTCTTTCACAAATTTTGGACAAAAATCACCTTGTGAGAGGAAGAAGCACTTATGTTCCTCTCTTAGGGTTTCACCAAGCAAGACGTCTAGCATAAAATAGCAAATTTACCATGAAAAACATTAATAGCATAAGAATAAATTGCAGAAAATTCACTTACTTCATGGAAGAAACCAAGAGATAAACCCTAATTGCACAAATCTCCATCCAAAATCAGCAAAAACCATCCACAAATGATCCTCCAAGCATAGTGCATGAGTAAAAAAGAGCTAGTAACCCTTAGAGAGCGAAAATTTCAGAAGTCTTCTCACAAATGGTGAGAAGTTGTTATGATAAAATGAAATGTGAGGGTGGCCTTTTTATATGAGGCCACCTTAATACAATTTGTCCACATAATTTGTCAACAACATAAAGTAAGTGGGGCCGATCCCTTAATTTGCCTCTAACAATATGCCAAGGTTCAAAAATACTTAATAAAGCTCTAAAAAGGGTGATGTCGTGTGCTAGAAGGATGACATCCTGCTAGGAGAGGGTGACGTGCACTGACGTCATGCCTCCAAAGGAAAAGGTTGGGCCTCCAAAGGCCAAGTGGCATCCTTCGAGGGCGAAAGAGTGTGAAGTGAGGTGTCTCCTCACCCAAAGCCATGCCAATCATCTCTGGTACCCATCCATCCATCAAACCCTAGCTTATAAGATAACATCAGGGGCTAGAAGGTGACGTCATAGACCTCACAAGTGCAAGAGGAGTGCAATCTCATCCCCAAGTCATGTCAAGGTACCTCCAAAGGAAACGTACTCCATCCTCTATGCACAAGAGCTTCGGGGTACTCTGCCCAGCCTGCGGGGCTTCCAGCCCATATGTGTGGCATAATAACTATAACCACCCAAACCAAGCCCATCTATCCATCATCCAAGGTTCTAAGAATGTGAGAGCCACTATCTAAGGATGGTGAGTCACTAGAAGACCCACTGCTCTCCATCACACATGCCAAAGTCCTACAATAAAGGCACAACATCTTGGGTACAAGCCTAGGAGTCTAGGACGTCCCTCAAGAACCACGTCAGGGGCATTCAAAACAAGCCAAAGTATAAGATATGGTTAGCCAAAGTTCATAAGAAATATTAGTTCTTAAAGCATGCAAAGTTGCAACTTGAGACATAAGCCATGTAAGATAATTCACCTCAGTATCCCCTTCAAGCATCACACCAGCCCAAGACCCCATGTGAGTTACCAAGTTTAAGTATGGGAGGGTCTCCATCCAACCCTATAAGGTGTGCCACCTAGACAAGAATAAAATAACCCAGGTAGAGGGATAGATCACGAGAGTGACAAGGGAAAGTAAAAGCCCACCAAGAGTACGTGTGAAAATGATATGGTTTAGGGCTTACTTCATGGCTTATGGTGTAATAAATCCATCTCTATGAGCAACTTTGTGGAGGGTGTGTTTTCTCTTGAGTTACCCAATATTTGCGTCCCACCTTTTTCCAAACCCCTTTTTTTCCTTTTTCTAATCCATGCTTTCATTTATAATTTGCAAATGTGAGGGTCCCCTTTTATAGGTTTCCAAGCTTTAGCATTACTTTTTAGGACCAGGGCGAGCACTGAATGAGTAGAGCTCAAGTTGGACCGACTTTTGGTGGTCCTGTTTTGCTATGCTCACTTTCTTTTCTAGCATCATTTTCTTTTTCTTTTATAGCAACTGCGGAACAACCTCTGGGCCTTCGGCCCCTCTTCTCATGACAGAATGGACCATAGCCGAAGTTTAGTATAACAAGAGAGGATTGAGGATAGAAAGTGTCAAGTCTGATCGGGAGCGGAACGTTACCCTTGGGAGGGACCCCCAGTATGACTCATTTTCCCTGGGCGGTGACAACGGGACTAGGGCATAGGAGTTGACCACCAAAGTGAAACAAGGAAACTAACACAATTTCTCAAACCAATGATCCACTATCCAACTTCAACCAAAGATTCTCATCCACATGCCCGATAAATTAAGCACAACACCTTGCATGAAAGAAGGACTAACATACCTCACAGTGACAATAGCTTACCATCTCCCATACTCTGGGTTGCTTGAATGTGATGAGCCTGGGTTGATTTGTGTTGGGAGGCAAATGAGGGGGGTTGTTGGGCTGCCATTTGTGGACATGTTGATCATCCTCATCATGGTGTAGATCATGTTCTCCATTACGGGCCTCGAGACATGATCTCCTCCAGTTAACCCTAGGTGATGGGGGGGGTAACAGGCCAACTTGGGTTCTTTGCTTGAGGACATGTGGCACATGTGTTAAAGACGAGTTGGTACACGTGATAAATTTATGTGTTTGAGTTGACTAAAGATAAACCTTCCCTTTCTTAACTCTTTTTTCTCGCGCATTATCCCTAATTTTCCTCATGCTCCCTATTCCTTACGCATATCTCTTTTTTCATATGTAATATTCCCCAAGTCTTAGTGCATTATCTCATTTAATGCACCTCCCTATTCCCTATTTCCTAGCACATTGTCTTAATGTGCCTCCTTTTTTCCTATTTTCTAGCCTCCACCTTTTTCTCTCCCTAATTTCTAGCACATTGTCTTAATATGCCTCCATTTTCCCTATTTTTTGCCATCCTTCTCTCCCTATTTTCTAGCATTAAGGAACCTCCCTTTTCCCTATTTTCTAGGATTAATGTGCCTCCCTTTTTCCCTATTTTCTAGCGCATTGTCTCTTTTATGCGCCTCCATTTCTAATCCCTATTCTTTAGCATAACTATCCCCTCAACTCCCCTTAAATCCCTATTTTCTAGCGCATTGTCTCTTTTATGCGCCTCCATTTCTAATCCCTATTCTTTAGCATAACTATCCCCTCAACTCCCCTTAAATCCCTATTATCTAGTGCATTATCCTAATTCCATGCATTATTTCCCTATTCCTTAATGCAATTCCCTATATTTTCCTCCACTCATGCACATCATGTATTTCACTCTCCTCTTCCACACGTGCGCATGTCTCTCTCTCTTATTTTTTGTTTACACATTTTACTCCCCTCACACATGCACATCCTCTCAACCCATATCCCATGCGCACTTACCTTATCCTCCATTTAACTCTCCCATATACACTCACTCGCCTCCTTTTATTAGTACATGTGTTATTCTATCCTACACATGTGTGCCTTATTTCTCCCTTCTTCCATTCCATGCGCACTACACTTCACTTATGTAATCCATTCTTAAACCATGCGCCTTAATTTACCTCCTTCACATGTGTGCCCTGTTATTTTGGATGTGCATCCTCTTATTTTTTCCACACATGTACGCCTCATCTCTCTATATATTGGAGGCTCCTTCTCAATATTCAGGGTCGACTTCTCTGAGCAACAACAGTACTCTCTCTCTCTCTCTCTCTCTCTTTCTCTCTCTCTCTCTCTCATCATTCTTCTCCTTATTCTATCTTCTAGTTTGTTATTAAAGAGCAATGCTTTTTCAGTTATGTACTTGTGTTTAGTGGTGCAAACAACCCTTTGGCGAGAGCAATAATAAAGTTTTGGTGTGTTGGTATCAAGCTGTTGAATCTTGTCGATATCGTATTTGATTTTTATGTATTGGTTAGTTGCTTTTAGCATATTGTTGTGGTGTTTTCAGCCTTATAATATTGCATCTTCCCTTCTCTCTTTTTCATTAAAATTACTTATGTTGCAAGGTTTTTCGTTCAATAAAATTTTAAACAATGTTACTTACCCTTCAGTGGCCTAAACATTATCCAAAGAACATTTTCTTGCTGCTGTTTTTGTGCATTTAATTGCAGATTTTAAGAGTTTATGATAGCAAGAAACGACTTAGGGACACCCCCCTGAGGTTGGCATGCACCAGCCCAAACGGAGAGGATTTTTGTCGGTGACACTTAGGGCATTCTCTTTTACCCGTTGATGTTTACTGTATTTCAGATCTGATTTTGGGTCAAAAAGTGTGCTAGAACCCCTCTAAATTTTTAAGCAAGCTTCATCAATGGGCTCTGTTATCCACCAAAGTTGCACTATGGTGAATTTCCGCTGAGCCGCCAAAGATTGAACATTATTGTTCAAAATTCAGAAGTTCAGAAATTCAGCCGGTCTAAAAGACCACCTGGTTACTTTACATTTCCATAAAAA
>ML776917.1:881184-924231 GCA_009831015.1 Picea engelmannii | reverse complement strand
GAGCAATTAATAATAATGATCCATTGGAAGCTGGACCAGGAGATGTAGCCCAGAAGAGGGGTGAACTCCTTTATCAATTGTTGTGCATATGTGTTTATGTTCAATGTTTATGTTGTTGTCTATGTGTATTTTTCATAAGTAATACTTAATTTATGTGTTGCAAACTGATCCATTTGCTTTAAACACATGACATTTCACTTGCAATAATTATTCAAATTTTTCAAGTCTTCTTCAATTTTAGATCACTGCAACACCCGACGCGCTTGTTTTGAGATGATACACAGATTTCATGAACGGGTTGATCAAGTGTGAAAAAGATGTGAGATTTCTTAGAGAGAGCATAATTATTTCCACCACCTGAAAACCAATGGAGAGGTTGTGAACCTATGGAACAACATGGGTAAGTGTATTCATCTCTCAAACATTGTCACATTCAAATGAATTTATGCTAGTTTGTTGAAATATAGAAAATAAGACAAACATTCAAGTTGATATCTGGTCTTTTATTTCTCCAATGTTCAAGCGAGGTGAAGATTTGAATAAGTTATATAGATGGTTAAGTTTGTAATTTTCTATTTACTCTATAAATGAATTCTACATGGTTTTCATAACAATATTCTGTGCTTAAATCTCACAAACTTGTGCATGGTATTTTAAAAATGAAAACCCATATAATATAACACAATTAGAGGACTCGGGGGTTTCGATTCGACAACCTCTTTTTGTCTGGTGACAGTGTCCAGCATGTCCAGAATCTCAGGATCCAGGGTGACTCCATACTATTTCAGATAGTTGTATGAGGGTCGACATTAATAATAAAATTTCTCCAACAATTAGATCTTATTTGCAACAATTTAAGGAAACAAAACAAAAGCATTAATATTCGTATATACTTACGGGATTCTGTATCTTCCCAAAGCTAATTCTGTGCAGGCACAAATTTGTCCTTAAGAACATGGATAATCACCATACGGTCTCCTCTGTCGACTAGATACCAAGGAGGTGCAAAAAGGATGAATGTTCTATATTACATAGCACTAATGCAACTTATGTTTTCAACCACAAGCACATAATCTATGAAACAGAATGCCAAAACAATTGAAAGACTCTCAAATCGTTCGGTGGCTACAAGGAGGCGAGAGTTAAGCAACTCAGACTGAACTTAAACCCATGCATTCAAGTGCATAATAAGACAAACTTATGTGCCCAATTCATTCCCTGGTTAGTTCGGGGTGAAGGATGTGGTGTGTGTAGTGTTGGCTCCTTATGTCGAGGTAGTGCTCATGCGTAGGCATAGGAGCTACTTACCAACATACATGCATAGGCTATTATGATGCAAAGACAAATGCAGATCAATCAGTAGGGACGGGCATAGGACGAGGTATTGATCAATTGCTTTAACAATCTTAGTCGGGGCCGTTGACACTGACAACAAGTACAGAGGCCTACAAAATTTCCTGGCCCCTTCTTTCCCCATATTTGCTTGGGTCTTGGAAGTAAGTCAAGGACAGGCCCATTGAAGGTGAAACCATGGATTGAGATGCCCCCGCTATTAGTTGTTATGTCCTTGCTATGAGTTGTTTTGGGTGGTAGTTGCCTTGATGAGTTAGTTATCCTCGCCTAGTTGTTAATTATTGTATGTTCTTTCTGTAAATGGTCATTACATTCCATAAAAACATTTCATCAAAATCTTCAACAACAAATTGCCATGTGCTCCATGCAATAATAATCACCCACGACACAAAAAACACTCAAAATTTCCCCTACAGACGATAACCAATAATAGATGTATGTATTCACAGAGTTTTATTCATACATACCTACTACTTTGGCAAGAAAGCTCCAACGCCCATCCCTGTCTTTGGTTCTGTGGATTGGACTACAATTCAAGTCCACGAGAAATGACCATGGGCACGATCTCTTCTTGAAACAAGTAGTAGCAAAGTTTGGCATAACGATAGGTGAACACATGGCAATGCAATGAACGCGTGGCCTATCGATTATTAACCAAACATCATTGCATCAACCTAGAAAGCAAATTGTCATTTTATTATTATATAAATTATTTACATTATGAAGATGACCATTAATGATAATGGGATTTTTTTTAAATGTATAAATGTTGAAGTATTTAATTTCTCTACTATAAAATAAAATAAAAATGTTTGACAATATATTTATTTTTATTTTTTGAATTTAGTTAATTAAAATAGAATCTAAATATAAACTATAATATTTATTATTATTCATAATATTCAACCTTTTTTATTTGTGATCAATGGTATTAACTACATGATCCAAATTTAGGAGCAGAATGAAATGAAAGCATAGATATTACAATGAAACACTCGTGAAAATTTCCAGAAACAGAGAAATACAACAATACTTGATTTCTTTTAATGAAAGAATTGTAAAGAGACTGTAAAATTACAGAGTGCAAGACTCGATACAATGGTGGCAGCTTTATCTCTGAGAAGATATGTGACGGCTATGCTCATTCACAAGAAGATGATTACAATGAGGCTCTAAAGGCCTTTTTATGATAAACAGGAATGTCAAAACCCTAGACATCCAAAAACCTAACCCTAGGAGATGAAATGCCAAAAGTCATGTGGGCCCTGTTTCGGTAAGTTAGTACATTAACTCATCGGGGTCATAACTTTTGCATATGATCTTCGTTTTAGGTGCGTGATAGCCCGTTGGAAAGGTCTTTTCGAGAACTATGCATTATGTCGTCAAATTGTGACATTGTTTACAGTCTTACTGTGGCGAGCCAAAAAAACACTATTTAGGGGCCCAAAATGGCCCTGGAAGTACAACAAGATGTGCTGACATGAAAACATACAAAATAAGCCAGTTGGATTAGGTGGGAGGCCACCATTATACACCTGGAAGATGTGTAGGGATTCAGATAGCCTCGAAAGTGTAGAACCCACAATTACAAAGAAGTACAGAAGAACGTGTTGTACTAAAAACTGACAAGAGGAGCGTTGTACTAAAAACTGACAAGAGGAGCCAGTTGGAACAGGTGGGTGGCCACCAATATCCACCTGGATCACTACATCTACTTATGCATCATAAGCATCATTGGGATATCGTGATTATGTCCTACTCGATCGTTGCCTGAACCTTAAATTCGACAAATAATTTACCAACCAACCATGACAATTAAAGTTGGGTAAATTTGTTTGGCTCTTCTTTGAAGAAACTTATAAAGGATAAAACGTTAAAATTTGATAGTGTCTGATCATGGTGCTTCCAGGTTTCATGGCGTACCAGTGCTAGAAGAAATAAAAATGCCAAACAATAATTATATTAAGAAACTGTGGATTGTTTTGGAATGTTGACAGCTCCGATTTTTACCCCGACGGTGGTCTGGCCTTTAGTTCCTGGAATGGTTGGATGGATATCAATAAGTACTATGTTTGTAATAAAGCAATTAATGAGATAATCATAAAATCTTCACATTATTTTAATAGTTACATATAACAAACACATGATAATTAATAATATGAAAATAAAAAAACCTAAACTCTGAGGTAAACAATATCAAACAAGTGAATATATCTTCCTAATGAAATTACCTAAACTACATGCATTATATTTATAATTATACTATCTTTTATTTTATTACTATTATTTTTTTAATTTCAAAACATTTTTAATCTTTAATTGTTTAGTAAAAATAAAACATTGCACAATATATGAGTAGAAACATGCAGAAAGAATGCAAGGATAAAACATTGCACAATATAATTTATGCTTCCACAAGTTTTGCAACGTCTGCAAGGAGCTCCTACCACTTAACCTTGTTATAATATTTCCAAACTATTTTTACTATTTCAGCAAGTATAGATGCTACCACGTAGCCTTGTTCTTGCTTGTAAATTTGGAATAAACATTCTCAAATGTTGTGGGTATTCAGTGTAGCTTGACATGCAAAGAAGATAATGGTGGTGAGGTCACCTTAAGTAGTTGGTGGCAACACCTTTTAGGCAAGTGATGCCATTAGAAATAACGACAATATATCACTAGAATCCATTTGCAGAGTTGGCATTACTCCGAGGTATCACGTGAATAGTGTCACGTGTTATTTGAGGTGTCACCTATCATCGTTATCCTCCTCACAAGTCGAGTCACGTTGACATTTGCGTTTAATGATCTTTATCCTCACCCCTTATTTGGAATGCCACAAAAAGGATTTGTGGTGGACACTTTAGGGGCCATGTTATGGCACAAAAGATTGTGTATGGACAATTGCTAGCACACAAAGTACCATGGATTAGAACTTTCAATCCAAGTATAATCATGCACATGTGTTTTCTTGCTTCAGGAAGCTAATGCTATCCTACACAAGTGATAAACATGATTATGTATGGACAATTGCTAGCACACAAAGTACCATGGATTAGAACTTTCAATCCAACTATAATCATGCACATGTGTTTGCTAGCTTCAGGAAGCTAACGCTATCCTACACAAGTGAAAAACATGATTGTGTATGGACAATTGCTAGCACACAAACTACCATGGATTAGAACTTTCAATCCAAGTATAATCATGCACATGTGTTTGCTAGCTTCAGAAAGCTAATGCTATCCTACACAAGTGACAAACATTAACTGGAGGACATTGATGGTTGTGAAAAATTATGCATTAAGCACTTTAGTTGTGTAGTTAGATAAAACATGTATTGAACTCAAGGGATTTTTGCACTAAGGTTAGCACATACAATGATAATCACACAAAAGCATAACACTCGACATCTAATTCTAAAACTCAATTGACATTATAAATTGCATTGTACATGAGCAGCCAGTTGTGAAATTGTATGTCATAACCTAGAGATGAGTTGTGAGGTTAGTTTTGTGATGGGGTTGAGAGAAAAATAATGCAATCAACTAGACCATGTGTTGTAAGAACAAAGAGAGGAAGTACAATGGAGCTAAAGATCTCTATGTATACATTAGTGTACAAGAATCAATTATAACGCATTGTCTATAAGTGACAATGATACATGGGCTTGTTGGCACCGAATTTCTAGCTATTTGTGGTGGTCTAGTAGAGGTTTGGCATGCACTACAAGGAAAAGACCCTATGGTGGAGGTTTTTGCAGACACCCCTATAAAAATATCCCAAAAATCCATTTATAGCAGATGATACTAGCGGAGGTGAGTTGGTGGAGGTTTTAGCGGATGTTTTTACACCAGTGCTTTTATAAGTACATAATGCACCAGTGCATTTTCTACAACATGTGCATCGGTGCCCTCAAAACTAGCACATTGTTCAGGTTATTTCAAATAAAGAACAATATTATCTAGTGCGCTACAGAAATAAGGACGCACCGGAAAATAATGATGCATTGTAATAGCATTCTTTTAAAAATCTACGGTGTGCAAACTAACACTAGAAGCACCAATGTGCTACTATTAGAGCACACCGTTATATGGTTAAATAAAAAACATTTATGCAACAATGTAGGATTGTATCAAAAAATATACATCGATGCACTCCATTGTATCATGTGTACCAATGCTCCAATATGGAGCATCGTGTTAGGGTTAATTTCCAAATTTAGGTGGTGCGCTATGTAAACCCAAGCGCACTGGGGTGTCTATTATTATATCGCATCGTGTCATGCTTAAACAAAAAAAAATTGCACTATTGTAGTTTTTCAAAAAATGAACAGTGATGCGTTATGGAGTAGTTTACGCACCGGTGCACACCCAAAAACACGCGCATCATGATAGGATTTGTTTTCTTAAATATAACTGGTGCACTCATTAAACATGTAAGGCCCGGTGTGATTGTGCATCGGGCGCACCGGAACAATGTGTTATTAAAAAACAATTACCGACGGTTAAAATCATTTTTACCATTTTCATTGTTGTAGAGCTCAAAAGCACCAGTGCAACCTTTGCCTATCTAAAGTGCCCTTCCATCGATGCTTTCATTGGTTGTGTTCCTTTCGTCTGTTTCATGTTGTGTGAATGTCAAATTTTTCCAAACGGTGGGAAAATTTAGTTTTTTTTAGTACATCGCAACCATGCCTCCCCGATGACAAAATGTCTAGGTAATGTCCTTGTTTATTCATAACTTAAGTTTTCGCTGAATTAAAATTTAAAATTGAGTGAAATTTTAAGTGTAAAAAAAAACAAAAAAAATTGTGCAGTGCATTCGAGGCTCTCGACTCACACCGTTTACGGTGCAACCTGTAAATTTATAGGGTGCACCACGTAACTTGTTACATTTCTCGGCAGTGCGTTGGTAAACATAATCGCACCAACGCGTTTGTTTAACAACGTACCAAAGAGAATCATATAACTGGTGGGGTGGTGCGTCAAAGTATAGATAACACACCAGGACGTTAAAGTACATAGTGCATCACCCTTATCAGATATATTTTTATGTAGTGCATTGGTAAATGTATGCATCGGGGCATTCATGTTTACCAAACGCACCGTCGAGAAATGTAACATTGTGTTGCAGTGTGCCCAATAATATTTTTGGTGGCACCGTGCACGGTGCATAGTAAGGATCGGAACGGACCGTAATAAGTTCCATACTCGAAAACTTGTTAAAGTTTATGTGACGATGCGACTATGTTAGTTACACGCACCGGTGCGTGTAGTGAACGTATATGCACCGTGTTTTTTTTGCTAATTTTAAATAATTGTTTACATGTGTTAATATTTTAATTTGTTTTTTTGTTTAAGCGGTGTGTATGATAAAAGGAACGCAAAGGGACATATGTGTTGTAGTGTAGCACCCCGATGAGGTATCGTTTTCCAACGCATCGCAAAACACAATATAGCATATTTTTTTCGAGTGCGTTAGTTTACACTAACGCACCACATAACACAATATATCATATTTTGTTTGGTGCATTAGTTTACACTGACACATCGAGCACGATGCTCACAATATCTATGGGCGCACCATCGACGGTGCGTGACTATTTTTTGGGTGCACCGTTAATGCAATTATCTTATTTTTTGAAGGAAGTTATTTTTCTATATTTATAGATAAATTTACCATTCAATAGATTTTGTTAATGTTTTATGTATGAGAGAGGCTGATGTATTTCATATGTTAATCATGTAAAGATGTGAGCGGATAGAGAAACAACAACAGTAGGAGGAGCAGAGGGTGGACCTGTACAATGTTGTACGGGAATCGGAGGTGAGAGAGGGGGAGAGGGATTTGTACCCTTGCCTTATTACTCAAGCGACTCATGTTGTCTTGAGGGATGTAGGCCTCCTTAAGTACTATGAGGAGGATCCATCCCTTAAGGGGCACTCTGGGTTGTTGGTGCATCTGATCTGTCGATGGGATGTCCATTGACCTGCTTTCCATGTGGGTCTGGATCAGTGGTACCATCCCGTTGAAGAGGATATTTACTTTATCACTGGGCTATCCAAGAGAGGGGAGGATTTTTCCAAGTTCCCAGATGTCCTAGTAGGTGTTGCCACTGAGAGTCAACTCAAGTATTCTCAGCAATATATTGGGGTTGAGGTAATATCTCCAACTGATTTTCAGGTGTCTGGTGGACAGTTGAAAATTGCCTCTTTCGGTGTAGAGGAGGTTAGGTGCCTCTCACTCTTAGTGATTACCATAGACCATTTTCCCAATGATGGGCAGCGCATTAGCTGCCCTCTTTTGTATTATGCTATGATACGTGGGAGGTCGAACTTCCCATTTGCCTCAGAGTTGTTTTGCTTATTTTTTGAGAGGTTTCCAGAGACGAGTCCAAATTTTGTCCGTCAGCCTCCTAGGCCAAAGACTCATGTGTGGATGCACATGTGGGGGGAGATGATGCCCAAGAGCGGCAAGGCGGAGTTTTCGGCCAGGTTTGCGCCAAACACACTAGGGATACTAAGCAGTGCGATGGATCACATGTTCATCATGGTGTCATGTCCTTACGTGGGTTTGGATTGGTGAGGATGTCTAAACATCCTCTTCACAGCAGATGAGCCACCAAATGATAGAGGTAATATTAGTGTTTTGTTTAAATTAATATAGTTTCATTTTATTTCCTTACTTAATTAGAATAAAATTAATTCTAACACGTTCTTTAACTTGTTTTATTAAATTGTAACCGTGTAATTATTGTTTTGTACTATATATATTGCAAATATTGGCACTTTCATTGGGGACGTGCCTCATCCCCCAATAGATGATGATGAGGATATGATGCCTAAGGCCGCGGTGGGTTAGGGTCCTCAAGTGCAGATACCCGACTGCATGCATCGTAGGCCTGATACCAGATTCAAGTTGGAGTTGGGTGACCAACTCTCTGCACTTTTGACTGAGGTGGGAGTCTTCCATGCCCCGATGCGAGACATTAGGGAAGATCCTATGCTCTTGGATATTGTATGATTTGATGACTCTTATGCGTCATATCGTCAGAGCTTCCAGGCTACTAGCAACAAGGAGGGATCTCGATGGCAGGCATAAATCTTCTTCCAATACAACCCATTCATATAGTACCCCATCGATTGATGAGGGTGGTCGTGATCATCCTTCTCTACATCCTCCTCATCCTCCTTCACCTCACCCAGATCATGAGGTGGAAACACATATTCTTCAACCTCCTCTTTCACCTCACCTAGATGAGTAAGCAAGACCTATTCATCATATCTTCCACTACAGACCAAGCCTCCACTATTGTTGTAGATATGCAGATTATGCCATCGGCTGGACCAGATATGGTATAGCACTTATTTGACTTGTCCATGATATATATATATATATATATATATATATATATATATGGTGTTTTTTTTCTATTGATCATGTTGATGATGTACTTAATTTATATGTTGATGTTGGTGTGTATATTGTTAGGTCATGTTAGATTTGGATGTTAAATGTGCTTGATAGATGCGTATGTTATAACA
Organism: Picea engelmannii; assembly: GCA_009831015.1. Lineage (NCBI taxonomy): Eukaryota > Viridiplantae > Streptophyta > Pinopsida > Pinales > Pinaceae > Picea > Picea engelmannii. The sequence continues at coordinate 915,331 of ML776917.1, read as the reverse complement.
TTGTTCATTAGACGTGCATTTTTCCTGTTGATCATGATGATATACTTAATTAATTTATATCTTGATGTTGATGTGTACATTTTTAGGTCATGTTAGATATGTTTAATGCTAAACGTGCTTGATAGATGTGTATGTTAAATGATGCTTGTTAGATGTGTGTGATGATGATGTTAGAAAATGCTCGTCTTTTGTTAGATGTGATCACAATGATGATTCCCTGTTAAATTATTAGATATGTGTGCTAGCTAATTAATGATGTTAATATGTGCTAGAGGTATATATAATTATATGATGTTAGCTAGCAAATATAAATGTGTATGTTAGATGTTGTTTATGTTTGTTATAAGATGGTTATCATCATCATATTTATTTTTATAAATTACAAAGTTCAATATGGTTGAAACTATAATTATAAAGTTGAAACTATAATTGCATAGATAGTTCATTATACATATTCATTCTAACTATTTTTTTTTCAAAAAACAAATTACATATGAATAGATATTATTTTCCATTGTACTAATTACTCTTTTTTAATAGACACTTCTACACTAAAAATCATTATTATAAAAAAGTTATGATCTCCAATGATAAACATTCTATTGGCTTTAAAATTTTGTAGATGCAAATCTTCCTATTGTTATTTTTGTCATTATTTCGTAAGTTGATTTCTATCAAATTTTAAAATATGACTTCATTAATTGTGGTTTTACTCAACATTGGGGGCATAATTTTACAAATATTTTCAAAAGCAATGATAAAAGTATGTAAACTAACAAACACTACTTTAGTTAAAAACCAAATTATCACAAAATCATGTTATAAATTTAATTTTTTAATTATAAACCACATTTTTTTGTTAATCTTACTTTTAAATCTACAAAATAAATGAACATAAACTCAATTTTTGAATCATCATGTTAACATATCCTCAAAAATGGTGTATTATTAAACATGCATATCGACCATTTCATTACATCTAACCATATCAATATAAAAAGTAGAATTTCATATCCCATTAAAAGTTCAACTGGACATTTAACATTTTTCAAGAATTCACAATTGGAAATACTTAAAGACGATGAAACATTTTTAAAATATGAAACACACATAAATATGTTCAAATAACAAATGTTCCATGCAATCACAAATAATTAAAAGACAACCACATTATGCATCAAACTGACTGTTAACCAACTAAAATTGTTCAAAGATTTGTTATAATTAACTTAACATTTCCTCTGTGAGAAGATGAATAAAAAACAATATAAATAATCAAATAAATAATATAACAAAAATATACAACAACAATATTAAAGATGAAATAAAACACGTACATATCACTCTATGTTATCATCATCCTCATTATCTTCCTCATTTGGCATGATAACACTGTTGTTCTCAAAAATATGTTTTGATCTAGGGTCGTGTCTTAATAGAAACTACCAATCCCTATCCAACACATCTAAGTAAAAAAATACTTGGTTGAAGTGTTTTGGGAAAATATAAAGCTCCTTAGCTTCATCCCACATATTTTTAGAGTTAATACATATCATCCCACTATCACAATTTTCCTTTACATTATTCCAATCAAAGGTGTCCCACCACTTGCACCTAAAAATAACACATTGGAAAGAAGAGAAGTCTACTCGAATGATCTCTTGTATCTTTCCGACGTAACCTAACTTCCCATGTATGGTGTTTTGATCGTGGTGGCTAGCACAACTAGATTGGTCGAACTCGATTTCCACTTCACAATCTTGTGTCATGTGTCCATCATTAACATCCTCTGTGCGAAAATGATGTCCATATTCCCACATATATGGGAACAAATGAACCTATAAAAAAATGAACAAATCACAGTGTCAATATGTGTCTAATAACCTGACCATTAAACTATAAAATAATATAGATGTACTTACAATTCAAATGTGCATTACGAAGTTAGAAATTGTGTACACAAAAATATTATTACCGAGTTGATGCAATGAATCCCTACGTTTAGTGCATCCTCTTCTTCATGGGGGTAACGACCGGATGCACCATATTTCTCTTTGACTTGGTCAGCAACCCAACTGTTGGGGCATATCATTGGCATATTTTCTTTTAAATGATCAAAATAAAGCATGCTTCTACCAATCAACCATTTGAATTCTTTCTTGTCACTTTCCCATTTCCTCCTCTTATGTTCGTACAATGCGACCCATGGGTGTGTTTCCTCTGAATTGTAAAGAATGAATTTATTGATGGCATCAATTTCTGAATTCGCTGATGTATTCATGAAATCAAACCAACATATATTACATATGAGAACATGAAAATATAAATTATGAAGTTCATTGTGAATAGTTACTGTGTAGAAATTTGACAAACGATAAGTCACTTACTATTTATCAAGCGTCTTTTTCCATTCGTTTGGAGAAGCTCCCCTTCTCTTTTGTATTCATCCTTTTCATCATCCCAAAACACTGCAATTGGTGTGTTGTTGATATTCTTGATGTACTCACTGGCATAATAGAAAGACTCATATGATATGTACCCCTCTTCCATAGACTCCTAGGGTTTTTCCCTTTGACAAAAAAATCCTTTTAATTTCTTCATGTACCTCTCTAAAAAAAACATCCAATGACATGAGACCACCTCGACTAAGTCAACCTCATCTACTAGGTGAATTAGAAGATGAACCTACAAGTCCATGAAACTCGACAATAGTTCCTTCTCAAACATACAAACAATCTCAACTATCTCTTGACGCCACTGTGGAATGCTAACCATATGAATCTCCTTTGATGTGATCCAACGTACAAATGCAAATAATTTAGATATGGAACACCTTATGTCATGGGGGAAGTCATGGTTCACACACCCACGCACGAGTAGAGGATAATGACACTACAAATTAAACACATAAAAAATTAATTATGTTTTATCCCATGGCATAAAAAAAAAATTACAAATAATAAAATCATATTTTTGACATACAACGTATCTTTAGAAGGTTCAAATGGTCATGTGAATTCAACCCCAACAAATGGTCTTGACACATTGTGAAGCAATGTCATAGGGAAGACCCATATAAAGAAGACACCTTCACACCCAATATAAATTTATTTGCCAAAGAAAGATCTTCTTTCTTCAAAATCCATGGGGCATCATCTTCTTTGAAAGACTAAGAGAAACCACCCTCTCCTCTACTTTCTTGTCTTGGCCAATGTTTCTTTTTAGTTTTTGAAGAAATAAGATCTCTCCTCACAACCAATGTGTCACTTAATTTTGATGATATGTGCCTCTATAAAGAAGATGAAACATTTTTAAATATATGCATGTGATCTAGTAAGTGGCCAATTTTAAGATGCTCCTAATAGGGGAGCTCATAAAAGATAGATTTCATTTTCATCCCGATGGGAAATTTCTCAACATAGGTGTCGAAGAATTCTGGATCATTGAACATAGGCTCCCCATTTGAATCGAACATTTATGTAATCTCCTTCTTCTTCTCTCTCTCATATGTTCTAAGCCATTTTGATGGTGTCATTATTTGATCCGAAAAGATCTTTTACACAACTATGGTTGAGTTATTATGCATGTGTTGATTAACCAATTAGGAAGCTTAATGAAAGAGGAAGAAGATATGAGAATATATCACAACCACATAAACATGTACAAAACTGAAATGATGCAATAAACAACAACAAACCATAACACCAATGTGATAACGGAGTTCGACAATCTTGCCTATGTATCCGGGCCTTTGTCTTAGTGGATGAGGCTTTCTTATTTCTATTCAAAGCTCAATAAGTACATCATAGTAGTGACAAAAGTTTACAAAACTAATCTGGTCTTCTTCTCCCAGATCTTAAGAACCCAACAGAAGAAACGACATTCAAATCGGATGACCGGAGCTCCCAGAAATGGCCCGCAAAGGTGTGCTCCGCAATAGCTTCCCTGCGTCAAAATTGCTTTGGCTTGGCTTTCCCTCAACATAATTTTTGTCTGATTGTCCTCCATGGCCTCAAAAAGGCCTGGTTTATATAGATATAAAGTTGGTTTTCATCTTCCAACTTCCCCCTAAGATCTGGCCTCTTTTTGGGATCAAATCCCCCTTCAAACGACCAAAAAATCCTCAAAAATGCCCAATCTGGGCCAAATTATAGGCAAAAACACCCACCTATGCATAAAAATAAAAAATAGCCCCTAGGGTTGGGCGTGCGCTCCAATTTAAGGTCACATGGCAACACATGTGGCCAAGCGCCAACCCAAAGGGCTACGCGTTGGCCCCTAACCCGAAATATACTGGTCACATGTTGCAATGGGATAGGACTGCGCCTAAACCCATGGTTCCAGCTCTCCATAAATAGGCGGGGCATTGCTAAAGTTACGCCCCCTCTTTTGGTGCCCTTTTGGTGGATGGTACATGGCCCCACACTGGTGGTTAATTTTATGGCGTCTGCGCCCTATTGAGTATTGGTTATATGCAACAACAAAAACTGTGGGCTGGGGCTTAGCCCCAACCCCCTTTCACCCCATACACATTACATTGCAATTTAAATATACATTTTACCATATAGATAACAAGACTCATCCGAGGGTGGCCTGGCTAGCCCAACTGTGCGAAGGCGTATCCCGATGGGAAGGTCCAGAGTTCGAACCTTACGAACTCAAACCAATTTTTGCAAAGAATCAAATAGCCAATCCATGGGTACCACATGGCAACCCATGTTTGGGCCACATGGCATCCCCCTATTCGCCCACAAAATCTGCCACGTGTCAAACATCAATTGAACCAGCCGTCTGCCACGTGTATCTGTTGTTATCTGCCATGTGTACATGTTGTTGTCTGCCATGTGTCACTGTATGGGCATGCCACGTGTTGTCGTATGGGCGTTCCACATGTCACCCTTACAGTGGTAACACATGTCACCTCCCGAGTGGTCCACCTGTCATGTACACGTCAGCTCCATACGACTAGTCACCCTGCCATGTGTCACCTCCCGAGGCTTCCACGTCAGTTGTATGGTATGCCACATCATTCTACCAATTGTTCCTGCCATGTCAGTTGTACAACATGTACAGTCAGCTGCCACATGGCACTGTACGGACTGTACAATCAACATTTTTTTGCATGTTTGGCAAAATGAACAGAACGCGATATCAGGAGCATACAACGTCCGTTTAAGTTGGTTCAAGTTGCGTTGGGTTCGTATCGACGAGGCCTACGCACATGTTCGTTTTGAAGCCATTCCAAGAACATTTATTTTTAGGCCTTTCTAAGCCCCATCAAGCTCCTAGATCTGAATCTGGATCACACCTCCTCACTAAAGGACCTTTTGGTCCCCAAACAATTACTAACTAGTCAATAAGCTCGGGATAGGCCACTTGGCTTATCCTCTGTCTATGAACTTTGTCTTGTGCACCTGTCTCATCAAGATCAATTGTAACACAATCATGACAACTGACAACATATTGTTAGCCATTTGAACCCTGACACATTTTGTTGAAGCCACTATCATCCATGTAGATAACATTACTAACGATAGCATCAAAAATACGATTGCAAATGAGCTGATATACTTGTAATATTTTCATGACATGAGCTTATCTTGAAGCAAACTTTGATTGATTTTCCATTCAATAATCATTCCATGTTCTTGCTTAAGATTGATTACTTCATTTGAAACAATTATTGGTTTGTTTCTTGCTTGAACTGTCTTCTTTAATTGTTCCATTGTTTGAAGAGTTTTATTTTCCTTAACATGATGAACATGAACCACATAATCCTGACCTGCTTTGATTAATTGATATCGATTATTTGTCATGTAGAATATTGCCTTATGATCATATAAGTATGGACTACCTAAGACCATTCCACATTCACTTATTGACACTACATCACATGTTACCTCGCCCACATACTTAGATGAAATTGCAAATTTGATTGTGCACTGCTTTGTTATGTGCATCTGATGATGGTTGCTTATCCATTTAAGTGTGTAAGGCTTATGACGTACTTGTGTTTTTTACCCCAATTGCTTAACCAATTCTTTTGAAATTAGATTAGATTGAGATCAATTGTCGATTAATGTGTCTATCTTAGTGTGTCACATGATGGTCCTTATATGAAACAAGTTACTTCTACAATCAATTCCTTCACCAATTTTACCTGTCATACCAACCAATGAGACCTTTGATTCATCACCTAAATCTGATCCCAAGTCTGTGGGTCTTGTTGTCGCTGCCACTGTTTGCTTCCCTTTCTTTTCCTGAACTACTTTGGCCTCTTATCGGGATGCAACTGCCAACAACGATCTTCATCATGCCCCTCTTTCTTGCAATGCTTGCAAGAGGGCTTCTCATCTTTTCTCATCACTGCATTTTCCTTTTTTCCATGCCACTTCCTCTTATCCTCTTTCCTTGAAGACGATTCCCCCAATACACCTGCTTTCCCTGCTTCAATATACGTCGCTTAAACATAAACCTCATCAAGGTTAGTTGGTCTAAACATGAATACAATATTTCTGATGTGTGCAGGTAAACCTCCTATATACTTCATAAGGGTTTCTTTGGTATGTAAAGGGATATCTAACATCAATGCCATTTTTCGAAATCCATCTGTATACTCTTGCATTGTTTGTCATTTTCTTAGTTTTAAAGCTTGCCATTCAATTAATGATTTATCTTTATAACCCAAAGGATAGAATTGTTTCCTAAGTGCAATAATAAAACTTTTCCATGATGGAAATACATTACCCACTTGTTGCGTTCCGTTTTGTAACTTACTTTGCCACTAGATGAGAGTTGTGCCTGCAAGTCTTAATGATTCCAACTTGATTTGTGTGGCCTCATCCTTGATCTGTTGCACACTGTAGTAGACCTCCATCTGTCTAACCCAATTGTCAAGTTTATCTGCATTAACTTCACCATCATATATGGGTAACTCAATTTTAACATCAAGTTTTAATAATGGCATTTCATTCTTATGTTTATGAACATGTTTCTTTGCATTGGATTTAGAACTTGAACTTGAAGAAGAAGGAGAAGAAGGAGGTGATAATGGAGGTGAAGGAGGAATCTAAGGAGGATCCTCTCCCTCTTCATTTTTTCCCTTTGAATATTCACCCAGATTTGGTTTCTTACGTTCCAAGTAATCTTCATACAAAACTTTCATCATCTCCAACATGGAAAATAAAGCTTTTCAAAACTCTTTCTCATCTTGAGAAAGTCCCTCTTCTGAGGCTATCTTCTTGTTGTGAGAAGCTCTCTTTCTCAATCCAATTAATGGATTCTTGTTGGCACAGGGGCAGACCCAGGTTTCAATGCTTCAACAACGCACCAACAAAACCCTAACTACCGACCCTTTCAGCAACACCTGCGAAACAGATGAAGTCTCACCTGAGGTAGAAGCAGGGGGGGTTGCATGACACTGGTGTCTACAACCAAGCTGGGACATAGATATGTGATTATACCACTTCTACATAAAACTTAGATAAGAATATGCATCAATTCATTAGTCTTAATCACATCGTGGATCAAACCCTAAATATAGATTGCTGCAGTAACAATGAAGATCAAACACTTCCAATCACTTGGCACATAGAATTAGCTCAAATCTAGCATTCATTTATCTTTAATACTATTAATCACTAAGAAAAAACATTAGATGCATTCATCATACATTATAACAATGACATAATTCACATCACACAAAGCACATCAAGACACAAGATATATGTGGTTCACCCCAGTGTGGGGCTACGTCCACCAACTTCTTCTTCTTCTTTATTAGTCTTCAATCTTCTTACATTCAATCACTCCTGTGCACAAATCCACAAAGCCAAACTTCGTAGAGGACAGGAGATTTGTGTGCTATGCACCAGATCCTCCTTCCCAAAATCAGGTCAAGGCTTAGAGCCAACTCCTTATTAGCATATAGCCTTAATTTACACAGTCAGTTTTCACAAAGCAAATTACAACCTCTTGCACTTAGCTCTGCAAACCTTAACATATTCTTGCACTAAGCCAACATTAACACTTACAACATATTGTGCACATAGCCAATCAAACTTCTTACATCACTTAGCTACTTATTTATACATTTACAAAAAGGTCTAATCATGGGTAAACCCATGGGCTGGCATCCCATAATCCATTACATAAACCCTAGTAAACCCTTTGTTGGGTCCACAAGCCCACAAAACAAGTGAGATCCCGCGATCTCAGCTCCGCTTAGGCGCTCCATCTTCGACCAGCCTGTTGAAGTCCAAAAAGTGATCAAACATGACCAATGTTTCCTCAAAACTTGGTCGAGGGACAACATGCCCCCAACACTCACTCGTGATTCGTCCCGAGTCACTCAGATATGGAAAATGTTGCTTCAAAGGCCTTATGCTTAGCTCGAGTTGCCTCAACTTGTTGTTTCGCCAAAGCCTCTTGCTCGGTGAACTCCTGAATCACTTGCTTTGTAACAGGCCCTTCTAGGCGTTGTTCCATTGTCACAACCACTTGGTTTAGCTGCGAGCCTTGTCCTTCAATTTCTTAGAAAATCATGCAGGCTTCGTCTTGCACCAGCTGTATTCTCTTTGAAACTTCCATGACTCTGCTCTAGATGGCAGTAATCTGCTGCTGGACTGTGCGCTGCTCCTGTGATCTTTTCATTCGCTCGACCGCAGTGAGTAGCTTCATCTGTGCGTACATGGTGGATACTTGTTGTTTCACCTCTTGTAGTTGTGCTTCCAGTTTCCTCAGCTTCGGATCTTCTGCGAGGCGTTCATAGGTTTGCGCACTTTGATCACTCAACTGCTTACATTCTGAGGCGAGGGTCCTGATCCTTCCAACTGTTCTCTTGGCGGCTTCCTCCCTCTAATCACACACTTCTTATGGAGTGCTTGGCACTACTTGGATATCTAACTCCATTATCCTTGCTTGAAGTTGTTGAATGGCCTCAACGAGCTTCCCCACTTGAATCTCGATTGATTCTTTTTCCTCCTCTACCAAGTCTAGCACAGAGCGAAGTGCTTTAGTCACCGCTTCTTTGACTGTAGTTTGCTCTACGATCAACTGGTCTTTTTCTTTCTGTATCTTTTCTTTTTCCTCCCTAAACATCGCCCAAATTTCATCTTTCTCCTTCTCGTAGGCAGTTACGCAAGACTACATAACTCGTAGTTTCTCTAAGACCTCCTCCTTTTCTTGTTTCAAGACTTCTATAGACTGTTCCTTTTCTTCTTGGACTCACTGAAGTCGAGCCTCTTTGTTAGTCTTCATAATTGGGTGGGCTCATCCCCCAATTTTGCAATCTTCGATGAAGAAGGCGTAGTAGGTACTATGCGGCTCGAATGGATGGCTTGTTGTATCTCCTCCAACTCTTTCTAGATTCTTTCATACAACGTCTCCTGCTTTGCTTCATATCGCTGCATGATATCCTCTGAAGCATCCTCCACAACTGCGATGATTAGATTGACGTCGTCCTCTATGAGCATGGCCTTCATCTTGGGCTTACTGGCACACGTCTTCTTTCTTGTCAAATGTTTCTCTGGGGAAGACTTCCTTTTCTGCGAAGTCTCTGTTCCAACAGGGGATCTTGAGGCGGTGTAGCTTCGCCTTCTTCTTGCATTTCTCCATCATTGCCTCCTCCTTCTACATTGCCTTGGTATTCTCCTCCTACTTTTGGCAAGCCAAATCCATATTCTTCAGAGGCATTGTCCTTCTCATCAATTACTATACGCTGGATTTCTACCTTTTTATTCTTTTTCTTTGCGCTGCTCTATATGACATTCACGACCTGGGTGACCATGGGGCTCCCTATGATGTCAGCATCGGAGAGCTCTGCATCTTCAACCGGTACAAGGAACTCCATCAACCATTCTTTGGTGATCTCCTCCATGTCTTCGTCGGTCAGCTTATAATAGGACTGTAACTCCTCCTTGCTCTCATCCCTACATGCAGTGATATAGATAAAGTGTCGATCTGCATGGAACTTCGCTAGCGGTCTGTACTGGTGCAATGTGTTCGGTGTCATGAGTGGAAATTCCTCAACAACATGCTTCAGTTGTTGGTAGTAGGCATGGAACACAACATTCGACTGCCACTGCTTCTACATGTCATTCGTATACCACAAGGTGGAGAACCTCGTGGCCAATGGCTCTGATGGCTCAACTTCTGGAAATGTCTCTCCTTCTGGCATCTACCAAGCGAAAAATGAAATCAATACAAGTAACCAACTGAAATGGAATTCATACCCTTGATCCTGCGCTTCATGGAAGTATTTCTTGAGCTTGTTGACTAGGTAACTCACCCAATTCATTTGCATCCCCCTCCATGCATTTCCCAATGAGGTCCACTGCGAACCTAGTGACCTGTGTCAGATGGTTCTTTCTGGCAAGCTTTCCAGCTATAAGTTGGCAAGCAAGGTGCATTGCGCCATCCTCAATAGAGGCTACCTTGTAGCCTCACTTTCCCTTTTCTACATCACCATAATCCTCCTTTATGCGTTGTTCCAGGGAGAAATCTAAAGTTTTACCTGGGTAGAACTGCTGAGGGTCCGGTCCCTGCATGCTCAGTCCTGTAATCAATTGGATCAACATCAGATCCATAGTAATGCACCTGTTGAGCCACATATATCCTTCATGGTAACATGACAAGAGGAGTTTAATGCAGGCATTAACCTCCTAATGTTGGCCAAAGTGAGGGATCTTCATTACATTCAGTATCATGGACTACGCGAGCTCCTTAATCCACGACTGGGAGACTATGCACGGCTTCTTCCTAGTCGTCTTCATCAAATACCTATGGGGCGTGAGCATGACGTAGTTCTTTCCGTCGTCGAGATTAAATTTGATGTTCTTCAGAGCCGAGATTTGTCCCAACTGAGTTCCAACTACATGTATCCCCTTCGAGATGTACGCAGTGATCAACGTATACTCAAAGTCGCGTGGGATGTTGTCGCGGTTAACCATGCCAGCTAAAGGCGGTATATAATCTGGCAAGACCGACAAGATCTTCTTTGCGTTAGCCAGATCGTCGTGATGCTTACTTTGCTTCTCAGTCGCGAGGTTAACACAGCTAGAATGATGTCCAATAGAAGGGGATGCTTGTAGTCCCCTAGTCGATGACGCCTGTATTCCTATAGAAAATTGTCTATTAGCCATTATCTTCGTAAGGATCTCCCCAACATATATCTCTAATGCGCTAGGTTCACCCGAAATTTACACTTGTAAACAAATAGATCAGGTAAGTGAATGGACAGGTGAGGTAATCCGACGAATGGTGAGGTCTAGAAATCAAAACGCGATGTACAATCGATTCTCTATTAGCTTGGATAATCATGGGTGGAAAAAAGTGGTCCCGATGCAGCGTCCGATGGGTTAAATAAGAAAACGTCATAATAGATTCCTACAACAAGAAGGAGTGCATCCATCAATGAAAATCCGTCCATTATGGTGCAGTCTCAATGATCTGTTCGCTCATAACTGCATTTTCTAGCCTTTCCGGGGCGTCATTCTAACGATCGGGGTGCCTCTAATGGTCATATAGCTTTTCCAGGGAGAAGTCCCATTCTGTGTGGTTCTTCTATTCTGGCGAGGTTCAAGTTCTACAGATCTACCTCCTACGAAGTCTTCCTTCTGTTCTCTGTGGATTCCTGTAGCTTTTCAGACTTGGATTTCTTCTTATTGAGCTTCCTGGCCTCCTTTCCTGTGATCTGATCTTCTTTAACAATTTCTGGAATGCTCTATCCATTTGTGTTCTTATTCTCTCCTTTGAAAGGGATTCACACTGCTGATGTGCTCTTATAGATTCTGAGGTTAATGTCCCTTCTCTTACTATTTCCGGGGTGGATATACTTCTTCCTTGCATGGACAGGTTCTTCAAGCCTTCCTTCGTTCTTTCAACTTCGACAACTAATTATCTTTCCCTCTATTGCTTCGACTTATCCTCTTTTTATTCTATTAGTCGTTCTATTTTTTTGGTTATGAAGTCCCTTAGTTCTTGCTTTTTCTTTGTTGTAGCTTCCTCCCTGCTTTTCTTCTGATCTGATCCTTCTCAATCCAAGTCTTTCCTAAAAAAAGTGGAAAAGAGGCATTGTTTTCAACAAATTTAATGACTTCAAATTCTTCTTCTGTCGATGTTTCATGAGCAATCATAGGTACATTAGTAACTCTTCCACATAGGGTTATCATCTTTCCTTTAAACAAGCCTATCCTTCTCAATGAAGGTACCATGGTAGGCTTTCCCAGAATTTCCCAAGTGCTTTCTAGCATAATATTCACATGTGTTTCTTCATCCAATACACAATCTATGTCGAAGTCTCCTATTATTGTACTTATGCGTTGTTTTTCTTTCATGATCTCTAGTAAACTAACATCTTTGTGATCATCCATTACTTCTTTTAATTGTACTAACATAGTCCATGCTTTCTTTCATTCTTTCTCTTTATGATTCTCTAATATGCTCTTATTCTCTTGACTCATGTTCATTTGTTCAACTTTAGCAATCATCCTCGGGAAATCCTCAACTTCATGGCCAACAACTTTACAACAAAGACAGATAGGACCTGTACCAGGGAACTCCTTAGCAAGTTGTTTCAGTCTTATGCAATTATAACATAGTGTCAATCCTCTCTTTCTTTTAAACGATCCCCAACCTCTTCTGTATTGCACACTGGGATCACAATGATGGACTTGCAATCTGCAAAAAATATTTCTAGGTTCCTGTATCCACTTATTAGTCCAAAAATTATTCTATGCATAGGAATAGCATATCTTTCTCTATTCAGATCAATTCTTTCTTCTAACTATGCCCTACCATTCAGACTGAAACAAAACCTATCAAACATACCTAGATTCATGCTTTTGAAGCAAAAATTTCCACTTATCTTACCCTTACCAGAGCACAAAGCTTTAAGATCTTACCAATTTTCTTCAGATCAGGTTTCTTTCTTAGTACAGAGCTTCGCAAGTCAAGTAGAATACTACGCACTACAACAACAGATCTACGCACATAGCTTTCTCTTTTCTTCAGTTCCTAGGAATCACAGTTTCAGGTCCTGACAACGGAACCATTCGTTGGCACAAGGGTGGACCTAGGGTTCAACGCTTCAGTAACACACCAACAAAAACCTAACTACCGACCCTTTCGGTAACACCTGCAAAGTAGATGAAGTCTCACCCGAGGTAGAAGCAGGGGCGGTTGCAGGACACAGGTGTCTACAACCAAGATGGGACATAGATATGTGATTATACCACTTCTACATAACACTTAGATAAGAATATGCATAAACTCATTAGTCTTAATCACATCGCGGATCAAACCCTAAATATAGATTAGCGTACTAACAATGAAGATCAAACACTTCCAATCACTTGGCACATAACATTAACTCAGATCTAACATTCATTTATCTTTAATACTATTAAGCACTAAGCAACAACATCAGATGAATTCATCATACATTATAACAACAACATAATTCACATCGCACAAAGCACATCAAGACACAAGATATACGTGGTTCACCCCAGTGTGGGGCTACATCCACCCACTTCTTCTTCTTCTTTATTAGTATTCAATCTTCTTACATTCAATCGCTCATGTGCATGAAGCCTCAACGCCAAACTTCGTAGAGGACAAGATATCTGTGTGCTGCGCAGCAGATCCTCCTTCCCAAAATCAGGTCAAGGAACAGAGCCAACTCCTTATTAACACAGAGCCTTACTTTACATAGTGAGTTTGCACAAAGAAACTTACAACCTCTTGCACTTAACTCTACAAACCTTAACATATTCTTGCACTAAGCCAACATTAACACTTACAACATATTCTGCACATAGCCAACCAGACTTCTTACATCGCTTAGCTACTTATTTATACATTTACAAAAAGGCTTAATCATGGGTAAACCCATCGGCTAAAATCCCATAACCTTTTACATAAACCCTAGTAAACCCTTTGTTGGGTCCACAAGCCCAAAAAACAAGTGAGATCCCGTGATATCAACTCTGCCTAGGTGCTCCATCCTCGACCAGCCTGTCGAAGTCCAAAAAGTGATCAAGCACGACCAATGTTTCCTCAAAACTTGGTCAAGGGCCAACAATTCTCTTCAACAATCTCGCCTTCACAATGCTGTAGGTTTTCCCTGGTTAACATGCAAAACTCAAATTCAAACGTCAACTAGCTCTGATACCACTTGATCCGAAAAGATATTTTACACGACTATGGTTAAGTTTATTATGCATGTGTTGATTAACCAATTAGGAAGCTTAATGAAAGAGGAAGAAGATATGAGAATATATCACAACCATATAAACATGTACAAAACTGAAATGAAGCAATAAACAACAACAAACCATAACACCAATGTGATAACAGAGTTCGACAATCTTGCCTACGTCTCTGGGCCTTTGTCTCAGTGGGTGAGGCTTCCTTATTTCTGTTCAAAGATCAATAAGTACATCACAACAATGCCAAAAGGTTACAAAACTAATCTAGTCTTATTCTCCCAGATCTTAAGAACCCAACAGAAGAAACGACACTCAAATTGGATGACCGGAGCTCCCAGAAATGGCCCGCAAAGGTGTGCTCCTCAACATCTTCCTTGCATAAAAATGGCTTTGGCTTGGATTTCCCTCATCATAACTCTGCTTTGACTATCCTCCATGGCCTCAAGAAGGACTGGTTTATATAGATCTGAAGTTGGTTTTCATCTCCCAACTTCCCCCCAGGATCTGTCCTCTTTTTGGGATCAAATCCCCCTTCAAATGGCCAAAAATTCCTCAAAAATGCCCAATCTAGGCCAAACTATAGGCAAAAACACCCACCTGTGCATAAAAATAAAAAATATCCCCTAGGGCTGGGCACAGACTCCAATTTAAGGTCACATGGCCACATAGGTGCCAAGCACCAGCCCAAAGGGCTGTGTGCTGGCCCCTAACCCGAAATATACTGGTCACATGTTGCAATGGGATAGGACCGCGCCCTTGGGGTGCGCCTAAACCCGTGGTTCCAACTCTCCATAAATAGGTGGGCCAATTCTAAATTTACGCCCCCTCTTTTGGCACCCTTTTAGTGGATGGTACGTGGCCCCGCATTGGTGGTTAAGTTTATGGTGTCCATGCCCTATTGAGTATTGGTTACATGCATCAACAAAAACCTTGACCTGGGGCTTAGCCCTAGCCCCCTTTCGCCCCATTCACATTACATTGCAATTTAAATATACATTTTACCATATGGATAACAAGACTCATCTGAGGGTGGCCCGATTAGACCAACTGTGAGAAGGCGTATCTCGATGGGAAGGTCCAAAGTTCGAACCTCACGAACTCAAACCAATTTTTGCAAAGAACCAAATAGCCAATCCATGGGTGCCACATGGCAGCCCATGTTTGGGCCACGTGGCATCCCCCTATTCACCCACAAAATTTGCCACGTGTCAAACATAAATTGAACCAGCTGTCTGCCACATGTACCTACTACTATCTACCATGTGTCACCATATGGGCATGCCATGTGTCTCCTTACGGGCATGCCACGTGTCACCCTTACAGTGGTGACGTGTCACCTTCCGATTGGTCTAGTTGTCCTGTCCACGTCAGCTTCGTACGACCAGTCACCCTACCATGTGTCACCTCCTGAGGTTGCCACATCAGCTGTACGACCTGCCACATCATTTTGCCAACTGTGCTTGCCATGTCAACTATACGATCGTATGGCCTGTACAGTCAGTTGCCACGTGGCATTGTACGGACTGTACAATCAACATTTTTTTGTCTATTTGGCAAAATGAAGAGAACGTGATATCAAGAGCATATGATGTCTGTTTGAACCCGTTCAAGTTGTGTTGGGTTCGTATTGACGAGGCTTACACACACTTCCATTTTGAAGCCATTCTGAGAACATTAATTTTTAGACCTTTCTGAGCCCCATCAAGCTCCTGGATCCGAATCTGGATAATTATTGCAGGCGTTTGGGTTCTTTCTAGTTTACTATTGAAAGTAGAT
The DNA here is from genome assembly GCA_009831015.1 of Picea engelmannii. NCBI lineage: Eukaryota > Viridiplantae > Streptophyta > Pinopsida > Pinales > Pinaceae > Picea > Picea engelmannii. The sequence goes on along the minus strand of ML776917.1, from coordinate 899,345 downwards.
GTTTTTCTTCTATAAGGGTGTTCTTCTGGGATGAATACCCTCGAGTAGTCGTACATTGGCTTTCGTAGGTGGTTGGACCACCTAGCCTTCAGAGAAGGTCCACAACATTTACATCCATGATATCCTTTAGTTATAAGACATGCAAAATTATTGTATACATAACACCTTAGCGTTTAAGAATAAAATGTCAATCGCAACGAATACAATATGCAAATAAATATTGTTACATATATAAACAAATGAATAAACATGTTAATTGCCAGAGGAAACTCCTAAGCCTGGATAATCATGTGTGGTTTAAGCACATATTCCATACAATGTAAAACTCCTCTATGTTGTGATGGGTCTTGATACATTGTATACATGTATCCCTTCCCATATTTCCTTCAATTCATCTACCAATGGTTGTAGGTAGACATCCATATTCTTCACTTGTCTTCTACCAGGGACTATAAGAGCCAACATAAATTTTCATTATTCACGAACAACCATGGGGGGATATTGTTATTGATCACTACTACATGCCAAACATAATAGTTAGTGTTCTGGAGGGAATATGGGTTCACGCCATCCATTTCTATGTTGAGTCGTAGACTTCATACTTCATCCTTGAATTTTTCTGGCAATGTATTCTCTATATGCTTCATGGTTATTGAATCTTTTGGGATTCACATAACTCCTGACTCACTTCTGTGTGAGGCATGCCATCCTGTAACATAGCTAATTCTTTGCAACGAAAGAACCTTTGAATCCTTGGGATTATAGGCACATACCTCAATATCTTATGAGGAGGACCATGCAATTTACCATTTTTATTTGATTTATGGTACCTGTCATGCCCACCTTTTGGACATATCTCTTTGTTTGCATATTCTCCTATATATAGAATATAATCATTTAGACATGCATGATATGATAATACTCAACACCCAACATTTTCAACAATTGTTTTGCCTCTTCGCAACTATCAAGCAAAACATTATCAGTAGGAAGAACCTTATCTTTGAATATCCCGCAATTAGTGGGAAATAGAATTAATGTACAAGGTCACTTGACGTTTATAAAAGCAACCATTTCTGATGTTGGTTGTACTGTGACAATATTTCACAAAATTAATATAAGGCATCTGTTGGTCAATTACCTCAATATTGTCGAGAAACATGCATTTGGCATGCCAAACTTTTCTTTCATGTTGTAAAGTAACATTGTTGTCCCAAACTAGATAGAATTTGATTGGGCACTAGATCCAAAGAGAGGGGTGGTGGAAGCAGATTTTAGGCTTTTGAAAATGGTATCATTGATATGAGCATCATCCCCTAGCCCATCATTCTGGAATGAGTCTAACAACATTGTCTCCATGGCAGTTGTATCCCGTAAATAATCATCCATACCAACCTCTTTTTGATTGTCTCCATTGCCAACTTCTGAAGAACTACTATTGTTGTAGCCATTCCTAATTGGTAAATCTGGACGTAGTGGGAATTGAATAGGTGGTTGATTCAACCATTCTTGGTATGATTGCTCTCCGAGTTGTTCTCTCATTGCAACATTCTCTCGCGTTAACATTGTTGTGGGGTGCAATGGAAGATGGTAGGTAGGTCGCTCATCATCAGAAGAATCCCAATTTCAAAAGTATTGAACATTAGTACATCGATGATATTAGTAAGTACAATGGAACAATTTGTTTGTTCAAATTACATTATACCAAACAATGATTACCATCGATGACCAAGGATTGCGGTTGGAAGATGGAATGTCACAATTGGCAGGGTAAAGCGGCTATGCATTTTCATCTACCAACTGCTTGTGGTATGTTGCTCCTGATAAGACCTTCCGACATGTTTGAACCAATACTAGAATATTTTCTACATTTGAACTCGATTCTGAATCAGGATCCTACAAATTTGGATACATTTTTATTCAGATTAACATGGATAAAAAAAAATCAATGAGATAATCGAAACATAAATAAAATAAGTTAAACTTACTGGAGATGGAAAATGAGAACTTCGCAATGGACTTTGAACAATATGGAATGGGTTGGAATTTGAAGAATTGACCATTTGATCATATAATAAGATTCTCTCTCCGCCTTTCAGCAAAATTAGCAATAAATTTTCCTGTACATATCTAAAATAAGTTTCGAGGACCATATCACAATTTGAGTTTTAATATAGTTTTGAAATCATTTTTTAAGAATAAGGTGACATAAAATGTAAAATGTATACTGAAGTATTGCAAGTCACGTGAATTCATCCTAAAAGATAATTTGAGATGAATATACTATTTTATGTGCAAATAAAAGTTCAAATAACTTTAAAAACATCCCAGTGCGCTTATAAACCACAAACGCATCGGTGCACATATTAAGAATAAGCACCGGTGTGTTGAAAAATCAACCACACCATGTTTCTAGATTTTGTTAATAAAAAACAATTATATGTCTTTGGTGCGTCAAATAATATGGATGCACTAGTGCGTAATTTAATATTGTTGCACATGTGCGTAATGTAATATTGTTGCACCTGTGCGTCTTACATAAACGCACCGTCGTGCCAAAAAAAAGTTAAAAAAAAAGAGCGATTTTTTTTAAACAGTTAAAAAAGAGCGGGAATCGAATTTCATAAAGTCATTTAAATACTAAAAAGCTATTCACTATTTCATTATTTTGCAAAATTTCGTAGGGAAGAGACTTGCAAGAGAGACACACAAAGGAACACTGTGCAGGAGCATAATACTTTGGAACCACAATATTATTCAGAATATGAGAATTTGAAGGGTATGGTGATTCACTCTAAACCCTTTTCATAAAGTTTTTTTTAATATTAAGAAGGTATTCAATATTTTCACTATTTTGCCAAAATTTACAGGAGACAGATTTGGAAGAGCGACATAGCAGGGAGCACTGTGGAGCAGAAGAATAATTTGGAACAACAAAAATATTCAAAAAATCAGTATTGGAAGGGTATGATGATTCACTCAAAACCCCATATTCATAAAAAATAAAATAAAATAATTCATACCTACCTTAAACCCTTGTTTTTTTTGCTTACGGGAATGCAAAATTTCACCCTAGGGTTTAACTCCATCTATCACTTTAGAGTTAGGGCTTTTCGTTTTAGGTATTTTAGATATAATGGGTTTGTTTTTTTATATATAAGTGTTTGACATGTGATGCAAAGGGACTACTTATTGCATCAGATCCCAAACCCAGTCGATCCTCTGTTTTTTTTTTTAAACGGTTTTAGATTTGAAGTTTTAAAAAAAATGTTTTCCGCTTTCCTGGTGCGCCTTTTCAACAAAAACACACCGGTGCGTTTATGTATAAGGAACATACCAATTAAGCCAGATTTACTATATATATATATATATATATATATATATATATATATATATATATATCCCTGATGTTCTCATTTAAACAACACAGAAAATGCTATCACATATTTAAAAAAAAAATTCTTCTCATTGGTGCGTAATTTTTCTAATTTTTTTTTATGTATGTTTAATTTTTTTGCTATGTTTTTGTTTTCTATTATAGTCGTTGTGATGTCTTCTATATATATTGCACTGTTGTAATTCACAATATTTTAAAAAAGAAATTAAATTGTTCGGTGTGTGTTGTTATATGGAACACACCGATGTGTTTTATGTAATAAATGGACTGGTGCTTTGTATATAAAAAGTGCACTGGTTACAATGATTTATTTTTTCCACCGAAAACTATGTGATTTATTTATTAAATATATTTAATAATTTTTGTATTGAATGGTACATGTTGTATATTGATAAAAATATGAGTGAGAAGAGTTCAAATAAGAGAAGTTATAGTCAACACAATGATGACACATCCAGAAAAAAAAAGGCCAGTTCTCTGTAAATTCTATACAAAATTAATATGGTTGAACTATATGTAAGTTTAACTAATATGTATTGGTTAGTGTGTGTCATGTAGGGGCATAAAATGAGGAATCTGGATAACATTATTTCTGATCTAAGTGCAGAAGATCATAAAAGCTCGATGGAAAAATTGCAGAGGGATGAATTAGGTGAATGGAAAAATACTATTCGATATGATTTTTTTTTTTTTAATTTTTCATTAATAATATACTTAGGAATATTAGATGACATTTTTCAAACAATCTATTAATTCACATATGTTTAATGTTTTACATGCACCAACAACGAGGGAACAAAATGCCATCATAACAAAACAAAACTAATTAATATAGAAGATGTAAATGATGATGAGTTAGTCCTTAGCTCATCTAGACTGGTGTTGGAGATTAATCAAAGGGGGATAAACTTTTATATAACTACGAGGGATATAGTGGAACAAATGTATAGATGTACTTTCCACTTACAATATAGAAATCAATCCAATGATTCCAAGAACCAAGTTATATTTAAACTACATGAAACATTTCTAGAGCGATGGTCAATGAGACCTGTCAAACTTGCAATAGCAAAAACATAAAACAACAAAAAATAATCATTCAAAAAGTAATATTCCTAAAAACACTTTTTTAGAATATATATATATATATATATATATTACAAAGTATTCATTTATTAATATATCAATTTTGTGATATTTAGTTTTCATATATCAATATAAAAATATTTTATTGTCATGTTATATTTTTAGGAAAATTAGGAAAATCCTACAGGACCAATGAGCTGATATCTGAAATATGTCAGTAGAAATGTCCAAAAATGTGTACAAGGAGATGGTCAAAGAATTGGACATAATTGCATTGCAAGAGGAGCTATCTCAACAACAACGTGCTTCAAATGTATGTAATCATTGAATTTTTCTATTAGGTACAGATAATTAATCATACATTAAATATTAATTTTTAAATATTCTCTTATAGAAAATAAAATAAAATGGAACTCATTCTGCATATAAAATTGGATGACAAGGAAGAAAATGGTTGATAGCAAAGTTTGTGAGTAATTGTTATTTCCTTATAACAACTTAAGGTTTTTTTTTGTATATTTTAAATTGTTTTACAACAACCATCCTTGAATGTCTTCAAACAGGTTCTAACATACAAAGAAGAGCCATCAAAAACATTGATTGACATTGGGTTAATTAAGGGTTGTGAGTATATGTTGGCATAAAAAATTAATTGTTGAATTTGTAAGTATAATCTATGTTGTTTTACTTCCATCATTTTATAATTAATGAAACAAAAATAATACTTTATATTAAAACTTGCAAGAAACGAAGTATGGAATTGAGCTAACAAAAGAATTGTTGAAAAATGAATGAGATTTGATTTTGAACATATGTGTATGATTCATGAGTCACTTCTTGCTTTGGAGGTACGTCGCTTTTCAATTTACATTCATGTATATTATTTATTTCAATTTTCATTATTCTCACTAATGTAGATAGACTCATTAAAGTTTATTTTTATGTTTGTAGATGCAACTTCAAGAAGAGAAAAACAATTGAGACAATCAACCAAACATTTAGCAAAATAACCCAAGACATGGAAGTAGCTCGAGCACTAACAACAATTCCAGTGAAGAATGATGACCAATATATTTGGATATCAATGCAAGTTGCAATTGTATTTTTTTGAAATAATTGTCCATGAAAATCAAACATTTTTGTTTAATGTAATGGACATAGTTTCCCAATTGAAAGACAAGGGATTGCCGATAAGTGTCCCATTTTGTATGACAAAGACCCTCTTTTTTTTTTTTACTGGGGGAATCGGCAACCCGCGGTTCTCGTACTCGTGTGACACGGGGTCGATCCCCGTTGGCTGCCACTATAACCCCAGGTGCAACCACCCAGCCCGCAAGAATGGCGCACGAGTAAATCTGGGTGAGAATAAAACATGAGACTTCATTTTACAAATTTCCTTCCATTTATACGGCACTTGCCAATCCGTCTACACCCGTGCAGGCTATGACAAAGACCCTCTTATTCATATAATAAAATATGTTTTAATTTATTCTATTGTGTTGTCTAATGTCACTGTGAAATGTTACATCGCTAATTAAATATATGGGTGATTAAATATTATAATGAAGAGATGCAAAATTTGATGATATAACAAATGAATCCAAACATTATATCCAAATTCACTAACCAAAATATAAGATACATGTATTTTTTTGATAAATAATGGAATTCAAAAATAACAATAATTGCACTATCATAGGTCATTGTTTTTCAGTATATTTTAATTATTAATCTCATTGGTGCGTATAATATTAAAATTCACTGGTGTGTTTAATATGAAATTCACACTGGTGCTTTTATGTAATCAATTAACATCTGTTTCAATATTAATTTAATACCACAAAATTATATTAAAAATTTGGCCATTGGTGTGTTAATCTTATACGAAGCACCAATGCATATGTGTTCTTGATACACATTGTCGCTATTGTGTTATTGATAAGCACCAAGGCTTGTTTGTTACTGAAAAGCACCCGTGATTTCGATTTTTAATGCATCGGGGCATTTTTCCTTGTATCGCATCGGTGCATATTATTTTATACAACATCGACGCCTTCTTATTAATAACACATTGGTGCGTTCTATGCAGAAAGCAATGATGCTTAATTATTTTTAACTCTCCTGATGCGTTTTGATGTTAAAGCCCCGATGCTTATAAGGCAAACGCCCCAGTGCCTAAATATTTTGCTGCCTTGGTGCTTTCATATTTTACTGCCTCGATGCTTGAAGTTAAGTGGACAACACCGATGTTGTAGTTGTATGTATGCATCGATGCTTGTGCCTTATACAAACACACCGATTTGTAAAAATCCGCTAACACCTCTGACCGCCCAGATTTTTTTAGTTATAATCAACTTCCATTTTAGTATCCACAAAAACATCTGCTATCGATAAGATATGTTGTAGCAGAGGTTTTTTTGACAAATTTTGCCAATTTTGTAACACTAGAAACCTCCTTTGAAAGGTCTTTTCCTTGTAGTGATGGCTCATTATTTTTTGGTGTGGCTCTAAACATGTAAGTACAACATCAGTCATTGACACTTATACCTAGCATGGGATATATCATGAGTCTTCCTAGTGCAAAGTTGACATGATCTCAACTTGATGTCAGTGCACATACTTAAGAGGATGGTTGTGCCAAAATTCCATGTTGCGTTATGTAGTGTATGGAATTTGCATTGTAAATTGTCCATACATAAATCCTATTATATGGATTTTTACATCATGTGTTAGATATACAAATGCTCACCCTAGGCATTTTCCTTGGTCTCATCCTTTAGTTGATCTTTTTTGGCCATATGAGCCTACTTCAACATTGTCAGGCCCCTTTGCACCCAAGTATCATTCAAGTTAGTTAGGAACCCACTTTGGTGCCATGGATGCCCTCCATATTTGGCAAATGCACTCTTAATTATTGGTCAACTTCGATCTTTTTCTCTTGCTCCTTTTCTGCTCTTCTTACAATAAGCAGTTATGTTCATGTTACATCTATTTCTCATGTTAATGTTAACTACACATTTTACACGTAGTACATAGGACTTGTTTTTGGCTCAAGGCATGTGACTGGCTTCATTTTCCCTATGATTAGGGAGTCAACACCCACAATTTGATTATTAAAAGGACAATCCTATACTCTATATTTATGGATTCCATTGGCATCGTTCCTAAGCAAATATATGTGTATAAATGAGTAATTACTCCTCATTTATACTCTCTTCAAAGAATCTCTTTTAGCTCTATTTAGTTCACTCTAGGCTCTTGTAGATTATTTTATTATAACCCTCACATGCTCTCAGATCTCCATCAATTGCATGTCTCTATCATCCTCCTTTCTCAAGGATTTGTTGTAGTTGTTATCCATAGCTTCACTTGTTGGTTTGGATCTTCCCTTTTACTTTTGGCCTAAAAGATTGTATATCACAGAGGTTTGGAGCACCCCTTTCCCACAGTTTGATCGGTCTCTTCCTATAACATTCCGCTCTACTGAGCATACTATTATTGACTTATTCTTTGAGGACACTTGCTTGCAAGTGATCCGGATATGGAACACTGTGATTTCATTCAGATTATGGGTTATATATGATGATGTTGAGGTGTTATAGCTGCTTGATTTTATTGATGTATATATATGTGTTGACATGTGCTTTTGACAAGTCATCTTGAGTGTGCAGGACACATGATAGGTTATGGATATTGGTGGCATCAAAGGGCTTCCTTGAACTCCAGATTGAGCTAGGGAGTGGATTGTATTGTTTGAGTATTTCATTATTATGCACATATGATGTATGTTGGATTTTAGTATGATGGTGTTGATAACACCTCAACATCATCATATATAACCCATAATCTGAATGAAATCATAGTGTTCCATATCCGAATCACTTGCAAGCAAGTGTCCTCAAAGAATAAGTCAATAATAGTATGCTCAGTAGAGAGGGATGTTACAGGAAGAGACCAATCAAACTATGGGAAAGGGGTGCTCCAAACCTCTGTGATATACAATCTCCAAGCCCAAAAGTAAAAGGGAAGATACAAACCAACAAGTAAAGCTATGGATAACAACTACAACAAATCCTTGAGAAAGGAGGATGATAGAGACATGAAATTGATGGAGATCTGAGAGCATGTGAGGGTTATAATAAAATAATCTAAAAGAGCATAGAGTGAACTAAATAGAGCTAAAAGAGATTATTTGAAGAGAGTATAAATGAGGAGGAGTAATTACTCATTTCTACACATCTATTTGCTTAGGAACGATGCCAATGGAATCCATAAATATGGAGTATAGGATTATCCTTTTAATAATCAAATTGTGGGTGTTGACTCCCTAATCATAGGGAAAATGAAGCCAATCACATGCCTTGAGCCAAAAACAAGTCCTATGTACTACAAGTGAAATGTGTAGTTAACATTAACATGAGAAATGGATGCAACATGAACATAACTGCTTATTGTAAGAAGAGCAGAAAAGGAGCAAGAGGAAAAGATTGAATTTGACCAATAATTAAGAGTGCATTTGCCAAATATGGGGGGCATCCATGGCACCAAAGTGGGTTCCTAACTAACTTGAATGATACGTGGGTGCAAAGGGGCCTGACAATGTCGAAGTAAGCTCATATGGCCAAAAAATATCAACTAAAGGATGAGACCAAGGAAAATGCCTAGGGTGAGAATTTGTATATCTAACACATGATGTAAAAATCCATATAATAGGATTTATGTATGGACAATTTACAATGAAAATTCCATACACTACATAATGCAACATGGAACTTTGGCACATATGACAGGTTATGGATATTGGTGGCATCAAAGGGCTTCCTTGAACTCCAGATTGAGTCAGGGAGTGGATTGTATTGTTTGAGTATTTCATTATCATGCACATATGATGTATGTTGGATTTTAGTATGATATATATATATATATATATATATATGTTAGTGGATGCACGCTTGGTGATGCTTGCTAATCAGACTCACATAAGGAGTAAAGGGGGCTTGCACAAAAAACCAGATATTTAGGGAGAGGGGTGGCAACATCCCTGTCATAGCCTACTAACACTCCCGTCGTGGCCATAATTGTAGGTTAACAATTACCTAGTTGGGTGGTCCACGATGCCATGAGGGAAGAATGAGACAGTTGCTCATGTAGATTTCTAAGGGGCACACAATAAGGCAGAATCCTTATTCCTTAGAATCCCTTAGTCTCTCACAAGGTTGACCAAATGGAGTTTTGAATCCAATGGGTTGGACAAACTTCCAAAAACAAGTCAATGTGAGTGACACCTTTGGAGCACGAGATGCATCTTGAAGTGCACGTCACACAATTGAAACCCGAGTCAATAAACATAGGTGGCCTAGAAAACACTGGAATGACTAGACCTTGTTGGATTAAAATAATTGATTTAACAATAGAGTATTAATTTTTAAATCCCACCATAAATTTTAAGATAAAGGGACTAATTAAATTGTGACATGAGTAAAGATTTGAAGGAAATCAAATGTTAGGAAATAGTAAGTAAAGACCTAAGGAAGTGATAAAATACACAAGGGTGCATGCAATTACTCAAAATAAATCCTTATTTAGAAATAATTACAACTTGAGAGAATGGGTTGTGCATAGAATAGAATTTGAGTCAACCAACCCTAGCCTAACTAAGAAGACTCCTAATCCAACCCTAACTAAAACCTAGTTAGGAGATAACCTTTAATTAAGGGGATTTGGGGAAACTAAGAGACAACTAAGAGGAAATTTAGGAACACATGGGGAATTGTGAGGAAAGGTGGTTTTTAAATAAAAATAAAAGAGAAATTACTTGTGCAACCTAGGGAGAACGTGACACCAGTAGTGGATGAATAATCCTTGAACTGAATTTCTAAAAATTAACGAATTATGCATGAGGGACATATGTACATGAGGGAGAATTCTATAAAGAAAGGGACGTATAAGGGAAGGGGATAGGACCCTGGGGAAGGCAATGTTATGCTGCTGAATTTTAGATTGACTTTGTTTTTACTTGTGAGAGATGGGACTCCAGGCTTGTGAAAAGAGTGGAAGCTCTTCCTTGAGAGGAAATCCTAGATGCTAGTGTGTTCTAGTTTTTGTGTGCTTGGCCCCTTTGCGGCTCGAGGGGATAAGGGGGAAGAAGATTACCCCTAGCATTGGCTGGTAGGTACATGTGAAGTCTCTATGATTAGCAAGCGAAGGAAAGGAAGGAGTGCAAGGTCTGGAAGGACATCTTCAACACACAAGTTTCATTGATTCCTAGTATTTATAAGTTGAATTTGTTTATATTACGAGAGTATCAGTACAGTTGAAGGACATAATTATTGTAGAATCATTTGAAGTTCTAAATGTCAAGTGTTACGTTTGTTGACAAACAAATAATAGCCACAATGTTATATTTTAAATCTTCACTGTAAATTTTAGACATTTTCATAACTCTGTATATCAGTCTGATCCTCCATGTTTAAGTGAAAAAAATATATTTCATATAGCTTATGTTTATGTCTGTATTTTCATCCTTACCTGAATATGTTTGATCAGAGTTTTAAGCGGTTTATGTTAGGACATTATCAATGTATTGCTTGCTGGTCATTTGAGGTTTAGTTCCGATTCGAATCGTAAGTCCTTGTTGAATTTCATTAAAAATCCAAATAAATTCTATTGATGGGTTCATTTTCGAGAGGCGTACTGGATCCGAACTTGTACCATAACTTCCTGTTAAGTTTATGAAAATCGATTATGTTGAATGGTGGATTTTCATGAAATTGTTAAACCCTGGGTTATTTTTTTTCTCAGATTAGATTTTGTTTTACCCGAAGTTTTTAGGGGCGTGGAGTTCTGTAAAAAAAATTGTTACTTAAATCCATTTACTTCGGGATTCGTGGGATGCACATTCTTGGGTTTTTGGGAAAAATGTTACTTACTTCCAATCCGGGTGTTACCCCTTTTTTCCTAAACCAAGTTATGTGTGTGACCGGGTTCTAGAACCTGGTGCTAGTCCTAAGGGGCACTATTCAGGGCTCTAGAACTCCAACGTTCTGGAGGTTTCTTCAACTCAATTCTCCTTTTGTCCCGAATTGCTAACTAGATGAATTCGGTCATAGCTTAGTTGACTAGCAGTTGCAGGTTACCCTACTGTACCACCTTCCTTCGTAACTTTTGACATCAAATCTAATGACTGACAATGTTCCTCTTACGAGTCCTATGATGGAGATCCACTATGAAACATCTAGACTTTAGGGTTTTCCTCCTGTACAACTTGAAATCATCCCATCCGAGTAATCGAACCACCGCAGATCTTGGAGATCTGATGATTTACACTTTACGTCAGTTAACGGTTGCAGTCCACTATGGAGTTCATAACTCCGAGGATCTCTTTTTACTCAACAACCCATTTCCTCCGGAGTGCCGAATTTTAGACCCTTCGAAGGACTCAGACTTGAAGATATAACGGTCCTTGTTGTTCGCTAGATTTACAAATATCCTTTATTCCGGAAGTTTGGAACTTCAGGGTCTTCGTAACCCTTAACCTTTACTTCTTAACTCAACCAGATAACTGAATCTTGTTTAACTCAGAGATCAACGATCCCTTTGCCTTGCTCCGATCTACGACTAGAAGTGGTTTTGAAGATCCGACACTTCAGAGAATTGGGTTTAATTTGGTTTCAAATCTCCCAGATTGACAACCTCCCGGAGTGACGTGGCAACCATGTTGTTAGTTCGATGATCTGTCACAAAATGAGAGTGACACGTTTATGTGATTTAACACAGATGGCGTAACCCAAGGTACTCTAAATGAGTGCCAAGTGTCACTTAGAATCAGTTAAAAGGTGGCATTTGACATGTCAGTAGACAAGAGTTCTGAGAAGGGGCTCCAACAGTTCGGTACCTTGGGGCTCCGGGGTTCAGAGGCTTTAGCTTTGAAACTTTGTTTTTCCTTTGAACTAACGAAGGATGAACCCTCATATTTGATGGTCCTTGATTATCCGTTAGCAATGATCAGGATTAACTTTAGACTTCGGGGCTCTCTTAAAACAAGTAACTCGGATCCGCCGAAGTGGTGAAGCCCGAAGGTCTTAAGGATTTTAACAAGTGCATATCTTTTGTCTGATCGAAAGGTTGTGGGGATTCTGATTTCCTTGTGATCAAATCCTGTCCACTGGTTGCATTCAAAGGGATCTCAACCTCTGGTTTCTTTTTGAACCTTGTACACTATGTCCCTCTTGAGCTTTGCCTTGATTTGAACTCCAATACTCTTAGGGAATCCCTTCTGAGCTTTAGATTCTAAATGTTGAGTGCGTATTTTGCGCCTCCCCTTTGTTTGTTCGCATTGTCAAATCTGAGCTTTGTAGTTCTGAAGGTTAGAGACCTCTTCCTGACTTGGCAGGATCTCTGTGCATACCAAGAACCATTTCTTTTGAACTTGGGCTTTCGAGGAGTCCGCCCATGCACTTCTAGAGTTGACTCTGGAAGTGTGGCACCTTGGTACATGAGGAGAAGCTTCATGCTTCTTACATAACTCAAACTCTTTCTTAGAACCAACTCTCTCCCAGTTACAGGTTATTTCTTGACTATATCTATGTGATTTAGAACTATCATAAATGGTAGATTGTCGATTAAAAGGGTTCTGTTTTACTGTTTATGGTTATTGTCTTGATGTTTATGGAATTTCTTCCTATCCTTAAATGAGTAAGGTGATAAATTATTGAATTAGTATGCAATGATGTTAGGATGAAGTAATAATCTTACCAGATCTTCTCTGTTTGTAGAAAGGTAGTTAAGAACGTTGTAATTTATATTTAAAGTGTGGAATGAATTGAAATTATGGGAATTAGACACTTCCTTGTTCCTCAGAACAATCGCTAGTCTCGAGACCTTAAATGGTCAAGATCAATCGAATGAATCCTAGACTTGAGCGTTGATTATGTGTCTTGGAAGTCCTAACCTTGCAGGATAGGTTGGGTGGGTAGTTGTATTTTATTTTACGTGAAGTGACAGATTCCTTCATGCTTTAAGAAATATCTAAATCTAGTTTTGCAAATGGATTGAAAGGGATAGAATGTGTATTACTCATGTATGTTACTATAATGTTTCTCTTATTCTAATGATGTTTATTAATGTTTCTCTTATTCTAATGATGTTTATTAATGTTTAAAAAAAAATCATATTGTTTCTCAAATACTTAGATGACGTAACAAGAGGGGATGTTACATATGGTATCAGAGCGGGTTTAACCCTGTGACATTGGACCATTACACCATCCGTTGTGTTAAACAAAATGATTGAATTAGATCGATAATAAGAATATGAAATTTCTATTGCAGGTAATCATGGTTAGAGGACACAGAGGAGGTAGACGACACAGTGTTGGAGGAAGAGGTTTGACACCTTCGATAACATCCATGCTTAAAAGGTCTAACCCCCATCAAGAGGAGAAGAACGTTGAGAAAGAGCAGATTGTTGTGGGAGATGTAGTAAGTATGATGAGATCCTTTCAGAGGATGTTAGAGGCGTTGATCAACCTCCTGGATAGGGATGAGGGAAGAGCGTATGTACCCAATGAGGGTTCACAACCTGCCCCAGATGGTAGTAGTAGCATACACTGAGAACTAGAGAAGGTGAAATTTCCTGAGTTATGGGGTGCCTCGGAAGGCTTAGCCGCCGAGGCATGGTTGGAGAACATGGTGATGTGCTTCTCACTTCATGATTACACTTCCAACATGAAAGTTCAAATGGCGGTCTTTCAGCTAAAGGGGAATTCTCTTTTATGGTGGAAGACGCTCCTACCTCAACCAAACATGATTGTCCAAGACGTGTCATGGGAACTTTTCGAGGAATGGTTTTGGGAGAGGTATTTGTCTGAAGAATTCATTGAGTGTCAACTTAATGACTTCAACGCCTTACGACGGGGGTTCTTACGGTGCCAGAGTATGAGGATAGATTCATGGAGCTACTTAGGTATGCTCCACATCTGAACATGGAGAAGTTGAAGGTCAACAAGTTTGTGTTTGGCCTTAACTCCAACCTTCGTGCGAAGGTGAGGATATTAATGCATCTAAATTTGCATGATGCGGTTCAGAAGGCCATCATAGATGAGGAAGTGCTCAATGGTGGGGGTTAGGGAAAGACTCCCTCTAGATGGACTGGACAGACGTCATCAAGAGAGGAACAACATCGAGCACCATCCAGACATACTGCAGGGCATCGAGTTTTACCTAGAGGACCAATGTTTATGACACCATGGCGACAAAATCCTTATAGAGGGCCACATCAACAACAACGTCGACCGCAATAATAGTTTAGGCATGTTCAACAGAAAAGACCGGGATTACAAGCTGTTAGAACAACATCTTCTACTTCGAGGACCATGAGCACTAGACCAAAGATTGGATGTTGGAAATTTTTGTGAGGCACATTTCCAATTAGACTGTCTGATTGAGAAGGCCAGAGCGGCTGGATCATTAGGACCCATTACAGTTGGAGATTTGGGCAAGGCCCATAGGATACACACAACAGTGAACAACCGCCAGGCTGAGCATTAGTCCACTGTGCTAGAGACGTCAGGTATGATTGTAGACCAAAACTACATTGTATTGATAGATCCAAGTGCTATAGAGAGCTTCATATCTAGTGCAATGTTGAAGATAATTAAGGTAAAGACAATCAATCAGGATGAGTTCAAGTACATAGAAATGGAATCGAGTGCCAAACAAAAGGTGGGGGGAAAGGTTACAGGTTGTAGCCTTAAATTGGGATATTTTGTAACAAATGTAGATCTTTATGTCACGATACTAGGATCTTATGACATAGTGTTTGGTATGGATTGGTTGGAATTGCATGATGCGATACTTATCTATAAGATGAAACGGTTAAGTTTGATGGATGATTGGGGACAAAGTAGAGTGATTGTAGGAAGAAACCAGGGAGTGTCCTTGAGGTTCATTTCTTCCCTAAAATAGAAGAAGAGTATGCACAAGGGATGTAGACTATATGAAATATTAGCGTTGAATGAAAAGGGCGAGGCAAAGTGGCTAGAAAACCTTTCCATAGTGACAGAGTTTGCAAACATTTTTCCATAAGAGTTACCCGGTTTACCACCCGAAAGAGAGCTGGAGTTTACAATAGACTTGAAACCGGGAACTGAACCTATTACAAGAGCTCCTTTCTGGATGTCAATGCCCAAATTGTAGGAGTTAACAATTCAATTGAAGGAGTTGATGGATTTGGGACTGATACGTCCAAGCATATCACCATGGGGTGTGCCCATGATCTTTGTTAGAAAGAAGGATGGATTGTGGAGACTTTTTATTGACTATCATCAATTGAATAAGTGACGATCAAGAACCAGTATCTGTTGCCAAGAATAGATGATTTGTTTGATCATATGAAAGGGGTGACAATGTTTTTGAAGATTGAATTGAGATAAGGATATCACCAGTTACGAATTAAGGAAGAAGAAATCCCTAAGACCGCTTTTAAGACGAGTTTTGTGTTGGCAAATATTGAACAAGCAACGAATGCGTGTTGATGATTGTTGTCTTTGATGGCAACAAAAGAAATGGCAGGATATGAAGGATAAAACCCCTTGGGGATTCGGACGTAAAAGCACAGGAGGAACAACATTGAAGAAAACATGCGCGTTGAAGAAAACGCGCGCAACAGAAGTTTACAGAGAAGAAGGAAGATAGACGAGATCGTTGGATCCCATTCAAATTTCCCGAAAGGCCGACAACCGTCAGATTTGTAGAAGTTGCGATGGAGATAAGTCATCGGAGATTTGGGGATCAGGACTTTGAAATGTCCAGTTCACTCGACAACGAAAACCCCGAAATCGCGATACGCGATTTCGCGATTTGATCGCAGCCGTTAAATCAAGCAGGGATCTAGACCGTTCATTCGTATGGACGCACGGCAGCTAGGAGGCTTCATCAGAGATTCGGGGATCATGATTTCATAATGCAAAGAACACAATGCAACGAAAACCCCGATTTCGCGATATGCGAAAACCCGACTGAATCTGAACCGTCAGATCAACATGTGATCTAGACCGTCGATCCAACTCACAACAGTAGTCCACGTGGCACAACCAGGTAATGATAGGTGGAAGGCAGATTCAACACTTCAGGCACATAAAAGTCATGAATCAGAGTGACACGTGGTAGTATTTAACACGTGTCAAACCATGTGTGACGTCAGCAGAGTATCGGGGATCGAGACTTTGTAATGCCAAATCTCTTGACATCAAGAACTCCGAAATCGCGATATGCGATTTCGTGATGTAATCACAGCCGTTGGATAAGAATGAGATCTGGACCGTTGATTTCCTTCATCGACGAATCGGGAATCGGAGTTTCACGAGTCCCGTGTTCAATCACAACGGAAACACCGAAATCGCGATATGCGATTTCACGATTTGATCGTAGCTGTTAAAGAAAGAATGATCTGGACCATTGAACCTCTGCGTGGAGTGCGAGTATTGGTATGGTTGTGGAGATGACTCAGTAACCGTTGGATTCAAGCACAAGACCCGATCATCGTTGGATCAAAGATAATCTGCATGTCTTTTAAAGAACACGAAGAAGTGGGAGTAATCGCGATGTGCAAAATCCCGATCTAATCTGAGCCGTTGGGCTAGAAGTGATCTGGACCGTTGAATCTCTGCATGAAAATCGGGAATCGGGAATCGGGAATCGGCATTCTGCAGTGTCAAAATCTCTTGACAACGAGAAACCCGAAATCGCAATATGCGATTTCGCGATTTGATCTCAGTCGTTAAAGAAAACAAGAGATGTGGACCGTTGATCAAACTCTACGTCGGAAGTTTCTCGAATTGGGATATGGTAAGGATTGCAACATGAATTGGGAAATCGTGATATGCGATATTACGACATAATCATAGCCGTTGAACCGAAATTACCTCTGGATCGTTGATTCGACCGATATATGAAATTTTATGTATTGGGATTTATAAGTGAAGTTTGACATCGCAAATGCCGAATTCGCGATGGTGAAATCCCGATTGGATCTGAACCTTTGGATCAAATATTGATCGGAGGGTCACTGTTTTCTCTCACAGTTAAAGACTGAGTATGATTGCTGTTAAGTGAAACAGACTCATTATGGAGAATCAGTTAACGTTTCAGATGACGATTCAGTTCCTTAGACAGTTGTCGTTCTTCTTGCCGAAGGACATGGGAAGTGGGATCGTTATGGTAGAATGTATAAAAGAAAACGAGTGACATGGTATGTGGTTGGTTGTTCTGCGTGAAAAAGAATGAAATAGTAAGAAAAGGAAAATGGAGAGGGAGTTAAGGATGAAGTCTAATTGATATACAGAAGGAAATGAATTGTATGTGTGTATTGGAGAAAAGGACAAGTAGTGCAGATGAAATACAGAGCAGAAGAAAAGAACGATGGAGCAGAGCAGAAGCAAAGCAGACTGATAGAGCAGAGCTGAAGTAGAGCAAAGATGAGCAGAACGATAGAGCAGAGCAGAAGCAGAGCAGAACGATAGAGCTGAGCAGAAGCAAAGCAGAAAGATAGAGCAAGCAGCAGAAGACAAGATTTACAGAACAAAGTAAAATTGGTATGAATTGACTTATCTGTAAAGTTGAATGTTTATTTAATCATTGATATTCTAGGGAGGTTGGGAGGTGCTCGGGAGGACTGTTGT
>ML776917.1:796307-874330 GCA_009831015.1 Picea engelmannii | reverse complement strand
TCTTTACTCTTAATGTCCATATGCTGTATGATTGGTTGATGACACATGAAGAAATCTTAATAATTATTTAAAAGGCATAAAATTGTTTAAGCTTATAAACAACTGATTCACCCCCCCTCTCAGTTGTTCTAGTATTTCCAACATTTTTGACACTATGAGTTTACAGTTTTACCATTTGGATTGACAAACGCCCCAAGGGTATTCATGAGTTTGATGAATGGGGTGTTCCATGAATACTTGGACAAGTTTGTTCAAGTTTTTATTGATGACATATTGATTTATTCTCGGACGAAGGAAGAGCATGATGAACACTCAATATTGGTACTAAAGTGCCTTAGATAAAACAAATTGTTCAAAAATATATCAAAATTCTCTCTTTACCAATCTAAGATTCACTACTTGCGACATATTATATATGGCGAAGGTATCGATGTGGATACAATGAAAGTGGAGGCTATTATGGAATGGCAAGCACCAAAAAACGTACACAAAGTACGCAGTTTTATGGGTTTAGCAAGATATTACTGATGATTTGTTGAAGGATTTTCGAAGATAGCAAAACCGATCATGAAATTTTAGAAGAAGAACAAGAATTTCTTGTGGACTGAGAAATGCACGGAAGCATTTTAGAGGCTCAAAGAGTTGCTAATGACAACACTGATACTAAAAGTCCCCGACATGGACAAGGTGTTCTTGGTGTGCATGAATGCATCCAAGGAAGGGTTAGGTAGAGTTTTGATGCAATCCGGTCGAGTGATCGCTTACATTTCACGGAAATTGAGAAAGCATGAAGAGAAATACACAACACATGATTTGGAGTTATTAGCTATTGTTTATGCCTTGAGAGTATGGAGACATTATTTGATTGGAATTTTTTTTGAATTAAAGATAGATCAATGTGGATTGCAACATATTTTTACACAGGGACCTGAACGCGCGACAAAGGCGTTGGTCAAAATTGCTTAGCGAATACGATTTTGAAATTTCTTACATTAAAAGAAATATGAACTAAGTGGCAGATGCGTTGAGTAGGAGACCACACATATTTTCATTATTACCTCTTCAGATGAATCTTCGAGAAAATATTCTGACCCTACAAATCAATGATGACTGGTACAAAGAAGATAAGAATAATATTGGACAAGATACCATGATGGTACCGAGGTATGAAGGCTATTCACTATATGACGAGGGATTATTGAGATTTAATAGAATAATTTACATACCACCTAACAATGAACTAAGAAGTTTAATCTTAAGTGAAGTGTATCAAGCAATATACATGGCTCATTTGGGAGTCACGAAGATGAAGGCAGATCTTAAGCCTTTGTTCTTCTGAAAGGGAATGAAAGCAGACATAGTTAGTTACGTGGCGAGCTCTCTAGAATGTTAGTAAGTGAAGGCTAAACATAGACATCCAACGAGATTGTTACAGTGACACGTTATTCCTAAATCGAAATGGGAAGTCATTTCGATTGAATTTATTGTTGGAGTGCCACTAATGACAAGAATACATAGTTCAATTTTTGTGGTAGTTGACACTCTGACAAAGAGTGGACCCTTTATTCCAGTGCGTACGATGTATTAGGCACCTGACATAGCTAGAGTATTTGTCAGCGATATTGTGAGATTACATGGAGTGCAAAAAAGAATCATATCTGATCGAGGATCGATGTTTACAAGATGGTTTTGGACCAGTTTCCAAGAGGCTTTGGGAACACAACTAAACTTTAGTACAACTTATCACCTAGAGATTGATAGACAAACAGAAAGGAAAAACCATATTTTGGAAGATATCTTGCGTATGTATGTTATGGACCAACATAAACGTTGAGAAGAATTCTTACCACTAGTAGAATTTGCATACAATAAGAACTATCAGAGTACGATTAAGATGACATCGTTTGAGTTTCTTTATGGGTGACCATGTCAGATGCCGTTAAGTTGGGATCGACTTGAGGACAAAGTTCTAGTGGTACCATAAGTGATTCAAGAAATGGATGAACATATGCAATCGATCAGACAGAGGATTAAAGAAGCACAATATTGACATAAGAGTTATGCTGATGCACATCGCGTTGACCACATTTATGAAGTTGGAAACCGAGTCTTCTTGTGGGTAAAACCGCAGAAGAGTTCGATCAAGTTTGGAAAGGGTCATAAACTCTCTCCTAGGTTTGTGGGACCCTTTGAATTAGTGGAAAATAAGGGACTCATGACTTATCGACTAGCCTTTCTTGATTCTTTGAGCCGTATGCACGATGTTTTTCATGTATCTGTTTTGAGACATTATATTAGTGACCCTTCACATGTTATTGACAAGAGTTCCTTGCAGGTGTTAGGCGAGGGTGCTCTCATGGCGGAGCTAATCTGCATTATGGACCATCACATTCGACATCTACGACGTAAAAAATTTGATCAGGTCAAGGTCCAGTGGGACAATATTAGTCCACACTCGGCTACCTGGGGGGACGCATATGATATGCGTCAACAGTTTCCTTACTTGTTTGATAGATTAGACATATAGATCTATATCAGTTACATTTATTTACTTTATTTTACATATACCGTACAAACTTCGGGATGAAGTTTAAAACAAGAGGGGGTGTATGTAACATACCCCTCTACTGAGCATACTCTTATTGACTTATTCTTTAAGGACACTTGCTTGCAAGTGATCCAGATATGGAACATTGGGATTTCATTCGAATTATGGGTTATATATCATGATGTTGAGGTGTTATAGCTGCTTGATTTTACTGATGTATATATATATATGTGTTGACATGTGCTTTTGACAAGTCATCTTGAGTGTGCAGGACACATGACAGGTTCTGGATGCTGGTGGCATCAAAGGGATTCCTTGGACTCCAGATTGAGTCAGGGAGTGGATTGTATTGTTTGAGTATTTCATTATTATGCATATATGATGTATGATGGATTTTAGTATGATATATATATATATATATATGGATTTTTGACACTATTTTTTTTTCCAGTGGATGTAGGCTTGACGATGCTTGATAATCAGACTCACATAAGGAATAAAGGGGGCTTGCACAGAAAACTAGATATTTAGGGAGAGGGGTGGAAACATCCCTGTCACAACCTACTAGCACTCTCGCTTGTTCGCACCATGTTTTTTATAGTTAGAGTCATAGGTTTGTCCAATGTTTTTGAGTCATGTCAAAAAAGGGGATTTTAGGTACCAAAGTTGTGTCAAGTGGCTAAGATAAAGGTTATGTCAAAAGTTATTATGAGCATCATTACCTAATCATGAAGTTAGAAAAGTGAACAATCATGACACTCCTATCATTTGCACTTCGCACACTTCAAAAGTGTACCCGTTGCACAAATATTCAACCTGCTTTCAAACTTCTCATCTCCATGGATTTACCATCCTCTTCCATGATTTCATCCCTTATCCATTCAAGCATAAATATTGGTCACCCTTCATGCTTCTCCATCACTTTCAGAATTTGTGCGTCGTCCATAGTTTTTTCAGCAAACTCTGGAGCCCTTCGCTGCGTAAAATCTATTTGATGTCAGTCGTGTTGTAATTCTGTTGTTTTGTTTTTTGTTACGTCCACTCCATTGTTTTCTAGACATTGCTTAAAAGTATTTTTGGAGTCTTCTGCAAACTAGCTTTTTGGAACGAGTTGTTTATTTTCACAGTCATCCTTCTTCCTTCTGAATTACCTACTGATGCACCAAGATTTTCGTTGTGCCAAGGAGGGATGATTTTAAGGATGAAAATTTACTTTAAAATGTAGAAACCTTGGTGAATATTACTAATCCTTCATATGCCAACTATAAATGTTTGGCGATATTTTTGTAAAAATATTCAAATTTCTAAGGATTTTATATAGTTTGTATAAAATTTTGGCGACTTTTAAGGTAAAATAATTTTATCCTATAGAATTTGGGCGAATCATTTTTAGAATGGCGAATATTTTTTTGGGAAAAACCATGGAAAATTAGCCCATGAGAAAAATTTGGCCCCTAAAATCATCCTTAGCGCCAAGTCTCCCATTGTTGTTTGCTGCCGCACCGAGTCTCCACTACGTCGAAAATTCCGTCACAATTTCCTATCGTGCCAAGTTTTCCCACTGCGCCGAATTTTTTCGTCACACTTTACTGCCGTGCCGAATTTCTCATTGTGCCAAATTTTCTATTCCTGATTTGTTTGTCGCGCAAAGATTGTTGTTGCTACCTTTTCTTGCATTTTCTACAAAATTCATCATCCTCCTTTGCTGCGTAGAGATGATATTACAATTTATTGCTGCACACTTGAAATTAACATATACCAGCACTTTGGTAGCTTCCTAAAGAAAAAGAAAGAACACAAGAAGTGGCAGGGTCATGGGGTTTGAACTTCAGGATTTGAAATTAATAAATGCAGACCCAACAATCAAGGCGTCTTTTGAACAAGCTGGATGCATGTACTTCTGCAAAAGTATTCAAGGATATAATGCTCAACTAGTTGAGCAGTTCACCCTCAATTTTACCGGTGTTGGTGCAACAATTGCATGAATCACTTTTTGAGTGATGGAGGAAATTATGTCAGTTGCGATGGAGATCCCTCTACAGGTAGAGAAATGGTTTAAAAGCATGCCTTTAGACATTTCATGTTATATGGATTTCATCAAGCCTAAATATCAAAATCGAAAAAATTGTAGACGACATTCCAAGCGAGTATCTACTGTAACATTTTCAGAAACTGTTAAAGATAATCAAGAAATACTTCACCTGTGAAGGAAGATTCGACAACGTATATCCATACCACATCAGGTTACTAATGCATTTCACAGGGAAAACTTCCTTAAACCTACCTTTCTTCTTGTGTCAAAGCTTGGAAAAGATGGAAGATAGTGTCTATGCCTGATCTAGGTGGATATCAGTGGCCACCCACCTTTTCCAACTAGCTCAAAACAGTTTTCTGGCAATTTTGGTAATTTACTATTTTTAGCAGTTTTTAACTTCCCAGGCCATTTTGAGGGCATAAATGAAGGTTTTTTGGGATTGAGCTTCTCAATTATAGCTAAAATATTTTATTTAGCCCCATAAATGAATCTCCTCGACTATACCTTTCCAATGAGCTATCGTGCACCCCAAATGGAGATCATATGCCAAAGTTATGCCCCTAAGAAGTTGATTCACCAAACTACCCAAAACGGGGTCCACAAAACTGTTGGCTTTTCATCTTCCGAGGTTAGGGTTTTGGATTTTATTTATGATAAAAAATTCCTTTGGAGCCTCATTGTAAAATTATCTTCTTGCGAATGCGAGTGGTGGACACATCTCTTCTTAGAGATAAGATGCCACCATTCCAACGAGTCTTTCACTCTATATTTTTGCAGTCTTTGTACATTTTCGCTCATTAATAGAAAATTGTGTATTACTGTATCTTTGTGTTTATGGTTGCATCTATGATACATTTTTGTTATATTATTGGGTATCCGATATATCTATGTACATTGCTTTATTATATCTCCGCTCTCATTTTGTGTCGAAAATAATCCGGATCAAGGCCAAAGTTGATCAGCTAGGGAACAACTTATTCCATTTTTCATTAATTAAGATGTTAGTGGTTGACGAATTAAGACATTTGAACAAGGATTGGAATTATTTTATTATTTCGGATAACATTCTCAAAGACCCTAAAGGATACATTCCTCTATCTACGGAGGAATCTACACTTCATGGTTCAGAGGCAAGAAAGGAAGATGTTATTGAAAGAAGAAAAGGGAAAGAAATATAAGACTCGTCATTCAGTCAACCAACATCCTAGAAGAGAAGCAAGTCAAGATTGACTGATAAAATTGAGGATATCCAAGCTACCAGTAAACTGTGCACCAAGTCCTCTGCCAAGAGATTTCCCATACACACCGTTCAACTAGAGCTTGTTGAATGTGCAAACAAGGGAATTGATGAAAGACAGGTGGAGTTAGGTGAGGACAATGCAAATACCTAGGAAACAAAACAACAACTAAAGAAAACTCAACATATCATAGCCCAATGTTATCAAGAAAATAGAGAATTGAGAAGGCATCTGGTAGAAAATATTATTGAAACACCGACATCGCAAAGTCAAGCAGGTTAGTTATCCTCTACCTCGCTAACAACAAGAGAAAATAATATAAATTGGTTTAAAAAACAGCTCAGAGAAGCCCAAGATGTAATCATTGAGCTTAGGGAGGAAAAGAGGATGTCAGAGGAAAGAATCATGGATCATTTCAAAGAGTGCAAACCAACTATTGATAATGCATGTGCATCTCTCTCCGGTGCTCAAATGAAATTGAAAATAAATGGGGCTTTGTTGAGACAAATGAAGAATTTGAAAAGACAAATCTTGTCATTGAAAAGGACAAATAGGGCCTTACAACTACAGGTGAATTTGAACAAAGAAGATATGGGCAAATTGGATGATCCTTCTCTTTGCAGCTATTTGGATTCACATGCGCAACCTCTGCATGAAGATCCGCCGTGCAAAATCATTGTGTAGATTTCACAGCCAATAGTTGCACAACAAAATCCAGAATCTACTACGCAACGGTAACAATGTTGTCCAACAACACACATAATAATCCATCACAACCGTATGGTTGTGATTTTCCTAAAGATTTTATGATTGTAAACAACATCCCGAATAGTTTGTGATTGCTAGATCGACTATCCTATTTTTGAGAATTTTTGTAAAGGTTGTTATTCTTTTTGAAAGCAACGAGATCCACAAATTTAGGAGTTAGTAGTTTGATTCCTAGCAGATTAGTATAGTTTTTTTCTCTCTCTATATAGGGACTATTTTGATGTAAACAAGGGCGCGGATAAAAGTATAGATATTGTGATCCTTTGTGTAATTTCCTTAATTTGAAGAAATACAAATGCAGAAGTCCCGAGTTCCTTAATAAAAAGATTCTGATGGTGATGCTCTAAAGTTTGTACCTCTCTTTATATGTATTTCCTGTGTATTCATATTCACTTTCACTTCTCTTCTGTTTAAATTGGTAATTTTTAAAGTCCATAATTCATCTAAGTGGTGCTCTAGACTAAACCAATTTAAATTTTGTCTGTCTTCTCAACTAAGATCAAAATTCATCCACTGTGGTGCTCTGATTTTGTTGTGTGTTTCTTTTCTTCTTTCACCCTTCATAATAAAATTAAATACTAAAGTTCATCACCTTGTTTAGCCTTTATTCCTTTGAGGAATTCTACCTACCAATCATTTTTTTTTTTTTTTTTCAGGGGTTGACTCCATAGCCCTAGAAACACTATCTTTTGTCAACATACCTATTAAAAATCTACCTTGAAATTTAAAATCTAGCCATCAAGAAAAGCAAACTGTCTATGAGAGATAAAGTCTTAGAGAGAACCCTCTCTAGATTGGAAAGACTAGTTTCCAGTCTTAAAGTTGGTTTGTAGGCTACCTTTGTAGATTGTTTTTTCAGCCCAACAATTTAGTCAGTGTTAACATTTTGGCACCATTGCCAGGGACGAAATTGAAAATTTTCTCTGGGAAGAATGACTTAAAGCTTAGATTTGATTCTTGAGGTTAACATTGAATCAAACACCTTTTTTTGGCTGAATTTTTATTACCCTGGCGACTTCATTTGTAAAGATCAATAGCATAGTTTTGTGTTTTAAGTAAATAATAAATCCTGGCTCTTAAGAAAATCTACACCAGAAGGAACCCTGATCCAGAACCTATTGCATTTGTGTCTGATCCTAAAAATATCTTGCACAAAATAAAGGAAAGGACTATTAAATCATTTGTCGTCCTAGACAAAAATCTATCATTACCCAAAGACGGTTTAAAATGTATTGATGACCCTGACTTTGACTTAAACTTTGAGAAAACCTTGTTCATATCTAAATCAGAATCTAGGTTGAATGAAACTATCTTTGATAAGAAGTAATTCCAATCTTTGATCCCCATTGTCCCCATTTAGACTGTTCCTATTCAGATTGTCTCTTCTCAGATTGTTCAGATAGCTCAAAATCCTCCTAGATCCATGGAAACCGGATTTTCTCCTCTTGCCTTGCCCTCTGAATTGCATGATTTACCCCAAAATTATAATCAGAGAATCAGGTCATTCGATGCTGAAGAAAATACATCAACCCAAAGACATTTGGACTGGTTCAATGATTTTGTTGATCTAGAGGAAGTATACCATGAGGATGAAAAACTTAGGTTGTTCGCACAAAGTATTTCAGGAGAAGTCTGAAAATGGTTTAAAGCCCTTCCCGCAACAAGTATCCTTAATTTTGCATCTTTTGAAACACTTTTTCTTGCAAGGTGGGGTGATAAAAAGAATCCTCTCCAGTTGCTAACTCAGTACAATAATATAAAAAGATCACCAAATGAAACAGTAAAAGAGTTTTCAACCAGATTTATGAAAGTCTATAATTCAATTCCTACAAAAGTCAAACCTCCTCCTGTAGCTGCTCAACTTCGATATGTTGATTCCTTTGACAATGAATTTTCTTTACTGTTGAGAGAAAGAAGATCCAATACATTAGATGATATGATCAATGATGCAATTGAAGTCGAGGTAAATTTGATGGAATCAGGAAAGATCAAACATAACCCTAACATAGATGTCAAGAAGGTCCAAGGAGAAGCACAACCCTCAAATTCTCAATCATCAGATGAGAAGTTTGATTTGATGATGAAGACTATGGAAAGATTCATGGAAAGAATGTCCTTGGAAAATAAGCCTTGCACCAGGGATCAAACTGATTTTCAGCCCATAAATCAAAATTTTAGAATATCCGCAGTTCCTTAGATCAGGAAAAGAGATCATAGAAATCAAGGCGATCAACAAATAAAACCCCCTTTCCAAAACAACTATGAAAATGAGGATTTTGATCCAACAATTGAAGACAATATGCATTGTTGTGATGATATAGAAACAAATGTGTTTTTAACAAAAGAAGAACATCAATTTATGGATGCAAATGACAATTTTATGCAGGATAATGATGATATGTTGTCGTTGGAGATAGAAGAGTCCAGGAAAGGATACCACAATGCTATTATGTAGCTTCATAAATAGTACAACATCAGGAGTAAAAAGGTGCATGTAAATCCTCTAAAGGAAAATCCTATAAGGGAACTTCAAATCAATACACCTTCTTCAAGTCAACTAAAGAAAGATAATTTAGAAAAGGATCAAATGGAGATAGGCAAATCCAGAGAAGAACCCCCAAAGAAATTACCTAATGTGAGAAAAGAAGGAGTCGTTAAAGAGGTAGAGAAGGCTCCATCTCCTTTTAATTTTGAAAGTGAGATGGCTAAAATCAAAATTTATGTTCCATTTAATGAGTTGATCAAGAATGGAGAATATAGGAATTAGATCATTAAGATGCTAAAAGTGGAAGAAGCCCCTGACACTTTAAATGTTCAAGATGATCACCCTGTTATCTTGTTTGGCCCACACATGGAGGAAAGTGGTGATGTTGATGATGTTCCTCCTTTTTATGTCAGTGTTAAAATTCATGACATGACCTTATATAATGCCATGTTAGATTCAAGAGCATCACATAATTTGATTCCCAAGGTCGTCATGGATGAGTTAGGGCTTGATATTACAAGACCTTACAAGGATATATTCTCTTTTGATTCAAGGAAGGTGAAATGTTTGGGTTTAATCAAAGACATGGTTGTATCATTATCTCAAATTCCCTCAAAAAATATGATCATGGATGTGGTGGTTGCTAACGTCCCTCCTAAATTTGGCATGTTGTTATCTAGTTCTTGGGCTACAAAGTTAAAGGGAACTTTGCAAATGGATATGTCATATGCTACTATCCCTGTGTTTGGCCAAGAAAGAAGGTTGTACAAAGAAGTGTTTCTCAAGTACATGGTGAGTAGAAAAACTCATCCAAATAATCATCCCATTTACTCTGTCGATATTGATGTTGGTTCCTCTATTTTCTATAATGACTTGAGTTTTGAAGAAGAGAAGCCAACACTGTCATAGATATTAAAGTTGAAACTGATCATCAAGCAAAGGAGATTACAAATCAACAAAACAATGCAAAAGATGAAATGTGGAATATGAGATTTGATGGAGCTGCTAGAAGGGAAGGAGTAAGAGCTGGTGTGTGGATTAATCCTCCCATGATAGGTACAAAACTCTATTCTTATCAGCTTGCTTTTGATTGTACAAATAATATGGTCGAATATGAGGTGTTGCTTTTGGGATTGAAGAATTTAAAAGAGTTGGGTTCTAGGAGGATATATGTTCATGGATATTATGAGCTTGTTATCAACCAAGTAAAGGGTATATATTAGTCTAAGCATCCTAGACTGAGAGCATATAGGAATTTAGTGCTTGATCTTCTTCAAGAGCTTTCAGAATACAATTTATCAGTGATTCTTAGGGGGCAAAATCGCAGACACATTGGCTAGTTTAGCTTCGGTTTTCAAAATTCCAATTTTTCCCAATAAAAGGTATGAAATCAAGGTAAAGCATAGGCCAATAGTTCCTGATAACATTAAATATTGGAAAATATTTGAAGATGACAAACATGTAGAAAAGATTCTTTCAGATGAGTGATGAGTTTGCTAATTTAAATATTGACGATGAGTGATTTTGTGAAGAGAATGAAGATGCAGATGTGTTCAATAATGATGACCTTTTTTAGAATCAGATTGCTAGAAGAGATATAGTGCAACTCAAAAATAACATTATCCCTAAAGTCTTGGTTCCATTGGAGAAGCTTTTTGACAATAATGATGTCACTAGAAATCCTAAAATCACTGCAAATGATGAGGATATAGAAGATTGCAACATTGGGACCCAGGAGGATCCCAAGATAATCAAACTATAAAAAATGCTCAGTCCATAAATTAAAAAAAGGTATATTAGTCTTATGAAGGATTTTCCCGATGTTTTTGCATGGAGTTATGAAGACTTGAAGGTATATGATACTAATGTAATTCAACATGTTATTCCTATCAAGGATGATCATAAACCCTTCAAGAAAAAGTTAAGAAGAATAAACCCTCTGCTGTTTCCATTAATTGAAAAGGAGGCAAGGAAACTGTTTGATGCCAAAATTATTGTGTCCTTAAGATTTTCCAAATGGGTGGGTAACCTAGTGCGTGTCAGGAAGAAAAGCGATGAGATAAGGTTATGTGTAGATTTTCGTAATCTAAACAGGGTGTCTCTCAAAGACAATTATCCACTTCCCAAGATGGATTATATCCTGTAGAAAGTGGCGGGATCTCAGAAGATATCAATGCTTGATGGATTTTCTAGTTACAACCAGATTATGGTACATCCAGATGACCAAGAAAAGACAACTTTTACAACACCTTGGGGCACCTTCACGTATGCAAAAATGCCTTTTGGACTTATGAATGTTGGAGCGAATTTCCAAAGGGCCATGGACATAGCCTTTGCCGATGAAAAGGATAAGTTTATTGTTATTTACTTAGATGATATCACTGTATTTTCAGACTCCGATGATCAACATCTCAAACATCTAAGAAGGGTTTTCCAAAAATGCAGAATGTTTGGCATCTCATTGAATCTGAAAAAGTCCAACTTCGGAATGAAAGGAGGAAAATTGCTTGGAAAAATCATTTCAAAAGAATAGATTAAAATAGACCCCAGCAAAGTGGAAGCAATTATGAAAATCAACACTCTAGGAGTAAGAAAGAGGTACAATCTTTCTTAGGAAAAGTGATTTTTTTGAGAAGGTTTATTCCTAACTTGTCTGAGATCATAAAGTATATTAAAAATATGCTTAGGAAAGGAAATGAAATAAAACGGACTCCTGAAGCTAGGAAGTATTTTGAAGTTATTAAAGTGGTGCTGACCAAAACTCCAGTGTTAGCTAGTCCATATTTTACAAAAGATTTTATTTTGCTTTCTTTTTCCTCAGAACACACCATTGCTGGTGTTTTGTTGCAAAAAGATGATCAAAAATTTGAAAGGCCGATATCTTATTATAGTAGGACATTGAGAGACTCACCACTAAGGTATGACATCATGGAAAAACATGCATTTGACTTGGTGAAAGATCTTAAGGAATTTAGAACTTATATCTTGCATTCCCATGTTATTGCTTATGTACCAAGCAATTTTGTAAAGGACATTTTGACCCAACCCAATCTTGAGTGGAGAAGGGGCAAATGGATAGCAGTAATGTTGGAATATGACCTCGAAAGCAAACCTACAAAGCTGATTAAATGTCAAGGGCTTGCAAAATTGATGGTGCAGTCAAATTGTGATGTTTTGGGAGTCAATTTTATTTTTGATTTATTAGAAAATTCAAAAGAAGAAACAATCCCACAATTATCCCAAAGGTTTCTTTATTCTCCTTTGTACACTGATATTATTTATGTATTAAGAAATTTACAAGCTCCTCCCAGGTTGAGCAAAACCAAAGCTAGATTTTTGAAGTTGAAAGCAATAAAGTTTTGCATTCTGGATCATTCTCTGTATTGGAAAGACCTAGGTGGGATCTTATTAAGTTGTTTGCTGGAAGAAGAAATTAAAAAGGCTATCAAAGAGTTTCACAAAGGTGACTGCGGAGGACATGATTATTGGAAGACTAATGCGCACAAAATACTAAGGGTGTGGTTTTATTGGCCCAATATTTTTTCTGATGTATACAAGGAAGTTTCTAGCTGCCATGAATGCCAGATTTTCGATGGAAAAATAAAGTTGCATCCTTTACCTTTAAATCCTATCTCTGTTGAAGCACCATTTATATAGTGGGGTCTTGATTTCATAGGGGAAATTCATATTCCATCCTCTGCTCAGTATAGGTGGATTCTGACATCCATAGACTACTTCACCAAATGGATCAAAGAATTCCCAACAAGGCAAGCCACTGATACTGTCATCATTCAATTTTTAGAAAGTAATATTTTGTGATTGTGTATATTTGGTTGTCCAGTCAAGATCATCACTGATAATGCAACGACATTCAAATCCAAGAAAATGGAGAAATTCTGCAGTGACTATAATATAACTCTTGGTCATTCCACTGCTTATTACCCATAGGGTATTGGGTTGGCAAAATCATCTAATAAAATCTTGACCAAGATTATTAAGAAGCTTCTTCAAGAGAATAAAAAATATTGGCACAAAAGGCTCATATATGCGCTATGGGCTGGCATAATTACCACTAAAAGGTCTATTTCCACATCGTCTTTCCAGATCGTATATGGTTTAGAGGCAGTTTTTCCTACCTTGTTAGGACTTCCAGTGATGAGACTGATGTAAGAACAAGAAGCTGAACCCAATGATGTTTTAAGAAGAACAAACCAATTAATCCATGTACAACATATGAGGGAACAAGTTTTCAATAAATCACAGCTGCACCATGATAAAATGAAAAGATCTTTTGATAGACACTCTAAAGAAGATGATTTAAAGGTGAATGATTTGGTACTGAAGTGGGACACAAGGAATGAAGACAGAGGGAAACATGGGAAATTTTATTATCTTTGGCTAGGACCGTTCAAGATTGCTGTGTATCATGGGAACAATGTCGATTTGTTGCATGAGCTTAATGGAGATCTTATTGGTGGGGGACCTGTAAATGGCAGGTTTCTCAAACATTATTTGGTTTAAAAAATCTTTCAATCTCTTCATGTTATTGTAAATAACTATTTTTATTTTCAGACGAAGCATTTCGAGTCAGAAATCAACAGAAAATTGAAGCATGAAGTGAAGGCCCTAACGTTATGCCGAGTTTGGTCAAAGTTGTGTCAAGAAAGTTTTGTAAGTGAGTTTATTTTGTCAATTTAGAATTTTGAGTCAAATAAAGCCCAATGGTCAGGCACTTGGTCTACTGTTCTTTTCTACCTCACTAGGAGGATAAAATCCCCATTGTAGCCAGTTGTTTGCACCATGTTTTTTATAATTAGAGTCATAGGTTCGTCCAATGTTTTCGAGTCATGTCAAAAAATGGGAATTTAGCTACCAAAGTCGAGTCAAGTGGCTAGGATAAAGGTCATGTCAAAATTTATTATGAGCATCATTACCTAATCATGAAGTCAGAAAAGTGAACAATCATGGCACTCCTATCATTTGTACTTTGCACACTTCAAAAGTGTACCCGTTGCACGAGTTTGCTGTGCAAATCTTCAACCTGCTTTCGAACTTCTCTTCACCATGGATTTATCGTCCTCTTGATCCAGATTTTATGAGCATAACAAAATGAATACAGGTTATTAAAATATTCTCAACACATAATAACAGAGATACAATAAAACCGGTTTTCTATTCAATAAGGAAATAAACTGAAACTATAAAATGTAGCGGAAAGCAAGCTTGCTGGAATGGTGGCGGTTGCGCTCATTCGCAAGCAGATGATTAAAAAGAGGCTATGGAGGAATTTTTACAATAAATAGGAATGCCAAAAACCCTAGACATCCAAAATCCTAACCCTAGGAGATGAAGTGCCAAAAGTCATGTGAGCCCCATTTGGGTAAGTTAGTACATCAACTTCCCGGGGTCGTAACTTTTGCATACAATCTCCATTTTAGGCCCACGATAGCCCGTTGGAAAGGTCTATACGAGGAATACACATTTTGCTTCTATTTATCATAGAAATGTTTTACTGTGGCGAGCCCTAAAAATGTTGTTTAGGGCCTCAAAATGGCCCCACAAGTCAGGGACCCAAAAACTGGGAAAAAAACTACCAAACTGAACCAGTTGGAATAGGTGGGAGGCCATCGAAATCCATATGGATCAATCCTCCCCCTTTAGAAAGAATTTTTTTCCATTGCATTGAGTTCCCCTGTCAAATGATAAAATTTCTGTTGAATTTGGCCCCGGGTGAGCCACTTGCCTTGGTGCAGGAGCTGCCTTGCTTTGACAACTCGATAAAGCTGGATCCTTTGCTGTCAGGTGCCTTTGATATCTGTGCCCACAATATGATCATTGTATTCCTGTTACATGTAGTTAGGATTGAGCTCTGTTGGTGTCAACTACTCTGTTATCTTTGAGGTGTCCAATAATGGTGGGAAATATGGCCGAAGGAGAGCCACATTGAAGACTGGATGCATGCCAAGGAAAGGGGGAATGCTGAGTACAAAAGCATTGTCACCCATAACCTTGGTGATGGTGCATGGCCAATATTGGAGTGGGAAAATCTTTCAATGGGGCCTTGTAAGGAGTTCTTTCTGCAAGTGCAACCAAAATTTGTTGCCCACCTGAAACTTATGTGGCACCCGATGTTAATCATGGCACTACTTGTACTTGGCATTGGACTTCTGTAAAATATCCTAAAGTTGTTGGCGAATGTGCTGGATCCACTCAATGAACCAGGTGGCTTTGTCAGCTTCTGATAGTGTCTCATTATGATATGCCACAGGGTGGCCGTGTTGAGTGAGAATGACACTCACAACATAGTCTGAAGCATCTGTCTCGATCTCAAAGGGATGTTGCAGGTCCGATAATGAAAGTACTGAGGGATGAGCACACACACTACTTCAAGTCATCAAAGGCTTGTTGTAGGGACATGCCCTGTTGTAACAAATATCACAAATTGACTGTGCTGCCCAAGGTACAAATTGGTTCTCATTCGTTTACCTTTGATCATAGTAACACTGGGTCTCCTTCATCAACAATTGTTGAAGAATGTGTTGCTCCACTTGTTGATGTTTTGTCCCATGGCTACAAGGCTACGGTTCTTGCATGACTCTCCATCAGACAAGATTTTGTTTTATTTGTAGCCATTTGACTTCTGGCTAGAAAGAGGGTGATGAGCTCCGGAGGAATTATGATGTCATGGAAATCATAAAAAAAAAAAGACTCGCTTTCCACGGCTTCGTAGATTCGCTGGAGAGGATTCACCTGAAACTATTTTGGAGCAAAAATCTTGGGGAATTTGTTTTGTAGGGTAAAAAGGCTCGCGATGTGGAAATACGCTGGTTAATCAGGACCACTGGAACAACTTCATTATGGAAAGTGACCTTGAATTCATGTCTAGTAAGGGTATAAATGTTGTGAGAATTCCAATTGGATGGTGGATTTCCAGTGACCCCAATCCTCCTGCCCCGTTCGTAGGAGGATATATGAAAGCTCTGGATAACGCATTCACATGGGCTAAGAATCATAACATAGGGGTAATTGTGGATCTCCATGCTGTTCCGGGTTCCCAAAACGGAGACGCGCACAGTGCCACCAGAGACGGATATCTCGAATGGCCTGCTCCACAAGACAACATCGATAAAACTATGCCTCAAACTCTGCTCTCCTGGGAATTGAGTTGCTGAATGAACCACGCGCACCCGGTGTACCCCTGGAAACACTAAAAACATATTATAAAAGAGGTTATGACACGGTCAGAAAGTATTCCTCCTCTGCTTATGTCATAATGTGCAACAGAATCGGTCCTGTGGATGCTAAAGAGTTGTTTGATATCAACAACGGCTTAACCAACACTGTGGTCGATGTGCATTACTACAATCTCTTCGATGATCCCATTTTCAAAAGCATGTCAGCTCAGGAAAACATCAAACTATGTCGATACCAACAGAGCTCAAACTTTGCAAAGCCTCACTGGCACCAATGGGCCTCTCATCTATGTTGGAGAATGGACAGCTGAATGGGAAAATCAAGGGGCATCAATGTCGGATTACCAGAGTTTCGGTAAAGCACAGCTGCAAGTCTATGGAACCGCTACATTCGGATGGGGTTACTGGACATTGGAAAATATTAATCCTCACAGGAGCACGTGATAGTCGATTTGGAGTTCATGAAGGGAGGCGAGCTCGGCCTTCAGCCAAATCTGTTGGAGCAATTACTAGACAATTATGGGACAAACAAAAATGTAGAGTCTACCCGTGCCGGGTGAGTAACGGTAGGGTACCCAGAAGGTTCTTGCATAGGAGAAATCCCGCAGGATTCGCCATTTGGAAGCACCAAAGATTCCTCTTGGAAGCATCGACATTAATAATTTCCGTGAATATGAAAAAAACAGTATGACTGTTGGCTACAGCCCGAGGTGCGACAAAACGGGTCAGAAATAGTGGCGATATCTCCATGAAAACAATGCGATATGAGGGTGTTCGTTGCCTTGTGCTATCCTTGTTGTGTTCGCTGCTATCCGAGCCGTGTGCTGCGGAGCTGCGAGCTGTGTTAGCTGTGTGCTTTGAATTTTATCACTGTTGTCACTGCAGTATCGATCCCTGTGTTGTGTTTGCTGTTCGAAAAGCTGAGTGGAGCTGTTCTTGGAGGATATGATTGTCAACAGACTCTATCTCTAGCTCAAAAGCCTTCTCATTGCACTGGCTCATTAACTTTGCAATTCTCTTTTGCGTTTCTGCTGGAGATGCATTATTTTCAATGGTTTCTCCAGCTCTAATAATTCGCTTCTCCAGGACATTTGGCAACAAATATCTTAGAGTTTGTGGATAAAAAAGGGGCACAATTGGCAACCATATCATTATTTTGGGCAGCTCGAATCTATCCAAAATAAGTGGCAATGATCAACTAATATTAAACTCCAACTGTTTCCAACATTCGAGACAGATGGAAAAATCAACAGTCAAAGTTTGTTGGCAGTTTCAAGAGGCAGTTTCAGTACGATGGAAATATGAAGAAGCTCGACGTGTACCTGGCAAACATGTCTGATCAGATGCCATCGTCGCAGAGTGCTAGGACGAGGAACCATTTCAGATTCCTGGAATGCAGAGAGTTTTTTATTTTCTTTTTAAAAAAAGACTGAGGATGTAAAGAAAGTGGGGGGCACATGAGCGCAAGACTGAAAAAACTTCTTTCGAAGAGAGTTTCATTGTAATGACTGAGTGTTTGTAAACCAGACTGGAGTAATAAAGATGATTTTTTCTTGCGACTGTGAGATTCATCACAGTCGATTTCTTTCAGCATGTTTTTCTTCTTTTCAGATGTGTTAAAACTGTTTGGATTTCATTTATGTGTTTCCTTACTCACAACTGAAGTTGTCTTACCATAGATTTATGTCTTCCTTAACCCATTACGACTGCATTACGTTTTGTTTTCCTCTAACCGATGTGCTTCGTTATACTTTAGTACAACCACTACTATAATGAAAGGATTTGGGTTTTCTGTAAGTGTTTATTGCCTTTCCTCTGCACCAACTATCAGCTGTGTGAGACCAATCTTCATTTTCAGAACTCTACATGTATCCTTTGCTACGTCGGCCTTTCTTTTTCTTTCCCCTATCGCATCATAATTTATCAAAGCACTGAAATATAGACCTACTTTGCCTCACTTTCTGCAAGTTATTTATTCTCCGCTATTATCTCTTTTCTGCGGTTTCCATTTGACTCCATGCCCAATGGACCTTTTCCCTGGTTTAACCCTCAAACCCCACAAATCCAAGACCATATTTTACCCATAAATCTGCCCACCTTTTTCACGCTACTTAAATTCCTATTGTGCCATTGTTCGAGATATCCCTCTTGAGTTGGAAGGGGCAGCTCCCAATCCAAAGTGGTTCGAGGTTGCCTCGGGATTGATTTGCTGCAGCCCATTTCAGTTCTGAGTGTCAACATTTTTGGCGCCATTGCCAGGGACGGAGGACGAGGTTATCTTCCCTGGGATACGACAAAGTTCAGATCTATCTCTTGATGGTGAACAAGGGATAGGCATTCAATTGGTTGTGATCATTCACCTGGCGACTCCTTGGTTCGTAGACTCTACATGATTTTGTTGGCGACTCCCCTAGTCTCAAATGTCAAGCTCGTTCGCTGCTCGAATTGCTGCAAGGTTTGCTCCTCTAGACTTTACAAATGTTTATGGCTTTCCAAACACTGTTCCAGACATGAAAATTTGGGTAGATATCCTTCCTAAATTTGGAGAATATGAGGATGACAATCCTGGTCAACATTTGTTTGAATTCCACAAGCTCATGGAAGAATTAAATATACATCATGAAGATGTCCTCATGAAATTGTTTATGTTTTCATTGGAACAAGATGCTAGACTCTGGTATAAATCTTTACCCCATTCCAGTATTCCTTCATTGAGATGCTTTCACGCACTTTTTCATCAACATTGTAGGAGGATATATTCTGGCTGGACCCTTTTTGAGATTTTCTAATAGAGTTTTTGCATTGAGATTTAATACAAGCAGATCCGAGATTCTCAATTCCGTCACTTCTGTATTACAAGTTTGCTTTCTTGTTCCTCATTTTTCATTTTCAATTCATATTTGTAATTGATGTGCTTCGTTATACTTTAGTACTACCACTACTATAGCGAATAAATTTGGGTTTTCTGTAATTGTTTATTGCCTTTCCTCTGCACCAGCTATCAGCTGTGTAAGACCAATTTGTAGTTTCAGAATTCTACATGTATTTTTTGCTACATCGGTTATTTTCTTAAATATTTTCTTTTTCCGTTTACTTCGTGAGATTTTCCCCTGATAGGAACCTGACACTGTAAACGACTTAATGTTTTTCCCCCATCTTGCCCCTTTGATTAAGATATGATACAGTTACGGGAACGAGCCTTAGATTTTCATACATCGTTAATACCGCAACCGTGAATTCTCTTTTATAAAACTAAACTGAGACAGAACTCAATCTTTCTTAATAGTTCTCTTACCAGTACTGTTCCCCCCATGACAGTTCCTACACCAACTCAACCTAACGTTGAACCCAGATTATTGAACCAAACGCACATCGCCTTAAACCTCTTCAACACTATCCTTAAAACAACCACTAACCGGGCCGAGTTTGAACAATCATGGGCAGCCATTGAACGTGACATAACTATTCAGGAGCAGTTCGAAGCCAGACAACCTCAACGAAGAAATCTCCCTTAGACTCTTTCTCCGAAGGTTGACATTTTCCCTTCTCCTATCCTAACCACTTTCGGATGCCTTGACACTGTGCTTTTGAGCCTTAAGTACAAACTCAGGAACAACAGGCCCCACACAAATTTTTCTTTACCACAACCCCTGGTTAATTGGCTGAGGGCCCATGCGATATGAGAGAATCCCAACATGAACCTGCGATAGAAATTGGTGAGGCCCAAGAATCTCCAAAGCTTAGTGAATGTGCTTGGGGCTGGCCAGTCACAGATGACTTGGATCTTGGCCAGATCCACATGCACACCATGCTGATCAATGTTGTAGCCTAAGTAATGGACCCTGTCCATGTCGAAGGAGAATTTTTCCAAGTTTGCATATAGTTTGTGCTGTCGCCCAAGTCTTGCTGTAGATGAGGATGTCATCCATATACACCACTGCAAAAGTACTAGTGAAAGGTCGCAGGATATCATCCATTATCCTCATAAAATTTGTTGGAGCATTTGTCAAACCAGAGGGCATGACCAACCATTCAAAAATACCTTCTTTTGACTTGAAGGCAGTCTTCCATACATCTGTCTATTCTATTGGGACCTGGTGGTAGCCAGACTTTAAATCAATGTTACTGAAGTATTTGGTCCCCATGAGATGATCAGGGAGGTCATCGATTCAGGGAATCGGGTACCAGTTCAAGACTGTGATTTTATTCATGGCCTAGTAATTAATGCAGAGTCACCAAGTCCCGTATTTCTTCTGCACCAGTACTATTGGGAAACCACAAGGCAATGAGTAGGGGTAGATGTGCCCCTTATGGAGAAATTATTGGATCTGCCTCTTGATCTCCTCATTTTCTAACAGAGAGCGGCGACAGACCAGCCCATTGGGTAGTGGTGCACCTGGGGTCTGATCGATGGGATGCTTGACCTGGCAGTGCAGAGGTACCTCGGTAGGAGAGGAGAAGATATTTGAGTATTCTTCCATGACCTTATCCACTTGCTTCTGTTGTGTGGAGATTGTTCGTAGAGGCCTTGGATGTGGCTGCGATCTTTCGCTTGCTTTGAGAGTGAATCATGAAGAAGACAAATTTTCCGGTCTAAGAGATGACCTTCTTGCATTGCTTGACAAGTATCAAGGAAATAACACTAGGAGGGACTGCCTCGGGTATCCTGTACAATTTCCTGTTCAAAGTAATAATAACACTACGAGGCCTAGATTCATATACAACATGACGTTTCCATAAATAAGGTTGGCCCAAAAGAACATTACAAACTTCAAGAGGAGCAACATCACACAATACCTCGTCTTTGAAGGGCTTGATGCCGTACGATAGTTGACACTGTTGGTTGACACAAACATCGCTTCCTTGGCGAAGCCATCCAATGGTGTAGGGCTGCGGGTGCGGCATTGTCGATAGGGCCAACCGCTTGATGACCTCTACTGAGGTGAGGTTCTTCTGGCTACCGCTATTAACGATGAACTGCAACTGTAAATAATTAGGGTTGCTTTGTTTCCTTTTGCACACATAAAGTTTCCCACCAATATTTGACATGGGGAACAATTTTGAGGAGCCCAAAAGTAATTGTTTCTCTATTTGAAAAGTTATGGATAGAAAAATACCCTTCTAGTAGATTCAACCACTTGTCTACAACATCTGTGTCTATATGACCTTCAAATATAAGAATATCGAAGTTGATTTGTACCTTGAAAGGGGCGGCACCTCCACTCGAGGAAGATGTATCGCCTGTTGGTAGCCGCCGAAGGATTGGCATGAAACTATCCATCATCTCGTTCCTCTATTGCGTGAGGGCTTCCTCAATAAACATTTTGAAAGGATCTCTTGTCCCATCATCTTTATTTTCTCTTGCCATGAGAGGTCATTTGGGCATGCGAGAGATTTTTTCCTCAAGGGAGACAAGCTCAAGACCCAATTCTTTGTACCCTGACCTCGTCTAGGACATGCATTAATAAGACAAAGAGAAGACCGCTTTGATACCGCTGATATGGATTTTATGAGCATAATGAAATGAATATAGTTTATTAAAAGATGCTCAACATAGAATAACAAAGATACAGTAAACTTGGTTTTCTATTCAATAAGGAAATAAATTGAAACTGTAAAATGTAGTGGAAAACGAGCTTGTTGGAATGGTGGCGGCTTATCTTTGAGAAGAGATGTGACGAATACACTCATTCGTAGGAAGATGATTACAATGAGGCTCAGAAAGCCTTTTTACAATAAACAAAAATGTCAAAAACCCTAGACATCCAAAAACCTAACCTTAGGAGATGAAGTGCCAAAAGTCATGTGGGCCCCGTTTGGGTAAATTAGTACATCAACTTCCCGGGGTCGTAACTTTTGCATACGATCTTGGTTTTAGGCGCACGATAGCCTGTTGGAAAGGTCTATCCGAGAACTACACAATTTATTGCTATCTATTTGTCATTTTTGATTGTGGCGAGCCCTAAAAACGTTGTTTAGGGCCTCAAAATGGCCCCGCAAGTCAAGGACTTGAAAACTAGGAAAACAACTGCCAAAATGAACTAGTTGGAATAGTTGGGAGGCCACCGACATCCATCTATATCACCTCTTCCATGATTTCATCCCTTATCTGTTCAAGCATAAATATTGGTCACCCTTCATGCTTCTCCATCACTTTTAGAATTTGTTAGCACTTGGTAAATTTCCTAGAGGTTGAAACAGAAGAAATCTACAAAGGTAACTTTATCCAACCGCTTTTAAAGATGGGAATCTAGCCCTTCCCTCTTCAGAGAGGGATCTCTCTATATGATTTAGCTTTGTTTTTAACTTTATATGTTAGGCTAGGTAAAGAAACATGTAAGTTTTGTTGTAAAAGTGTTTTTTGATTCGTTGAGACAGTCTACACCTCCATTGGGCTATGGGGTCTGTTTTATAATAAACATGAGATACAAACCAGAAATGTAAAGGGATACTCCCACAGGGCGAGATAATATAATCACTGGATATTTAATAGCTTAAATGATGGACAGAAGAAAAGATGAGAAAGATACATTCAACTAAGAAGCAGTTAAGAATTTCTTAATTGAAAACATCAGAAGATGAACATTAAAATCTTTTAAAGTCGAAAATAGGGTATCCAAGATAAATCCTGCAACATACGTTACTTATTAAAGATTAGTTTCAAAAAACAATATGATCACAAAGCAAGAACACATTAAACGCAGAGAATAAACATCACCAGTGAATACACGCAAGAATCCTGTAAAAGTGCCTCCTTTTATTAATGGCAGATCTCTTCAAAATTGTTACAGTCTGATAGGGTCAGGGTGTAAAGATCAACAACCCTCAATTCTTTGAAAGGTGAAGTATTTATAATTCAAATTACAAACGTTCCTGTCATAACTGATCAGGACATGCTCATTCTATTTTTAGTCTAACTAATTTAACTAATCAAAACTGCTTGATGACTTAGTACAACTGCATGCGAAATTTCTGGGGTAGGCCGTTGGCAAGGTTCCTGTGCAACCTCTTCTGACTGGATAGGTGACTGGACCTGGACAACTCATCTGCTAATCGAGTAGATCGCATATTTCCTCCCATCTGAGGTGACTAGGCACAGTGACTTTGAGCAATCTCCGATACACTTCGTCCATTTCCGTATATTTAGCGAATGTGGGCTTAGTGAGGAAAATGTATCGAATCTCGTGTTGGATACTGATGTCCAACTGAAGAGAATCCAGGAATGCTTTGTCAGTGATACTCCCTTGTATGCCAACAAACTTTGAACTATCCTTAGATACTTCAGACAGTCTCTTTTTGTAATCGGGGAGTGTCATCAGTTTATCATTAATAACCTTCAGACCTGGGAGACCCTTCTTCTGGAGAGCTTCGATATTGCTGAAGAATCTCTGTACCCCCTGATCCATGACCTGTACCTTCTCTTCCAGCTGAAGCATTAGACTTCTCTTGGTCAAAACCCTTTTGACCTCAAGGATGGTCTTTGTTCTGTCCTCTATCTTCAACTCTTCTAGCTCTTCTCTGGTCTTGGAATTTGGAAATTTGATTATATCATTTGCCTGAGTTGGTCTATCTCCCAACTCTACTCTGATCTTCTCAATAGCCTGTTTACTCCTCTGGACCAACTCGTTCTGCTCAAACATGATTTGGATCAAGGGCCAGATCTCATTTATGGACTTTGTGATGTCTGTCCATACATTTTCTTTGACCTCAGCCAAAGTCTTCCCTGCCACTATTTCCTTTTGGAGCTGCTGTAGTTCCTTCCTGAGCTGCTTAGTTACCTGCCTTTCTTTGGATAGGCTGGTTTGGAAAGAAATTTTGAGTTCTTGGAGGTTCTCAACTTCCTTCTTCAGCCTACTGATTTCTGTCTCTTGCAGGTTCATTTTCTCCATGGATTTGGTGAGATCGGTTGTCCCTTCCTGTGGTGTCATTGGTGTTGCGGATGGGATTGCTGTTACTGTTGCTGAGCTTGTCCCTGAGATTGGGATAGCAGTCAATGGAATGGCTTCCATAGAATTCAACTGCTCTTTCTCCTTTAGCAGTTTCTCCATCTCTGCTTCCATTTCTTTGAGCTGGGCGTTCTGCTCCATGAGTAGCTTAAGCATTTCGTCCTTCTCGCCTTCTTTCTCTGCTATCTCCTTCACCCATGAGTCCTTTGTAGGCAGAAGTTTCAGCTGTTTCCTCAAGGAGGCAATGTATGCATTTTTCTTCTTTATCATCTCTTCTACAGCTTTGACATTCGCGGGATCATAACCGATCTTGAGGACCAGCTCCTCCAAAGTCTTAATTCTGTTGTCCTTTGCAAAGGATGATATCTTTTCCATCTTGAGCTGCGTTTGAGCATTATTGAGCGACACCTGAAATTTGGCTGCTTAGGAAGAAGCATGTGCCAATGTATGAAATACCATCTCACCTGTTTGTTTGTGCAGATCCATGTGATCTGCTGGGTGCACGTCCTTTGCCTGGAATTTGAAAGTGGCCCTCTTATAGTTCGAAATCAACTTGGGATCCGGAACCTACGCTTGGAGGAAGGCCATGTGCATCTTGCCCTTTTCTATGTCGAATGCAAACAGTAGTCTATGCTGCACAGTCGATGTTTGTTTCTGAAACTGAGCATAAGTACTGCTGGCAAGGTTTTCATTCTTCTTCTTTATCAGCTCGTACTTCTCGAAAATGCTTAATTTGGGCCCACTCTTTCCTGGCTGATTGTTCAGGGGAGAGACTGTGGATTTCTTCGGTACTGTTGGGGTGATGCCCTGATAAAGGCTCAAACCAAAAGGTGGAATGACCGACTTGATTACTGCGGTAGTTACTGTGGTAGGCGAGGCTTCTTGTTCTACTATCGTGCCAGGCGTTGAAACTGTCTTTGGCCTCTTGGTGTGCATCTGGAACTCTTCTGATGATACCTCCGTTACAGGCGGAGATGACTCTTATCAAGGCCTTTATTCCTTGGGGACCTGTGGTGTGGTAGTTGGTTGCACAGTTGTCGGGGGAACCTGCTGTTCCACTTCAACCAAGCTGTCAGGCATCCACACAGTCTGGTTGGCGAATTTTTCAATTTCGGGCTTAGACTCATGAACGTACGGGATGTTTTTGATTTTCACCCGCATTTCTGAAATGATCCCGCATGGATCATAGTGCCATGTGAAACTCGTAAAGAATTTCATCTCTTTCAACATTCTGTCAGCTTCTTCCTCGACGCCTCGACTATTGCAAATGAAAGAGCCAATATGCCCCTTGATTCTCAATTACTGCTTCTTCTTCAGGGAAACAAAATGAATGTCATCTGAATTCATAATCTGCCTTATATACTCTAACGCAAAGATTCTTACCGACACATATTGGGGTAGCTTGTAAGGTGCCAATTCGCACTCGAAAACTCTGATCTCGGTGTGGCTTTGATACAGGTACCAGTCCCTTGTCTTTGTGTTGTCCGAGAGATGTAGGATTCTCTGGACCTCGTCGTTTATTCATGATTCGGGCCTGCTACTCAACATGCTTACCACAGGGTGGTATAAAAGATCAATAAATGCCTTAAATCTATAATCTTTGGAATTGTGCTTCAACAAATATGTCCACGCTGTGACTGGTTGAGGCCTTCCATCTGCGTCCATTTTCTGCATTGAAAAACTGAACTTATCTGCTTGATAGAAAACAAACATGTAGGCCAATATAGAAGAATATATGAACATGCCTTCCATGCCAAAATTCATGAACTATTCGTGAATATTGTTGGCCAAGAAGGTACTGAAATCGAACTGTGTGGTGGGTTTTTCATCAGTGGAGAAAATGGATAGAAAACCCAGAATGGGCTCATCTACCCACTGGTCGTAATAGTATCCTAACAGAGTGCAAAGATAGGAAATGATCTGGTTTCCCTTGGTGGAGAACATGGATGATGGGTAAGGTGGATTGGTGGAAGGGAATTGAGCGGAGGTGGGAAGGAACAACTCGAAAATTTGAGCTCTCTGGGGAAAGGTCATCTTTTGATACAGCTCTGTAAGGATTTCTAGGTTGAAAGGAGAAACTGAGTCAACATGAGGAATTTGCATCATTTGGTCAATGTCTTCGGGAGTGATGAAGAAGAGGACCTCTCTAGATGAAGAGACGATGGCCCTCTGGTTGGGATTATAATGAGCTTGGCATTTGAGGGCAAATTCGGGAAAGTGGTGTATTTGGGGAAAAAGGTACAGGGGCAAATTGGACTCCTAGAGTCCAATTTCATCGCTCAGGTCCAGGAACACCTCCCAGAGCCATGACTGGAGGTTTGAAAAATCGAAGTCACAAATGGTATCTGCGATCAATCTGTCTTTATCGACCAATGGGATTTTGTCCAGGTCGACAGGAGGAGGAAGAAAAGGATTTTCTTCTCCTTCCATTGTTCTTACTTTGGTGCCATCTCTACAATAGTACCTGCAATAAACACTATGTTAGTGGGGTCGACTGGCTGTGGATGAAGGCGACGGGAAAACAATGGAGGAATAAGAGGTAAGTTTTCTGGCGCGATGG
Source organism: Picea engelmannii (assembly GCA_009831015.1). NCBI lineage: Eukaryota > Viridiplantae > Streptophyta > Pinopsida > Pinales > Pinaceae > Picea > Picea engelmannii. Next base: position 847,557 of record ML776917.1, on the reverse strand, counting down.
ATGAATAACGAATGAAAGGGGAATAACGGTAGTTTTATTCAAAACTGGGGTCGGTTGGATGCGAGAGACAGGTCAGCAGGATAACGAGTATGTTATCCTCTAATAAATGGACAACGGGACACTTGGAGTGAGGTGGCAGGTGACAGTGGCCAAAACATACGGACGGGTGACGTGGAGGCTGGTGATTGGAGGTAAAAGTCACAATAAGGCGTTGTTCATGAGTGAAAAGGGTTAGGTATTGACAGCTGGGATTGACAACAATTATGTGATGAGACACACTCGGGAGCAAGTGGAACAAGTGGGAGATGACATCCATGAGTGACGAGGGTTGTCAGATGGCAGATGGGGATAGGACTTCTGGACCAATAGAATAATGCCACGTATGACAAGGGACCCGCCAGAGAAAAGTAACAATTCTGGACCCCCCCCCCTTTGGTTAAAAGCAGAACATCAGGGGGGGTCCGAAAACCTTTTTAGACTGTTGATCTGCGCACCCGTTTTCAGGTCGCAAATCTTAGCGTGCTCTTTAACACTCATTCCGGACCCCTTCCCCTTCCATTAACGCCAGAATGGACGGGGGGGTCCGGAATCCATTGTGAACCGTTGATTTAAGCGCCCTTCCCTGGGCCGTCCAGATGTGCGCCAATGTTATTACCGATTCCAGACCCCCCCCGATTAAAAGTAGAACGGTCGGGGGGGTCCGGAATACTCTGTGTGCCATAGATCTGGGCGCCACGATCTGGATCATTGAAAAATGCATGGAGCATAAACCAAGAGTGGAGAAATATGTTTTTAGAAAACTTAGGATAAGTGCATTTTACGGGTTTTTCCCAAAATTTTCACATAGACACCACCAAGGGACTTCGTCTAAACTATTCTTAGGCAATTGAGACATGGTGTAGCATTTTCATCAATCTGGTTTCATTGGTAGTGAAGCAAATGAAGCAACTAACCTACATGCTAACCTATCTTCCTAGGACAATTAACCCAGATTAAACTGTTGGGTTAAGAAATTACTCTACCTAAGGGCTATCTGACCAGGATTAGACAGTCTGGTCAGATTTATTCACTAATCTATCAACATTAAATTTAAAAAGAACTTGGCCATGCTTGAAGGGTATGGCCAAGTTACTATTATTGCATGGGGCTTTTGTTTCAATTCTTTTATGCCCTCTTTTCTTTTCTTTTCCTTTCTTTTTCTTTTTCTTTTTCCTTTTTCTTTTCTCTTTTTCTTTTCTCTTTTTCTTTTTCTTTTCTCTTTTTCTTTTTCTTCTATTTTTCTCAAATTATTTGCAGAATGAAAAATCATTTGTCAGCAAAATACTAGAGACAGATAATATCCATGTCATCATATGATTCCCATAATTTATGGGGTGATAACAACGGCTCCACCTGAGGATGGTACTTGCCCTGTTAAGTGCCAAGAATCCTGGTTCCTGTCATTCTGAACATATCTGCCTAGTAGCTTTCATTGATCTTATTCTCAAAACTTGGAAAAACAATGGTCAACAGCTTAGGGCCTTCTCTTTGGGCTTCGACCAACTGACTAATGTTCCTCACTTAGAAGATGCAAGTGAAAAATGAGACTTAAACTGGTATGTACAATGGAGGGTGAGCTCGAATCTTCTACTGAGGTGGTACATAATGTTTTAGCATTCTGCCATTTACAGGTGCTCCTGGCATATCTGACCCATCAACATTGTTTAGCAAAAAAGCATTGTTTCCTCTGAAAGCTTGGATCATGTATGGCCCTGTCCACAGATTGTCAAATTTCCCATGCTTTCCCTTGTCCTCATGCCTGGTATCCCATCTCAACACCAGATCTCCCAGCTCAAAATCATCCTCTTTGGTTCATTTGTCAAAAATCTTCTTGATGTTTTCTTGGATGACCTGTGTTTTGTTGAAAACTTCTTCTCTAGTCTGTTGCAAATGGATCATCTGGTTGATTCTTCTCTGTGAGTCATTTGGCTCAGCTTGCACTTCTTGGAGTAATTTCATGACAGGGATTCCTAGAGAAGTAGGGAAAACTGCCTCTGTACCATAGACCAGCTGGTATGGTGACATGCCAATTGACCTTTTGGTGGTCAGTCTATCTGCCCATAAAGAAAACACCAACTTATCGTGCCATGATTTTTTGTTTTCCTACAATGTTTTCTTGATGATATTTACCAAAGTTTTGTTTGAAGATTCCGCCAACCCATTCCCCTGAGGGTAGTAGGCTGTGGAATTCCCCAAACCAATGTGGTACCGGTTGCAGAAATCTATGAGTTTCTTCGACCGAAAAGCAGCTGCATTGTCAGTTATAATCTTTCTAGGACAACCAAAACGAGACAAAATATTATTTTCAAGAAATCTGATAATAACAGAGTTTGTGGCTTGCATGCTTGGTACTGCCTCAATCCATTTGGTAAAATAATCGGTGGCAGTAAGGATCCACCTGTGTTGGCCTGAAGAGGGTGGGTGTATTTCTCTAATGAAATCGAGTCCCCATTGCTGGAAAGGGGCCTTAACTGAGATAGGTTTCAGAGGTAGAGGAAGGAGTTTCCTTTTGCCTTCGAACAGTTGACACTGGTGACAAGCTGTTACCTTCTGATGCACATCTACGAACAGGGTGGGCCAGTAAAATCCAGCTCTGAGTACTTTGTTGGCTGTAACCTTCCAGTTCAAATGGCCACCACATTATCCTGCATGAAACTCTTGCAACACTTTATCAGCTTCATCTTTCAGTAAGCAATTTAAAAGAATGCCTGCAGGGTCTTTCCAATACAAATTTCCTTCTAGAATACATAATTTCAAAGCCTTCAACTTTAAAAATCTATCTTTAGTCTTAGTCAAACCAGGGGGAGCTTGTAAATTTTGTAAAACGAATATAAGGTCTGCATACCATGGAGAGTTGAGAAATACCTCTCTAACGTTTGGAGTCGCCATCTCGCCCTGTTCATCTGCCAAATCTAGAAAATTAATGTCAAGAGCCTGGAAGTTAGATTCAACCATTAATTTAGCAAGGCCTTGGCCTTTGATTAGTTTTGTAGGCTTAATCTCTATATCGTATTCTAAAATGACAACAATCCATTTTCACCTTCTTCCATCAGGGTTGTCCTGTGTCAAGATATCCTTTACTACCGCGTTCGGAACATAAGCTATGGTGTGGGAATGGAGAATGTAGACCCTGAAGTCCTTTATGGCCTTTACCAAAGAAAAAGCTTGCTTCTCCATGATATTGTAGTTCAAGGCAACATCTCTTAATGCTTTGCTGAAGAAAGCTATGGGATGTTCATACCCTTCGCTGTTCTTCTGTAGTAATACCACGCCTATAGTATGTTCAGAGGCGAAAGAAAAAAGATAGAAATCTTTAGTGAAATCAGGACTGATCAAAACTGGGGCTTTTGTGAGTGCTCGTTTGACTTGTTCGAAGGATTGTCTGGACTCAGAGTCCCATTTTATTTTTACGTCCTTTTTAAGCATGTTTGTAATGTTTCGGAGGGGTTCGGCCAGATTGGGAATGAATCTTCGTAGAAAGTTAATTTGCTCGATAAAAGACTGTAGTTCTTTGAGGTTTCTTGGGTGTTCTAACTTTAGTATGGCCTCGATTCTGTTGGGGTCTATTCTGATTCCATCTTTAGAGATGATGTGTCCCAATAGTTTGCCTTCTTCTAACCCAAAAAGACACTTCTTAGGATTTAACGAAATCCCAAAACTTCTACATTTCTCGAAAACTCGTCTAAGGTGCCACAGGTGTTTATCATCAGATTTGGAAAACACAGTCACATCATCTAAATAAATGAAAATAAACTTACCCGATTCTTCCATGAAGGCGATATCCATTGCCCTCTGAAATGTGGCTCCTGCGTTCATCAGACCAAAAGGCATCTTCACATACATGAAATTGCCCCATGGTGTGGTAAAAGCAGTTTTATCTTGATCATCCGGGTGAACTAGGACCTGGTTGTAGCCAAAGAAACCATCCAACAGAGATATCCTACTGGACCCGACCACCCTTTGCAGGAGGTGGTCCATTTTCGGTAATGGGTAATTATCTTTCAGGGATACTTTGTTCAGATTTCAGAAATCTATGCAGAGTCTGATTTCCCCAGTTTTCTTACGTGTAGGGACTAAATTAGAGACCCACTTAGAGAAACGTAGTGGGACTATGATCTTGGTATCGTACATTTTCTTGATTTCTTTTTCTATCAGAGGGAGCAACTTGGGATTTATCCTCCTAAGTTTCTGCCTAAACGGTTTTTGGTCTTCTTTTATGGGAATCCTGTGTTGTATGATACTGATATCATTGGCTTTCAAATCTTCATAGCCCCAGGCAAAAACGTCTGAATATTCTTTAAATAACTCAAGGTATTTGAGCTTTTGTTCTGGGGGTAAAGATTTGGACAGTTTGACCATCCTAGGTTTCTCTTCGGTCCCTATATTACAATCTTCTACTTCTTGTCCATGAGCTTCTATTTTTGGTTTTTTGGCTACGTCATTACTGTCAAATAAATATTCTAAAGGAACAAGACCTCTATGCAAAACATTGCTTTTCAACTGTAAAACATCAGCATCCATTTCGTCGTCTCCTAATTCTTCTAACTCTACGGTATTTACACTATCAATTTCAAAATCAGAATTATTTATATTTTCCTCCTCACTTTCTAAATCTATATTTGTACATTCAAAATCATTCTTGCATTGCAGAAAGTCCTCTATTTGGTCATCATTTCCAAACACTTGCCAATACCTGATATTGTCTGGAACTATCGGTCTGCATTTCACCTCAACAGTATATGGGCGAGTTTGGCGGAAAGGAATCTTGTAGGAGGCTGCTGACGTAGCCAATCCGCCGGCCAGAATATTCTGTCCCCTCAGCATTACCTGCAAATCAACCTCATTAAAACACTTCAAAGCATAAAGAACAACATTCCTGTAGGCTCTAAGGCGCGGGTGTTTAGCAGCGTACTTACCTTTGACTTGCTTGATTATTAATTCAGAGTCACCTCTTACCATTATCTATTTAGCACCAACTTTTTTCAAAAGCTTCAGGCCGAGCATCAAAGCTTCATACTCAACAATATTGTTAGTACATTGAAAATTTAGTTTGTAAGAATGATTTTCTAAATACCTTTTTCTGTGATTATGCATCCAAACTCCTGCTCCTGCTCCTTCTTTACTCACTGCTCCATCAAAGTCCATGCTCTAGAAATCTGCGGGCAATTCTTCAGTGATTACATTCTTCATCTTTGCTATCTCAATGCTTTCTGGACCTTCATCTTGACTAGATGGGTCTTCCATCAGCTGAATATCTCACTCTTCCGTATCACCATCATTGTACAAGATGAACGAATCTAAATCAGAATGTGCAGAGTAAAGGGCTTAATTGTGCGGTTTTTCTTGGCTACTGACCATGTACTTCATCAATGTTTCTCTGTATAACCTCCTCTGTTGCCCAAACACTGGGATAGTGGCGTAAGACATATCCAGCTGCAGGGTTCCTTTCAACTTAGCTCCCCAAGACCGAGATAGCAACATTCCATACTTCAGTGGGATGTCTGCAACCACCACATCCATTACCATGCTTTTTGAAGGGATCTGAACCAGGGTGATGCATAGGTCCTTGATCAAACCAATACATGTATTTGCTGGAGTTGAAAGAGTGTAAATCTTTGTATGGTCTGGTGACCTACAGTCCCAGTTTTTCCATTACTGCTTTAGGCATCAGATTGTGGGAGGCACCTGAATCTAGCATAGCATTATGCAATATCAAGTCGTGTATGTTTAGACTAATGTAAAAGGGAGCGACATCACCAGTATCATCTCAACCATCTACTTCAAGTCCAAAAAGAAGTTCAGGATGATCATCAGTAAGGTTCACAGTGTCTGAATGATTCATTGATCCAATAGTCAAGGCCTTGGTGCCTATGTCAGGTTCAATGGCCAATGATTTTATTACCTGTGAACGATACCCGTCTCTGTTCATCAACTCTGTAAGTGGGATGGAAATTTTTATTTTTGCCAATTCCCCTTCAAGGCTAAAGGGTGTAGGGGCTCTACCTTGGCTCGTCAGTTCTGATTTGTCCACCATATTCTTCGGCTTAGAAACACTCGTCGAATTAATATGTGAAGAATCAGGCTGTGATGGCCTTTTCAGAATGGTGATGTTTTTCTTCACGAGAGCTTCGACATTGCTCTTCTCAGGTATCTTTTCTGCAGCAGTCTTCTCAGAAGTCGTCTCATCAGTACTTTTCTCAGGAGTCTTTTCAGAAGATGACTCAGAGGTCTTTTTGGTTTTGACAACCTTTTTTGTTTCAGTCGTCTTCTTTGGAGAACTCCCTTCAGTCTTCTTACTCCGCAGATTGTACTGCCGGTGTACCTCAAGAATAGCATTTTCAAAGGCCTGTTGTTCTGCATCTTCGGCTTCTTCACTTACCTTTGTTTGATTTAGCAGAAAGAGTTCCTGCTCTTCTTGAGTAAGGAAAATGGCCTCGTTGTCGTGAATGCCCATAAGGTTGATCTGAGTGTCCTCCAATTCCTCAATCACTTCTCTCCCTTCATCAACATAGTTTTCTTGCAGGGGAGGTCTAATATGTTGATCTGGGCCCCTCTGTTCTCTTTGATCCCTAGGATCTCTCTGTTTGATCTGAGGAGGGTTTCTCCTGAAATTGGGGTTCCGAATTTGAGGAGCAGGTGTGTTGTCCCTCGGAGTATTTCTGTCTGTCAAATTCATTCTTTCCAGCATTAATTCTACTGTTCTGGCCAAAGAATCCAGCTTAGAATCTATGGTCGACGTGGAAAGTTCTTCTTTGATCGTGACTCTCCTTTCTGACCTCTGACGGGCCCTTTTTTTCCAATAGATTGGCTTCCACACTAATAGCACTTTTCTGCATGTCCTCTAGGGTGGCAACATTTCTCTCTCTTAGTTGGTATGACATGTCAACATCAAATCCATTAGGAAATTTAATCAATGCCAGACCCTGTGGGGGTTTGATTTTAGTTGGGATTGCATTGTACAGGTTGTTGAAGCGGGTGCAATAATCTTGTATTGTCTCACCTTGATTTCTTTTTATATTCTCGTATTCTGATAGTATTTGAAGAGGGTTTTTCTTTACCTCCCATCTGTCAAGAAAACTCCTTTGGAATGCAACAAGGTCAGGGACTGAGGCGGCAGGTAAAGCTTTGAACCATTTCTTGACGTCTCCTGTCAGACTCCTGGCAAACAGACGCATTTGAATGTCAGCCTCGTCAACTTCTTGCAGGTCGAAATAGTCATTCATTTTATCCACATGTTGTTGGGCGTTTAAAGGTCCAGTTGCATCGAACTGTGGAAGTCTAGTTTGGTAGTCTTGGGGCATGGAATGTAGCGGCGCATCCAACACCAAAGGAGCATATCGAGTTGCCATAATGGGTGGAGGAGGTGGAACGACAATCTGGATGGTCGGCGCGGTAGCGACCGAAGACGAGGACAAGAAGGGACTGGACGGTATTGAGGTAGTGATTTGTAGTTTAGTCGCAGGAGACAAGATTTCGGGGGTTCGGGGTTGCAACACAGTTGGGTCAAAGATGAGTCCAGACACAAAAGTTTCAGACCATGTTCTAACCAGGCTTCGCTGTGGAAAGGTATCAAGATCAAGGTTTTGAGAGATCATTGGTTTTCCTGAAAAGGAAGGAGACTTATGAAGGGGATTATAACTCACTGAACCAATAGCTGAGGTCTTTCGCCTGAGAAAATGTTCGGGGTTATCTATCCCTATCGCGGGTTTTGGGTCTGGATGAGATCGAGTGTGAACTTTCTTGGGAGCCAGAACTCTTTTTGGTTTTTATATATGTATTTTTTATTTTATTTCGTGAGTCTGAAAATAATATGTACAAAGTTTAATCAACCTCTAAACATTACTTTCTTTTCAAAATCAAACGTTCTTTTTAGGGGAAAGAAAACGTGAAATTATCAATTTTTAGTTGTCCCCAGTGGAGTCACCATTATGTTAGCACTTGGTAAATTTCCTAGAGGTTAAAACAGAAGAAATCTACAAAGGTAACTTTATCCAACCGCTTTTAAAGCTAGGAATCTAGCCCTTCCCGCTTCAGAGAGGGATTTCTCTATATGATTTAGCTTTGTTTTTAACTTTAGATGTTAGGCTAGGTAAAGAAACAGATAAGTTTTGTTGTAAAAGTGTTTTTGGATTGGTTGAGACAGTCTACACCTCCATTGGGCTATGGGGTCTGTGTTATAATAAACATGAGATACAAACCAGAAACGTAAAGGGATACTCCCAAAGGGTGAGATAATATACTCACTGGATCTTTAATAGCTTAAATGATGGACAGAAGAAAAGATGAGAAAGATACATTCAACTAAGAAGCAGTTAAGAATTTCCTAATTGAAAACATCAGAAGATGAACATTAAAATTATTTAAAGTTGGAAACAGGGTATCCAAGATAAATCCTGCAACATACGTTACTTCTTAAAGATTAGTTTCAGAAAACAATATGATCACAAAGCAAGAACACATTAAACACAGAGAATAAACATCACTAGTGAATACACGCAAGAATCCTGTAAAAGTGCCTCCTTTTATTAATGGCAGATCTCTTCAAAATTGTTACAGTCTGATAGCGTCAGGGTGTAAAGATAAACAACCTTCAATACTTTGAAAGGTGAAGTATTTATAATTCAAATTACAAAGGTTCCTGTCATAACTGATCAGGACATGCTCATTCTATTTTTAGTCTAACTAATTTAACTAATCAAAACTGCTTGATGACTTAGTACAACTGCATGCGTAATTTCTGGGGTAGGCCGTTGGCGAGGTTCCTGTGCAACCTCTTCTGACTGGATAGGTGACTGGACCTGGACAACTCATCTGCTAATCGAGCAGATCGCAGAGTTCCTCCCATCTGAGGTCACTAGGCACAGTGAATTTGAGCAATATCCGATACACTTCATCCATTTCCGTATATTTAGCGAATGTGGGCTTAGTGAGGAAAATATATCGAATCTCGTGTTGGATACTGATGTCCAACTAAAGAGCATCCAGGAATGCTTTGCCGGTGATACTCCCTTGTATGCCAGTAAACTTTGAACTGTCCTTAGATACTTTGGACAGTCTCTTTTTGTAATCGGGGAGTGTCATCAGTTTATCATTAATAACCTTCAGACCTGGGAGACCCTTCTTCTGGAGAGCTTCGATCTTGTTGAAGAATCTCTGTACCCCCTGATCCATAATCTGCACCTTCTCTTCTAGCTGAAGCATTAGATTTCTCTTGGTCAAAATCCTTTTGACCTCAAGGATGGTCTCTGTTCTGTCCTCTATCTTCAGCTCTTCTAGCTCTTCTCTGGTCTTGGAATTTAGAAATTTAATTATATCATTTGCTTGAGTTGGTCTATCTCCCAACTCTACTCTGATCTTCTCAATAGCCTATTTACTCCTCTGGACCAACTCGTTTTTCTCAAACATGATTTGGATCAAGGTCCAGATCTCATTTATGGACTTTGTGATGTCTGTCCATACATTTTCTTTGACCTCAGCCAAAGTCTTCCCTGCCACTGTTTCCTTTTGGAGCTGTTGTAGTTCCTTCCTGAGCTACTCAGTTACCTGCCTTTCTTTGGATAGGCTGGTTTGGAAAGAAATTTTGAGTTCCTGGAGGTTCTCAACTTCCTTCTTCAGCCTGCTGATTTCTGTCTCTTGCAGGTTCATTTTCTCCATGGATTTGGCGAGATCGGCTGTCCCTTCTTGTGGTGTCACTGGTGTTGTGGATGGGATTGTTGTTACTGTTGCTGAGCTTGTCCCTGAGATTGGGATAGCAGTCAATGGAATGGATTCCATAGACTTCAACTGCTCTTTCTCCTTTAGTAGTTTCTCCATCTCTGCTTCCATTTCTTTGAGTTGGGCGTTCTGCTCCATGAGCAACTTAAGCATTTCATCCTTCTCGCCTTCTTTCTCTGCTATCTCCTTTGCCTGTGAGTCCTCTGTAGGTGGAAGTTTCAGCTATTTCCTCAAGGAGGCGATGTCTACATTTTTCTTCTTTATCATCTCTTCTGCAACTTTGACGTTCACGGGATCATAACCGATCTTGAGGACCAGCTCCTCCAAAGTCTTAATTATGTTGTCCTTTGCAAAGGACGATATCTTTTCCATCTTGAGCTACGTTTGAGCATTATTGAGCGACACCTAAAATTTGGCTGCTGAGGCAGAAGCATGTGCCAATGTATGAAATACCATCTCACCTGTTTGTTTGTGCAAATCCATCTGATCTGCTGGGTGCACGTCCTTTGCCTGGAATTCGAAAGTGGCCCTCTTATAGTCCGAAATCACCTTGGGATCCGGAACCTGCGCTTGGAGGAAGGCCATGTGCATCCTGCCCTTTTCTGTGTCGAATGTGGACAACAGTCTATGCTGTGCAGTCGATGTTTGTTTCCGAAACTGAGCATAAGTACTGCTGGTAAGGCTTTGATTCTTCTTCTTGATCAGCTCGTACTTCTCGAAAATGCTTAATTTGGGCCCAGTCTTGCCTGACTGATTGTTCAGGGGAGAGTCTGTGGATTTCTTCGGTACTGTTGGGGTGATGCCCTGATAAAGGCTCAAACCAAAAGGTGGAATGACCGGCTTGATTACTGCGGTAGTTACTGTGGCAGGAGGGGCTTCTTGTTCTATTGTCGTGCCAGGCATTGAAACTGTCTTTGGCCTCTTGGTGTGCATCTGGAACTCTTCTGATGATACCTCCATTATAGGCAGAGATGACTCTTGTCGAGGCCTTTTTTCCTTGGGGACCTGTGGCATGGTAGTTGGTTGGAAAGTTGTCGAGGGAACCTGCTGTTCCACTTCAACCAAGGTGTCAGGCAACCACACAGTCTGTTTGGCGAATTTTTCAATTTCGGGCTTAGACTCATGAACGTACGGGATGTTTTTGTTTTTCACCCACATTTCTGAAATGATCCCGCATGGATCATAGTGCCATGTGAAACTTGTAAAGAATTTCATCTCTTTCAACATTCTGTCAGCTTCTTCCCCGACGCCTCGACTATTGCAGATGAAAGAGCCAATCTGCCCCTTGATTCTCAATTGCTGCTTCTTCTTCAGGGAAACAAAATGAATGTCATCTGAATTCATAATATGGCTTATATACTCTAATGAAAATATTCTTACTGACACATATTGGGGTAGCTTGTAAGGTGCCAATTCGCACCCGAAAAATCTGATCTCAGTGTGGCTTTGATATAGGTACCAGTCCCCTGTCTTTGCGTTGTCCGAGAGATGTAGGATTCTCTAGACCTTGTCGTTTATTCGTGGCTCGAGCCTGCCACTCAACATGATTACCACAGGGTGGTAGAAAAGATCAATAAATGCTTTGAAGCTATAATCTGTGGAATTGTGCTTCAACAAAGATGTCCACGCTGTGACTGGTTGAGGCCTTCCATCTGCGTCCATTTTCTGCATTGAAAAACTGAACTTATCTGCTTGATAGAAAACAAACATGTAGGCCAATATAGAAGAATATCTGAACATGCCTTCCATGCCAAAATTCATGAACTGTTCGTGAATATTGTTGGCCAAGAAGGTACTGAAATCGAACTGTGTGGTGGGTTTTTCATCAGTGGAGAAAATGGATAGAAAACCCAAAATGGGCTCATGTACCCACTGGTCAGAATAATATCCTAACAGAGCGCAAAGAGAGGAAATGATCTAGTTTCCCTTGGTGGAGAACATGGATGATGGTTAAGGTGGATTGGTGGAAGGGAATTGAGCGGAGGTGGGAAGGAACAACTCGAAAATTTGAGCTCTCTGGGGAAAGGTCATCTTTTGATACAACTCTGTAAGGATTTCTAGGTTGAAAGGAGAAATAGAGTCAGCACGAGGAATTTGCATCATTTGGTCAATGTCTTCGGGAGTGATGAAGAAGAGGACGTCTCCAGATGAAGAGACGATGGCCCTCTGGTTGGGAATATAATGAGCTTGGCATTTGAGTGTGAATTCGGGAAAGTGGTGTATTTGGGGAAAAAGGTACAGGGGCAAATTGGACTCCCAGAGTCCAATTTCATCGCTCTGGTCCAGGAACACCTCCTGGAGCCATGACTGGAGGTCTGAAAAATCAAAGTCGCAAATGGTATCCGCGATCAATATGTCTTTATCGACCAATGGGATTTTGTCAAGGTCGACAGGAGGAGGAAGAAAAGGATTTTCTTCTCCTTCCGTTGGTCTTGGCTTTGGCACCATCTCTGCAACAGTACCTGCAATAAACACTATGTTAGTGGGGTCGACTGGCTGTGGATGAAGGCGATGGGAAGACAATGGAGGAATAAGAGGTAAGTTTTCTGGCGCGATGGACGAATAACGAATGAAAGGGGAATAACGATAGTTTTATTCAAAACTGGGGTCGGTTGGACGCGGGAGACAGGTCAGCAGGATAACGGGTATGTTATCCTGTAATAAATGGACAACGGGCCACTTGGAGTGAGGTGGCAGGTGACGATGGCCAAAATATACGGACGGGTGACGTGGAGGCTGGTGATTGGAGGTAAAAGTCGCAATAAGGGGCTGTTCATGAGTGAAAAGGGTTAGGTACTGACAGCCGGGACTGACATCAGTTATGTGATGAGACACATTCGGGAGCAAGTGGAACAAGTGGGAGATGACGTCCATGAGTGATGAGGGCTGTCATATGGTAGATGGGGATATGACTTCTGGACCAATAGAATAACGCCATGTATGACAAGGGACCCGCCAGAGAAAAGTAACAATTCCAGACCCCCCCCTTTTTTTAAAAGCAGAACATCAGGGGGGGTCCGAAAACCTTTTTAGACCGTTGATCTACGCGCCCGTTTCCAGGCCACAGATCTTAGCGTGCTCTTTAATACTCATTCCAGACCCCCCCCTTCCATTAAAGGCGGAACGGACGGGGGGGTCTGGAATCCATTGTGAACCATTGATTTAAGCGCCCTTCCCTGGGACGTCCAGATGTGCGCCAATGTTATTACCGATTCTGGACCCCCCCCGCCTGGTTAAAAGAAGAATGGTCGAGGGGAGGGGGGGGGGGTTTCTGGAATACTCTGTGCGCCACGATCTGAATCATTGAAAAATGCATGGAGCATAAACCAGAAGCGGAGAAATATGTTATGAGAAAACTTAGGATAAGTGCATTTTACGGGTTTTTCCCAAACTTTTCACATAGACACCACCAAGGGACTTCGTCTAAACTATTCTTAGGCAATTGAGAAATGGTGTAGCATTTTCATCAATCCGGTTTCATTGGTAGTGAAGCAAATGAAGCAACTAACCTACATGCTAACCTATCTTCCTAGGACAATTAACCCAGATTAAACTATTGGGTTAAGAAATTACTCTACGTAAGGGCTATCTGACCAGGATTAGATAGTCTGGTCAGATTTATTCACTAATCTATCAACATTAAATTTAAAAAGAACTTGGCCATGCTTGAAAGGTATGGCCAAGTTACTATTATTGCATGGGGCTTTTGTTTCAATTCTTTTATGCCCTCTTTTCTTTTCTTTTCCTTTATTTTTCTTTTTCCTTTTTCTTTTCTCTTTTTCTTTTTCTTTTTCTCAAATTATTTGCAGAATGAAAAATCATTTGTCAACAAAATACTAGAGACAGATAATATCCAAGTCATTAGATGATTCCCATAATTTATGGGGTGATAACAGAATTTGTGCATCATCCATAGTTTTTTCAAAAAACTCTGGAGCCCTTCGTTGCGTAAAATCTATTTGCTGTCAGTCGTGTTGTAAGTCTGTTTTTTTTTTTTTTTTTGTGTCCACTCCATTTTTTTCAGCCATTGCTTAAAATTCTTTTTGGAGCTCGCTGCAAGATAGCTTTCTGGAACGAGTTGTTTCTTTTCACAGTCAACCTTCTTCCTTCTGAATTACCTACTGCTGCACCAAGATTTTCGCTGCACCAAGTCTCCCATTGTTGTTTGTTGTTGCATTGAGTCTCCACTGTGCCAAAAATTCCATCATAATTTCCTACCGTGCCAAGTTTTCCCATTGCACTGAATTTTTCCGTTGCACTTTACTGCCACGCCGAATTCTCATTGCGCTGAATTTTCTATTCCTGATTTGTTTGCCGTGCAAAGTTTCCTCTTGCTACCTTTTCTTGCGGTTTCTACAAAGTTCATCATCCTCATTTGTTGTGTAGAGAGGATATTACAATTTATTGCTGCGCGCTTTAAATTAACATATACCAGCACTATGGTAGCTTCCCAAAGCAAAAGAAAGAACACAAGAACTGGCAGGGCCATGAGGTTTAAACCTCATAATTTAAAATTAATAAATGTACACCCAGTAATTAGGGCATTTTTTGAACAAGCCAACTGTATTCATTTATGGGAAAGGATTCAAGGATATAATGCGCAACTAGCTGAGCGGTTTGCCCTCAATTTTACTGGTGTCAGTGCGACAATTGCGGGAATAACTTTCTGAGTGACGGAGGAAATTATGTCAGCTGTGACGGAGATCCCTTTGTAGGGAGAGAAATGATTTAAAGGTATGCCTTTATACTTTTCATGTTATATGGATTTCATCAAGGCTAAATATCAAAATCGAAAAATTGAAGCTGACATTCCAAGCGAGTATCTGCTGGAACATTTTGAGAAAATCTTAAAGATAATAAGGAAATACTTCATCTGTGAAGGAATATTCGACAATGTATATCCATACCACATCAGGTTACTGATGCATTTCATAGGGAAAAATCCCTTAAACCCGTCTTTCTTCTTGTGTCGAAGCCTGGCAAAGATGACAGACAATGTCCAGGTGTAACATAACCATGGTGGGGCGTCGAAATATCATTCTCCTTAAGAACTCAAGACCTCCATTCGGGGTCTTGAATCCCATTTTTCTCATCCAGATCTTTCCAACCCCGATCACCACGCTTAGAATCGAGCTCAGAACTAGCAGATATGCCTCTCCCAAGTTCCTTAGGTGTTCATTGGTCGAGGCCACAGGACCTCTGCCTGGGTCTGACTCAATAGGTTCCTCGTGCGCATTGGGACTTTGGGATTTATGTGTTCTTGACTCACTTGACTCCGATTCCGCTGGACTCCGAAATCGCAAACAGACACGGGTCAAATCGAGGGTCCATACTCTTGCCACAACCAACGACTGAGATTCACTTCGGGTCTCTAGATTCAGGGGTTCTCGACCCTCCACTCTTGAACTCTTCCGAAGTACTTTTTCTCTAGAGTGAGGAAGATGAAGACACTTTCCCTTCCAAAGGATAGTTCATATGTACTCCGCTAATTCAGACTTCAGGTTTTCTTTGGACTCTCTACGATACTATGCTCCAAATCTTCTGGAGTTCCAAAGTTCTGGACTCTCAGAGTCATAGTTCCTTCATGAACCACGTTGACTAGGACGACACATACCAAGGTATGACACGTAGTTGGGCCAGGGGAGACACATGCCCTCACTCAGGAGGATGCATGTCATAATCCAAGGATCCCATGGGGTAGGTGATGCACATGAGACTAGGTGGCATGTGGCTTATTAAGTTTGGATCTACGTCACTAGGGATGACATCACTGTACCTCATCACCTCAATCTAACAAGCTTCTACATTCCTCAGATTTCACGGTTGAGGTCTAGTCACGTAGACTTATAGATCTATGAATCTGGTTACTTCGGGGTTTTGGCGTTCGAGAGTGTTGCTATGAAAACTCATCTTGCCTTCCAAAGTGTCCAATCTCTAAATTAGAGGGACTAGCACCACGCATCCTCAATATATCGACGGTTGGGAAAATATCCGAAGGATCCCGTGATATATGGTTCTTGGTCCTTCGTGGCTCTGGCCTTCGGGGTTTCTGGCATTAGTTTAATTGGCGAGATAGGTTCACCCAACCACTGGGAGAACCACTTATTGCCGGTTAATCTCACAGGAGACTAAGTCTCTCGGTCACCTTCGGTCCGCATAAGGATAGTAAGGTCAATCTTACTCCGACGTCCCAAACTTGCGGAGCTACAAAGCCAAGGGGGGCATGGCATCCTCAGGCTTAGGCCAAGTTTCCTGGGTATCATTCGTATAGGTCCCCTCGAGAGGATCTCGCCCATTCATCTTCCCAACAAAGAGATCTCCATTTTTTCAAGGCTTCAACTTCGTTACCCCTCCTGAGATTTACCATGAGAGGGTTAAGGACTTGGGTCTGGAGTTCTAGTCTCATGAAAAAGGGTCTAGAATAGACATCCTCTTCGGATGGATGGTTTCGGGTCGACACAATATCTCCTTTCTTGACCATCTTACGAACTTATGCCCCGGGGAAGTCTCCAGAGTTAAGCTTGGCATACAGACTATCGGTCGGAAGTGTAAGATCACAAAGAGATGAAGGCATACACATGACATAGCCATTCCACACAGAAGACATTTATAAATGCACATATGTATAAGTCCAAGTATTCATCCATTATTCCAGTTCAACAAATAAAGCAAGGAAAATACTTATCAGAGCCAGGCAATGTGAAATGACTGTTGGAATTGGTGTCCATTTCCACCCAACCATAGGCTCAGTCACTCCAAACGGATTTACCACTAGCCACCCCCGAGGTAGACCACGATGCTCTGTAATACAATCTTTTCTTCTAGATCAACAATAGTAGGGATGAAGGTTACTCTCCTTCTCCCGCAAAATCTTGGCAATGGTTTACACGATACCAAGCAAGGAGGACTAACCTCATTTATCAACTTGTATCATAACCTTCTCCACCATTTCTTGTGACCAGAATGATTATTTCCAGTTCTTCCTTGAACTTGAGAGATTCACCTCCCATATCTGCACTCTTCGCAGGCCTCCTTCTACCCACCACACCTTCTTTTATTGCCTCTTTCAATAAGGTTGTGTGTGTCTTGAATTCCCATCCCACAGTTAAGTATGGAAGCCTTACAGATGGGTGCTATGCCCCATCTCATCATTAACTCTTGAGGAGGTATTCCCACCTACCATCCTGAATGTAACTCATTAATGGGTCAAAGGACTATTCTAGTCCTGAGCAATTAAATCCAGTAAGAACTAGTTTGGTGAAGGTTAACGCAACCATTCCTGGTCCCCTTCACCATCTCTTTTCATAATATTCACGGTGTTTCTAAGTACACCCCCCTTCGAGAAGTCATGCAACACTTATCCATTTTCTAGTAAATAACAAAGTTTACGTTCATTTACCTTTCATACAAAGGTCCATCGAATCAACATTAACACATATGGAGTTTTCCATAATCTCTTGGCCATTATAGTTATATTTACAAACTGGGGGAAACATGGTGTTACAATTCCCTCCCCCTTAAAGGAACATCATCCTCGACATTATATCTATCAACGTGCTCTGTATATACAGAAGTGAACAAAAATGGATATGCCTGTCTCATGGCATCCTCCATTTCCCACGTAGCCTCATCGGGGCCAAAGTGTTTCCACTGCACCTTGACCTGTGCAATGGTTTGGTTCCTGAGTGGGGTTTCCTTCCTATCTAGTATGCATCGAGGTTCTGGTAGGAATTCTGCCTCTGATCCCTCTTGGATCATAGACCAGTCAATTATATGATTAGAATCATGTACATATTTCATCAATAACGAAACATGGAAAACATTATGTGCCTTTACTGTGGGAGAGAGTGCTATCCTATAGGCTACATGTCCCACTCTATCTAAAACTTCAAAGGGTCCACAATACCGAGGTTCCAACTTGGCATAAGCTCCCATCCTTAGGGAACTATTCCTGGGCCTAACTCTGAGATAGACATGGTGTCCTGTCTTGAATTCTCTGGGGGTTCTCTTTCTGTCAACGT
Organism: Picea engelmannii; assembly: GCA_009831015.1. Classification (NCBI taxonomy): domain Eukaryota; kingdom Viridiplantae; phylum Streptophyta; class Pinopsida; order Pinales; family Pinaceae; genus Picea; species Picea engelmannii. Next base: position 829,783 of record ML776917.1, on the reverse strand, counting down.
AACTTTTCTGTCTATCCTGAGTGATTTTCAGATTTTGCTTTATCTGACCCACTTTTGTTCTGTTTCTTCCAGCATGTCAGGTCCGATTGTAATTCTATCCACGGGATTAATCCTACTGACTGGATTTTTGCACGATCTACCATAGAGAGCTTCGAAAGGGCTCATCTTCAACGATTCTTGATAAATGTTGTTGTAGGAAAATTCTACCAGTGGTAGGTAGTTTTCCCACTTTTTAGGTTGATGCATTACATGCATCCTTAACATGTATTCTAATATTTGGTTTACTCTTTCTGTTTGTGCATCGGTTTGAGGGTGATACTCTATGCTAAACAATAGTTTATTCTCAAAACCAACCATCAAGGATTTCCAAAAGCTTGAAGTGAATTTTATGTTTGTCAGATACAATCTCCTTAGACATGCCATGCAGTCTGAATATATCCTTCATGAATATGTTGGCAATATCTATTTGCTTGCAAGTTGATTTGATAGGAATGAAGTGAGCGGACTTGCTCAACTTGTCCACTACTACCATGATGACATCGTTATCCCTGGCTGATTTTGGTAATCTGGTGATGAAATCCATGGAGATAGTGTCCCATTTCCATTCCAGAATTGGTAGAGGTTGCAATAACCCTGCTGGGTGCCAGTGTTCTTCCTTAACTTACTGGCATTCTAGACATTTAGCTAAATATTCAACTATGTCTTTTTTCAATCCAGGCCAATAGAATTATTTCCTAGTGGACGTGACCATTTTCTGATAACCCGAATGACTAGTGTATGGTCTCTTGTGCAGTCCGTCTAGTATGAACCTCTTCAAGTCATCACAACTTGGGATATACAATCTGTTTCGGTAAGTAAAAAAACCTCCGTCCTACATCTGGTAGCCTTCATACTTTAGCGCTGCGAGTTCTTTCTTCAGGTACAATGTCATGGTCTTAGAGAATGCATCTGTTTCTTGTGCATTCCTGAATCTTTCCCTGACATTCATTTCATAGGTGCTCACCGTTGCCAGGTGAATTGCTTTCATACTTCTACTAAGGGAATCAACCACCCTATTTTCCTTTCCTTTTATATGCTTTATTTCGAAATCAAACTCGCTAAGGAGAGCCATCCACCTAGCTTGTCTAGCATTGAGTTTTGGTTGATCAAACAGGTGTCTCAACCCAGATTGGTCTGTCATAAGTACAAATCTCCTACCCAGGAGGTAATACCTCCACATTTTTAAAGCATGAACTATGGAAGCCAACTCTAGATCGTGGGTCACATAATTGATTTCTTTCTCATTCAATTTATTGGACTCATAGAAAATCACACGTCCTTCTTGCATAAGGACTCCTCCGAGTCCTTCCTTACATGCATCTGTACATGAGGAAATCATTATCGTGGTCAACAATCTTCAACACGGGTGCATGGGTCAGAAGGTATTTTAGTGACTGAAATCTTTCTTCACATTCTGGTGTCCAAATGAATTTAACCCCCTTTTTTAAAGGGCAACGATTGGGCAACCAATCTTGGAAATTTCTTTTATGAACCTCCTATAGTATCCTGCTAAGCCCATAAAGGATCTGATATCTGAAACATCCTTTGGGGTAGACCATTCCATGATAGATCTGATATTATCTGGGTCTACTGCCACCCCTTCCTCATATATAACATGGCCCAAGTAATGTATTTGCTTCTGGAAAAAGTCATTGTTGGCATAGGGACAGAACTAGGGTTCAACACTTCAACAACGCACCAAAAAAACCCTAACTACCGACCCTTTCGGCATTACCTGTGAAATAGATGAAGTCTCACCCGAGGTAGAGACAAGGGGGGTTGTAGGAATCAGGTGCCTACAACCAAGCTGGGACACATATATGTGATTAAAATACTTAGTAGGGTACCTAGCCAACAATATGGATTAGGTTATGATTCTCATGTACATCACAGATCAAACCCTTAATACAGATCAACGCAGTAACAATAAAGATAAAGTATTTCCCATTACTTAGCACATAACACTAGATCAGATCTAGCATTCATTTACCATGAATATAACACTAAGCATCCATACATCCATCTAACATATATAAAGATTAATACACTAATATATAAACAACATAAACAACATAAACAACATCAACAACATCACACAAAGCACATCAACACATGATATATGTGCTACCAATGTGGGGCTACGTCCACCAACTTCTTCTTCTTCTTCTTTATTAGTATGCAATCTCTTACATGCATCTACTCCCATGCACAGATCCAAGCCTCGCGCTGGATAGGTGATCTTTGCACAACGCACTAGATCCACCTTCCTCAAAATCAGGTCAAGGTGCAGAGCCAACTCCTTGATAGAAAAAATCCTTACACAATCTGTCCACACAAAGCCTCTTACAATCACTTGCACTTAGCTCTACAAGTCTCAAAACATAGTATGCACAAAAGCCAACTTAGAATGAATTCACTCTAAGTCCTATCTACTTATTTATACATTACAAAAAGGCCTAAACATGGGTAAACCCATGGGCCAACATCCCATACCCATTACATAAACCCTAAAACCCTTTGATGGGTCCACAAGCCTGCAAAATGAGTAAGATCTTGCGATCTCTGCTCTGCCTGGGCACTCCATCTTTGACTAGCTTTTCAAAGTCCCAAAAGTGGTCAAACATGACCAATGTTCTCTCAAAACTTGGTCAAGGGCCAACAGGCCCCCAACACTCACCTGTGACTCATCCTGAGTCACTCAGAGCTGGGCAACACTGCTTCAAAGACCTCAAGCTGCCTTGACTTGCTGCTTTGCCAGAGCTTCCTATTCGATGAACTCCTAAATCACTTGCTCAGTAACAGGCCCTTCCATACGCTATTCTATTGTCACTACTAGTTGGTGTAGCTGCGAGCCTTGTCCTTCAACTTCTTCAAAAATAGTGCAGGATTCATCCTGCACCGGCTAGAGTCTTTGTGTTAGCTTCATGACTTTTCTCTGGATAGCAGTAATCTATGGATGAACTACGCACTGTTCCTATGATCTTTTCATCTTCTTGACTGTAGTAAGAAGCTTCATCTGTGTTTGCACGGTGGATGCCTGTTGTTTCGCCTCCTGGAGCTATGCTTTCAATTTCCTCAGCTCCAGATCTTCTACAAGGCGCTCATAGGTCTATGCACTTCAATCACTTAGTTTCTTACACTTTGAGGCGAGTTCCCTGATTCTTTCTACTGTGTTCCTCACAGCTTCCTCCCTTTGGTCATGTACTTCTTGCGGAGTGCTCGAAACTGCTTGGATCTCTAGCTCCATTACCCTTGCCTGTAGCTGCTAAATGGCCTCAGTGAGCTTCCCCACTTGTATCTCGACTGAATCTTCTTCCTCCTGTGCCAAGACTGACATAAAGCGAAGTTCTCTCCTCACTGCCTCTTTGATCGTAATCTGCTCTGTGAGAAATTGGTATTTTTCTTCCTGTATCTTCTCATTTTTCTGCTCGAACTTCGCTTGAATTTCATTTTTATCATTCTGCACAACTCGAAGTTGCTCTAGGGCCTCCTCCTTTTCTTGCTTCAAGGCCTCTGTCACCTACTCCTTTTCTTCTTGGAATTGACGAAGTCAAGCCTCAATTTCATCTACTAGCCTTCATAATTGGGTGGGATCATCCCCCAATTATTCAATTTCCAATGACGAAGGTGTAGTAGGTACTGCGCAGCTTGAATAGATGGCTTGCTATATGTCCTTGAGCTCTTTCTCTAATATTTCATATAGAGTTTCTTGCTTTGATTTATGTCTCTGAAAGATATCCTCTGAAGCATCCTCCACGGTTGTGATGATGAGATCAATGTCGTCCACTGTAAGCACATTTTGAGATTGAGGCTTATTGGCTCGGGTCTTCTTTCTTGCCGAGGGTTTTTGCGGAGAAACCTTCCTTTTCTTCGATGTCTCAACCTCTGTAATGGGATCCTTCGATGATGTAACTTTGCCTTTTTCATGCTTGTCTCCTTCTTCCCCTCCTTCTTCTTGGTTCACTTCATCTCCTCCTCCTCCTACAGGTGAGTCAGGCCTACTTTCCTCCGATGCATTGTCCTCCTCATCACTTTCTATGTTCTAGACGTCCTCCTTTCTCTTCTTTTTCTTTCGTCCATCATGTTCGACCCAGGTGACCAATGGAATTCCTATGATGTCGGTGTCAGAGAGTTCTACATCTTCGACTAATACAAGGAACTCGGTTGGCCACTCTTTAGTGATCTCTTCCATGTCTTCCTCGGTCAACTTATAGTAGGATTGTAGATCCTCCTTGCTTTCATCCCTGTGCGTAATGATATAAATAAATTGCCAGTCTACGCGAAACTTCACTAGAGGCCTATACTGATGCAGAGTATTCAGTGTCATTCGTGGAAATGCCTCAATGGAGAAATTCAGCTGTAGGTAGTAAGCATGGAACACCACGTTCAATTGCCACTGCTTCGCCATATCATTCGTGTGCCATAAGGTGGAGAACCTTGTGGCCAACGACTCTAATGTCTCAACTTTGAGGAATGTCACTCCCTCCGACATCTGCCAAGTGATAGATGCGATTAAAATTAGTAACCAACTGAAATGAAACTCATAGCTCTGGTCCTATGCTTCACGGTAGTCCTTCTCCAACTCGTTGATGAGGTAACTCACCCAGTTCATTTGCATGCCTTCTACGCACTTCCCTAAGAGGTCTACAACAAATCCAATGACCTGTGTTGGATAGTTATTTCTGACGATCTTTCCAGCTATAAGCTGACAAGCTAGGTGCACTGTGCCATCTTGGATGGAGGCTACCTTGTAGCCTCACTTTCCTTTTTCTACATCGCCATAATCTTCCTTTATACGTTGTGCTAGGGAGCTATTTGAGGTCTTCCCTGGGTAGAACTGGTGAGTGTCCAGTCCCTGCATGCTCATTCTTGTGATGAGATGGATCAACGTCGGATCCACTGTCATGTGCCTATCAAGCCATAGATAGCCTCCGTGATAGCATGACATGAGGATTTTAATGCAAGCATTAACCTTCTGATGTCGACCAAAGTGAGGGATCTTCATTACGTTCAGGATTGTCGATTGCACGAGCTCCTTTATCCACGACTGGGAGACTATGCATTGCTTCTTCCCAATTGTCTTCATCAAATACCGATGTGGCATGAGCATTGCGTAGTTCTTTCGATATCTGAGGTCGAATTCATTGTTTTTCAAGGCTGGAATATGTCCTAACCGGGGTCCAACTACGCGTATTCCCTTAGGGAGGTATGTAGTGATAAACATGTATTCGAAATCCCATGGGATGCTATTGCGTCTCACCGTGCCAGCCAAAGGTGGTATGTACTCTGGCAAGACTAACAGGATCTTGTTCATGTTAGCTAGATCGTTGCAGTGTTTGCTTCGCTTCTCAGTCACAGTTCGGCTAGACCGATGTGCAGTCGAGGGGGATGCTTGCAATCCTCTAGTCAAAGATGCCTGTATTCCTACAAACATAACTCTCTCAGCCATGAGGTCTACCAGTATCTCCTCCATAGACTTCTCTATTGCACTACGTTCGCCCGACATGCACACTCGTAATCAAATAACTCAGGTAGGAAAACATGCAAATGAGGTAATCAAATAGATGGTGAGGTCTAGAAAGCACAACACCATACAATGGATTCTCTGTTAACTCGGATATCACAGTTTGCAAAAAGTGGTCCCGGCGCAGCGTCCGACAGGTTAAATAGGCAACGTTGTAACAAATCCTTCTAACAGGTAGGAATGCATCCATCAATGCGCATCCTTCCATTATGGTGCAGTCTCAATTGTCCAATGGCCGTCTTTTTGGCAATAACTACGTTTCTATCCATTTTGGAGCACCATTCTAACGGTCGGGGCACCTCCAACGGTCATATAGCTTCACCATGACGAAGTCCCATGTTGCATTGTTCTGTTATTCTGGCGAGGTTCAATTTCTTCAAGCCTGCCTCCTGCAAAGTCTTCTCTGGAACTTCACGTAGTTTTTCTAACTTTGCTTTCTTCTTACTGAGCTTTCTTGCCTTCTTTCCTATGATATGAGTCTCTGGATTCCTCTTTCCATTCTTATTCTTATCTTCTCTTAGCATAGTAACTTCGCACTGCTGAGGGTCTTTCAAAGTGTTCACAGGTAATACCTCTTCTCTTACTATTTCCGAGGTGGATGCGCTTCTTTCCTGCATGGACAGGTCTTTCAAACCTTTCCGTGTTCTTTCAACTTAGACAACTACTTCTCTTGCCTTCTGTTGCTTCAACTTATTCTCTTGTTATTTTATTAGGTGCTCTATTTTTCTGGCTATGAAGTCCCTTAATTCTTTATTTTTTTGTTCTGTCACTTCCTCCTCTGCTTTCTTTCTGATATGATCTTTCTCAATCCAAGTCTTTCCTAATAAAAGTGCAAAAGGGGTGTTGTTCTCAACAAACCTAATAACTTCAAATTCTTCTTCAGTCGTAGTTCCATGAGTAATCATAGCTATATTAGTAACTCTTCCACATAGGGTTATCATCTTTCCATTAAGCAAGCCTATCCTTCCCAATGAAGGTATCATAGCAGGCTTTCTCAATATTTCCCGAGTGTTTTCTGGCATAATATTCACATGTGTTTCTTCATCTAATACATAGTCTATGTCGAAGTCTTCTATTCTTGTAACTATGCACTATTTTTTTTTCAGGATCTCTGGTAAACTAATGTCTCTGTGATCATCCATTTCTTCTTTTAAGTGTATTAACATAGCCTCTGATTCTTTTTCTGTATGGCTCTTTAACATATCCTTAGTCTCTTGACCTTCTTTATAGTTTTCTTGTCTCATGTTCATATTTTCAACTTTAGAAATCATCCTAGGGAAATCCTCAACCTCATGATCAATAACTTTACAACAAAGACAAAGAGGGCCTATACTAGGGAATTATTTAGCAAGATGTCCTGGTCTTCTGCAATTATAACACAGTGTCAATCCTCTCTTTCTTTTAAACAATCCCCAACCTTTCCTATACTATGCACTGGGATCACAGTGATGGACCTGCATTCTGCAAAAAATCTTTCTAGGTTCCTATATACACTTATTAGTCCAAAAATTCTTTCTATGCATAGGAATAACATATCTTTCTCTATTTCTATCAAATTTATTTAGATCAACTCTTTCTTCTAACTGTGCCCTAGTTTTCAGACTAGGAAAAGATCTATTAAACATACCTAGTTTCATACTTTTGAAGAAAAAATTTCCACTTATATTACTTTTACCAGAGCATAAAGATTTAAGATCTTACCTCTTTTCTTTAGATCCAGTTTCTTTTCTTAGCACTGAGCTTCACAAGTCAAGTATAATACTGCACACTACAAAAATAGATCCACACACATAGCTTTCTCTTTTCTTCAGGTCCCAACAATCATAGTCTCAGGTCCCGACAACGGAACCATTTGTTGGAACAAGGGAAGACCCAGGGTTCAACGCTTCAACATTGCACCAACAAAACCCTAACTATTGACCCTAATGGAAACACCTGCAAAGTAGATAAAGTCTCACTCGAGGTAGAGGCAGGGGGGGTTGTAGGACTCAGGTGTCTACAACCAAGCTGGGACACATATATGTGATTACAATACTTAGCAGGGCACTTAGCAGAGCACTTAGCCAACAATATGCATTAGGTTATTATTCTCATGTACATCACAGATCAAACCCTTAATACAAATCAACGCAGTAACAATAAATATCAAGTACTTCCCATCACTTAGCACATAGCATTAGATCATAGCTAGCATTCGTTTACCATCAATATAGCACTAAGCATCCATACATCCATCTAACATATATAAAGATCAATACACTAATAGATAAACAACATAAACAACATCAAAAACATCACACAAAGCACATCAACACATGATATATGTGGTTCACCCCAGTGTGGGGCTACATCCACCAACTTCTTCTTCTTATTATTTATTAGTCTGCAATCTCTTACATGCATCTACTCCCATGCACAGAGCCACATAGCCAAGCCTCGCGTTGGACAGGTGATCTGCACACAACGCACTAGATCCACCTTCCTCAAAATCGGGTCAAGGTACAGATCCAACTCCTCGATAGCACAAATCCTTACACAATCTGTCTGGACAAAGCCTCTTACAATCACTTGCACTTAGCTCTGCAAGTATCAACATATAGTATGCACAAAAGCCAACTTAGACTAACTTCTCTCTAAGTCCTATCTACTTATTTATTCATTACAAAAAGGCCTAAACATGGGTAAACCCATGGGCCGACATACCATACCCGTTACATAAACCCTAAAACCCTTTAATGGGTCCACAAGCCCACAAAATGAGTAAGATCCCACGATCTTTGCTCTGCCTAGGAACTCCCTCTTCGACCAGCCTGTCGAAGTCCCAATAGTGGTCAAACATGACCAATGTTCTCTCAAAACTTGGTCAAGGGCCAACAATCACTCTTGCTAAACTTAGCATAGAGCCGATGCTCTCTTAGCACTTGAAGTACAAGTCTAAGATGTTCTTCATGATCCTCTCTATTCTTGGAGTAGATTAAGATATCATCAATAAAAACCAATACAAATCTATCTAGGAACTTGCTGAGTACATTGTTCATCAAGCACATAAAAGTGGCAGGGGCATTAGTTAATCCAAATGGCACTACCACAAATTCATAGTGACCATATCTTGTCCTGAAGGTGATTTTGTGGATGTCTTCATCCCTGATTCAGATTTGATGGTATCTAGATCTCAAGTCAATCTTTGAGAAAATAGAAGCACCCCCTAATTGGTCGAAAAAGTCATCGATTCTTGTTAAGGGGTACTTGTTCTTTATGGTTGTCTTATCGAGTTGTCTATAATCTATGCACAGACAGAGTGTGCCATCTTTCTTCTTCACAAACAGGACTGGTGCTCCCCATGGAGATACCCTAGGCTGAATGTAGCTTTTGTCCATCATTTATTTTAGTTGTATCTTGAGCTCAACTAGTTCGAGTGTACTCATCCTATAAGGTGTCCTAGACACTGGCACTGCTCCTGGTGAAAATTCTTTTGAGAAGTCAATGTCTCTTCTCGGGGGTAGACTAGGTACCTCTTCTGGAAACACATCTCTATACTTCCTTAATAGGGGGTGGTCCTCTAGGTTTGGTCTGTCATCCTCAACAGTCTCCAACACCTATATTGAGTGTAGAGGACATCCCTTTCTGAAATACTTTTTCATTTGAAGGGCTGATATTTGTCTCACTGAGACATGCTTCTGAACTCCCCAGAGGGTTATTTTTCTTCCTTCTTCATTCACACATTCTAAGGTTTTATGGTAACATTCCAACTTAGTTTTATATGTAGCTATCCAGTCCATACCAATCAATAGATCGTAAGATCCTATGGAAAGGATGTTAAGGGTAGCTTGGGTGGGCAATCCATCCATAGTGAATTGGCAAGCTGGTATGACCTCTGCTACTTTTCTTTTGGTGCTAGTGGCTAGTTGTACTAACCATGGTTTAACATGCCTAACTGGTTGCATTTTACACTTATCAAGATCCTAAGGGGATACATAACTCAAATCATAACTAGGGTCAATTAAAATAGAAACTAGGTGGTTGGTGATCATACCTTCCATATCCACCACTAAAGCCTGGTGGTCAGCTTGTTTATTATCCATGGCTGCATATATATGCAACATACTCCTAGTCACGTCATTGTCAATGATAGCTTCTTGGATGTTGTAAACTCTCCTATTGTTCTATTATTTGTGTAAACAATCCCTAAGTAGATGTTCTTCTCCACAACCCCAACATTTCAAGTGTTCTCTCTTTGGGTTATCAGTCTTTTCTAGAGTTGATCCGAAAGGTTTATTTCCACTCTGGTAGGGGAAATTCTGCTGGTGCAAACTTTGGGTAGGAAGGCTCATCCTTGAATCCTTCCTATAGTTCTTAAATCTTGGGGATTTAAACCCCTTCCTCTTGAACCCCAAACTATTGTTTTGCTTCCATTCCTTTCAAACTGTTCATAACAATACCTTACCTTCCAGATAGTGTCTTCTAAGGTCTTTGGTTCGTCAAACTCAATCCTGTTTTGGTAGGTCTAGGGAAACCCACTGATGAATCATTGCACTTTTACCTTTTCCTCTTTTATGTAGGGTACATACCTCATTAACTCAAGGAATTTATTGACATATTCCTCTACTATGAATTGAACCAGCTTGAGTTCATAGAACTCCTTAGTCTTCTCATCAAAATATTTTTCTGATAGATACTTCTTCTTGAAGTGTTTCTCAAATCGTTTCCAAGATAGGTACTCTTCATGGATTCCTTTCACATTCTTAAGGTCGTCCCACCAAATGGAATCCTTTCCATTCAGGTTGAAGGTGGCTATTCGAGCTTTCAAGTTTTCAGAGAAATCATGGACTCTGAAGTACTTCTTTAGTCTAAGCAGCTAGGCTTCTGCCTCTTCCCATTTCTTAATCTCACCATCGAAAGAGGGTGGTTTGGATTTCTTGAACTCTTCAGGGTCATGAATTTTGGAATGCTTTTATTTCTTCCTTTTCCTTTGAGAATGCGAGTTAGTTTTACTACCATAATATCCCTCTGAGTCGTCAGTTTCATTTCCAGAGGATTCTTCTGATGAGTGTCCCCTGTCTCCAGGTTGGACCTTCCTCAAGGTACTCCTTCTAGTGTGGCCACCTATAGGACCACGTTTTCGTATCTTGGGTGGAATTTCTATCCTCTTCGTCTATCATCGGTCCACATGATTGGTTGCAGGTCCATGCTGCAACTGTCTCTGTATGTCGAATAAAATCTACAACAAGACCACATTAATTTTCGTTTACTTCTCTTTCTCTTTTATCAATCTCTCGTTGTTGGCCTTGCATCTCTGTAATTTATCCACAAGACTCCTTACACTTTCATCCAAATCTGGAGGGGTCTCTACCGCCCTCCTTTCATCATATTCTTTGTCTCTATTGTGGGAGCCATCCCCCACTTCATGGTGGGTCACCATCATTTATACTTGCAGTTCCCCACGACTGACTAAACACTTGAGTGCTGACAAAACACTTGTTGTTATCTAACAGTCTATTAATTCATGAGCAACACATAGTTCATATCTCTTAAATACACACATAGTAGAAAGCTTTCATTCTTTTATGTAGTAAGGGGTTAACCAGACTTTTTTTTTTTTGGAAGGAAGTAAGGTAGGCTGTCTTCCTTAAATCTCTTTAATTATGGTTTTTACACAACTTGTCCATGAGCCCAAGCAGGCCAAGTGTTGTAACCATGATCTGATACCAATTTGTAACATACCCACGGTGGGGCGTTGAAATTTCATTCTCCTTAGGAACTCAAGACCTCCATTCGAGGTCTCGAATCCCATTTTGCTCATCCGAAGATTTTCAGTCCCGGTCATGACGCTTAGAACCGAGCTCAGAACTGGCAGATATGCCTCTCCCAAGTTCCTCGGGTGTTCATTGGTCGAGGCCATGGGACCTCCATGTGGGTCTGACTCAATAGGTCCCTCACGCGTGTCAGGACTTCAGACTTTGGGTGTTCTTGACTCACCTGAATTCGATTCTATCAGACTTTGGACTCGTGAATAGACACAGGTCAAATCGACAGTCCATACTCTTGCCACAATCAACAACTACGATTTACTTTAGGTCTCTGGATTCGAGGGATCTCGACCCTCCACTCTCCAACTCTTCTGGAGTACTTCTGCTCCAGAGTGCGGAAGCTGACAACACCTTCCCTTTCCAATGGACGGTTTAGATGTACTCCGCTAATTTGGGCTTCGGGTTTTCTTTGGACTCTCTACGATACTATGCTCTAAATCTTCCAGAGTTCCAAAGTTCCGGACTCTCAGAGTGCTAGTTCCTTCACCAACCATGTTGACTAGGAGGACACATAAAAAGGGTTGACATGTAGTTGGGCTAGGGGTGACACGTGCCCTCACCCGGGAGGATGCGTGTCGCAATTCAAGGATCCCATGGGGTAGGTCATGTGCATGAGACCAGGTGGCATGTGGCTCGTTAAGTTTGGATCCATGTCACCAGGGATGACATCACTGTGTCTCGTCACCTCGGGTTGACAGGCTTCTACATTCCTCAGATTTCACGGTTGAGGTCCAGTAACAAAGACCTATAGATCTATGGCTCTGGTTACCTCAGGGTTTTGGCATTCAGGAGTGTTGCTATGAAAACTACTCTTGCCTTCCGAAGTGTACAATGTTTGAATTAGAGGTACTAGCACCACACGTCCTCGATATATCGATGGTTGGGAAAGGATTCGAAGGATACCGTGATCTACTGTGCTAGGTCCTTCACGGCTCTGACCTTCAGGGTTTCGGGCCTCAGTTTAATTGACGAGATAGGTTCATCCAACCACCCGGGGAACCGCCTTTCACCGATAAATCTCATGGGAGACCAAGTCTCTCGGTCACCTTTGGTCTACGTAAGGCTAGTAAGGTTGGTCTTACTATGGAGTCCTAAACTTTCAGAGCTACGAAGCCAATGGGGGTATGGAATCCTTAGGCTTAGCCCAAGGTTCCTGGGTATTGGTCGTATATCTCCCCTCAAGCAAATCTCATCCGTTCGTCTTCCCAACGAAGATACCTCCTTTTTTTCAAGGCTTAAACTTCGCCACCCCTCCTGAGCTTTACCATGAAAGGGTTAAGGACTTGGGCTTGGAGTTTCGGTCGCATGACAAAGGGTCTGGAAAAGGAATCTTCTTCGGATGGATGGTTTCGGGTCGACATGATATCTCCTATCTCGATCATCTTACAAACTTATGCCCCCAGGAAGGCTCTGAAATTAAGATAGACGTACAGACTATCAGTCGGAAGTGTAAGATCACAAAGAGATGAAGGCATGCACATGGCATAACCATTCCACACAGAAGACATTTATAAATGCACATATGTATAAGTCCAAGTATTCATCCATTATTCCAGTTCAACAAATAAAGTAGGGAAAATACTTATCAGAACCAGACAATGTGAAGAGATTGCTGGAAGGGGTGCCCGTTTCCACCCAACCATAGGCTCAGTTACTCCAAATGGATTTACCACTAGCCACCCCCGAGCTAGAGCATAATGTTCTACAACACAATCTTTTCTTCTGGATCAACAACAGTAGGGACGAAGGTTACTCTCCTCCTCCCGCAAGATCTTGGAAATGGTTTACACGATACCAAGCAAGGAGGACTGACCTCGTTTATCAGCTTGTATCATAACCTTCTCCGCCATTTCTAGTGATAGGAATGCTTATTTTGAGTTCTTTCTTGAACTCGAGAGATTCACCTCCCATCTCTACACTCTTCACAAGACTCCTTTTCCCACCACACCTTCCTTTCTTTCCTCTTTCAACAAGGTTGTGTGTGGCTCAAATTCTTATCCCACGATCAAGTATGGAATCCTTACGGATGGGTGCTATGCCCCATCCCCTCATTAACTCTTGAGGAGTTCTTCCCACCTACCAACCCGACTATAATTCATTTCTGGGTCAGAGGACTGTTCTGGTCCTTAGCAATTAAATCCAATAAGTACTGGTTTGGTGAAGGTTAACGCAACCATTCTTGGTCCCCTTCACCATATCTTTGCATAGAATTCGTGGTCTTTCTAAGTACACCCCCCTTCCAACAGTCATGCAACACTTATCCATTTTCTAGTAAATAACATAATTTACATTCATTTACCTTTCATACAAAGGTCCATCAAATCAACATTCACACATATGGAGTTTTCCATAGTCTCTTGGCCATTATAGTTATATTTACAAACTGGGGGAAATAAAGTGTTACACCAGGCCAAAGATGATCAGCCAGAGAACAACTTATTCCATTTTTCATTAATTAAGATGTTAGTGGTTGAAGAATTGAGACATTTGAACAAGGTCTGGAATTCTTTTCTGATTTCGGCTAACATTCGTAGAGACTCTAAAGGAGACATTCCTCTATCTGTGGAGGAATCAACACTTCATGTTTCAGAGGCAAGAAAGGAAGATGTTACCAAAAGAAGAAAAGAGAAAGAAATAGAAGACTTGTCTTAAGTAAACCAACATCCCATAAGAGAAGTAGGTCAATATTGACTCATAAAACTAAGGATATCCAAGCTCCTAGTAAACTGCGCACCCAGTCCTCTACCAAGAGATTACCCATAAACACAGTTCAACTAGAGCTTGTTGAATGTGTAAACAAGGCAATTGATGAAAGACAGGTGGAATTGGGTGAGTACAATGCAAACACCCAGGAATTGAAACAACAACTAAAGAAAGATCAACATATCATAGCCCAATGTTATCAAGAAAATAGAGAATTGAGAAAGTAGTTGGTAGAAAAGATTATTGAAACACCAACGTTGCAGAGTCAAGCAGGTTAGTTATCCCCTACCTCACCAAAAACAAGAGAAAATAATATAAATTGGCTTAAAAATTATCTCAGAGAAGCCCAAGATGTAATCATTGAGCTTAGGGAGGAAAAGAGGATGTGTTGTCCCTTGACCAAGTTTTGGGAGATCCTTGGTCAAGTTTGACCTATTTTAGGACTTTGACAGCCTGTCAAAGATGGAGTGCAAGACAAAGCAGAGATCGCGGGATCTCGACCCCTTTTTTGGGTCCTTTTTGGGATTTGGGTTTATGTAACATGTATGGGATGTCGGCCCATGGGTTTACCCAATTTTAGGCCTATTTTATAAAGTATAAATAAGTAGCTAGGTGACATAAGTAGCAAGCCGATAAGCTAAGTGCTAAGTGCGAGTATGCTTTTTAGATGCTCTGTGCATATTGTGAGAAACTCATAGAGCTAAGTGCAAGTGGTTGTAACAGACTGTGAAAGGCTTTGTGCTAGACTTAGCTCGAGGAAGGAGGATCTGGCGAGGTGTGCACAGATCTCCTGTCCTACACATAATAGGGTTTTTGTGGCTCTGTGCATGTAGATGACTGATTGAAGCTAATAAAGAAGAAGAGTTGTTGGATGTAGCCCTAGGGTGGGGGTGAACCACATAAATACTGTGTTATTCTGCTCTGTGCGATGTTCTGATGTGTTTATGTCTTTACTTGCTAAGTGATTTGATATAGATAGATAGATCTGTTTGTGCTTTATGCTTATGATGACCCTAGATGCTAGATCTAACCTATGTGAACTTGCTTAGTACTTGAATTTGCTAGATCTAATCTATTTCTTTATGCTAAGTGCTTAGATACATTAGATCTGGGTGAATGTTGCGATGCTCTGTTTTCTCTGCGAAGTAGATATTGGTTAAATAATGATGAAATGATGGTGCTAAGTGCTCTATTAATTATTATAATAATAGATCTGTGTCCCAGCTAAGGTTGCAGACACTTGAGTCTTGCAACCACCCCTTCCTCTACCTCGGTTGAGACTTCATCTGCTTCGCAGGTGTTGCCGAAAGGGCCGATAGTTAAGGTTTTGTTGGTGCGATGTTGTAGCGTTGAACCCTGGGTTTGCCCCTGTGCCAACAAATGGTTTCATTTCCAGGACCCGAAACTATGATTGCTAGGAACTGAGGAAGAAGAAGCTTTGTGAAAAGATCCAACTGAAATTGTGAAAGCTCTGTACGTAGATCTGTTGCTCTAGTGATTTGTACTCTACTTAGTTTGACAAGCTCTGTGCTAAGGAAAAGAAGTCCGATCTCAAGAAAAGAGGTAAGATCTAAAAGCTTTGTGCTGTGAGAAAAGTAAAAGTGAGACTTTTTGATTAAAAGAGGTAAGATCTAAAATCTCCGTGCTTTGATAAAGGTAAGAATATTGAAAAGTTCTAGATCTGAAAGATTTGTGCTCTGTAGAAGTAAGATAAGTGAAATTTTTTTTTTCAACAGTATGGATCTAGGTATGTTTGATAGATTCTATCCTAGCTTGAAAACTAGGTCATTAATAGATGAAAGAAGATTTGATATGAGTAGATTTGATAAGAATAGTGAAAAATATGTTATACCTATGCATAGAAAGAATGTTTGGACTAATAAGTGTATGTAGGATCCTAGAAATAAATGTTTGTAGGTTAGCTACCATGATCCTAGCACGCAATACAGGAAAGGCTGGAGATCATTTAAAAGAAAGAGAGGATTAACCCTCTATTATAGTTGTAGAAGACCGGGACATCTTGCTAAGGAATGCCCTGGGAGAAGAACTAGTTGTCTTTGTTGTAAAGCTATGGACCATGAAGTATTGGACTGCCCTTGAATGATCGCTAAAGTTGAAATAATGAATCTGAACCAAGAAAACCCTGAGGAAGATATAGAAACTAAGATTATGACAAAATCCCAAAAAGAAACAGAGAAAGTATTGCTACAGATGAAAGAAATCCTGAATGACCACCGACATGTCAGATTATCACAGATATTCAAAGAAAGAGAATGCCTTGAAGCAAGAATAGGAGACTTTGACATTGACTGTGTTCTAGTTGAGGAAACACAGGTGAATATCATGAGAGAGAGAACTTGGGAAGCTATAGGGAGGCCTGCTATGATTCCTTCATTAGGAGGAATATGACTATTCAAAGGAAAGCTGATAAACCTATGTGGAAAGTTTACCCGGATACCTATGAATGCCAATGGAACTTCGACAGAGGAAGATTTTGAGATTATTAAATTTATTGAGAATAGTGCCCCAATTACCATGCTACTAGGAAAACCTTGGAATGAAAGAGATCAGGCGAGAAGGCAAGAAGAAGAATAATTTTTAGAGCAGAAGAAGCAAGAGTTAAAATAATTCATGACTAAAAGGATCGCACACTTGATTGAAAAACAAAAGAATAGATCGAAGCTATTTAACACCAGATACCTGGATGCCAGAGTTGCAAGAACACTAGAAGACCCACAGAACATTGAAGTACCTATTCTAGATAAAGAAGAAGGCTCGCCCTCGAATCTTAGGAAAGAATCTCAACAACGCGAAGTAACTATGCCAAAAGAAGATAAGAATCATAACGAAAAAAGGAATACGGAGATGAAGATCACTGGAAAGAAGGATAGAAAGCTAAGTAAGAAGAGAGCTAAGATCGACAAGTTGTAGAAGGTTCCAGAGGGAACCCCGCAGAAGGAAAATTTACAAAATTGGAGCTTCGTCGAGATATCAGAACATCGACACATGGCATTTTGACATGGCGAAGCAATATAGCCATTGAGGACATTATAACCATTAGACCAATGCTCCGAATGGGTAGAAAGACATTTATGGATAGATAGGTCGCCATTTGACTGTTGGGACCATGCCATAATGGACAGAACCGAGTTAATGAAGGCTTCATACCCATTGCAAGCGACTTGTTTCCGAGTTACCTATTTATCCCATCGCGCCATGCACCAAGAACACTTTTTCCAACTGAGAGTTTGAGCCCACAGACTAAGTTTATTTTATACAGTGATCATCACACTCTTGCTATCTATTCTATTGTAGTGTCTAAGTTACTCCTCGAACCCAAGATTGTTAACCCTGAGTGTGTATGTCGGATGAGTTGAGCACTGTAGAGAAAGATGTTGAAGAAGTTCTGATCAACCTCATGACTGAAAGAGTTATGTCGATGTCTATAGGTGTACAAGCATCATCAACGAGAGGATTGCTAGCCTCTCCGTCCACTGCTCCCGGAGCCGGACCATACCGACCATGAGATGAAAAGAAAACCAAGAATAGGGATGATATAGAAAATGCCAAATTAATCCCTACCATATTACCCACCTATATACCACCTCTGAGCGGTGTAGTAAATCGAGACAAAGTGCCCAGAGATTTTGAATACACCTTGGTTACGACGTACCTCCTGAAGGGGATACACATAGTTTGAGCATACCAAGATAAGATTACATCGTTAAAGTTTAACGACTTCAACCTTGGAGATCAAAAATTCTATAACATGCTCGCCCCACATAAGTACCTGACCAAAACTAAGGGGAGGAATTCGAAGATAATCCCCCAGTCGTGGACTATGAACCTCGCGCAGTCCACCCTGTTGAACGTCATGAAGATTCCCCACTTCGGAAGACACCAGGAGGTGAATGCATGTGTCAAGATGTTGTTGTCTTGTTACCATGGTGGATATTTGTGGCTAAACCACCGTATAACAGTTGATCCGACGCTGATGTTACACATTATTTTGGTCACTCTGGTGATGTCTCTATAGTTATGTGTTCAGGCTCTCATAAGGACCTTTTGCCCGAGAAAAGTGATTGTTGTCTTCTTCTACAAAATATATTTTTAAGATGAGTTCGTAGGCTGCATATATTGTAGGGTGCAAAAACCCTGATTCTCACAGGATACTCTATACTTGGATTGCGAGGGGTTCGTAGTTGCTCTATAGGCAGGGTGCGAACCTGCTTCAAATCTTAAAAGGAAGAAGTGGTTACGAAGGTTCTAGAAGAGGATCTTCTAGAAAATGAGTTGACATTCGCATGGTTGGCATCCTACTGACTTCTTAGATTTAGTGGTATCATCCTCATCCCTTTAACCATCTCTCCTTATCCTCTATAATGAAAGGTTTCTCAAGGAAGAGGTTAAGCAAGATTGAATAGAGAATTGATGAAAGAATAGGTTTAGAATTGTGTGAGGAATCCTGTTTGAATTGATGCTTGAGGCCTCCATTTGTCCATCAAGCCATAGTGAATCTTCTTCATGCAAGTGTGGAGCAAGTGTGTGTGTTGGAACAAAGGACCACCGAAAGGAAGCTTGCGACATCAAGGCAATGTGGTTGTATCTTCTACTTTCATTTAATATAATACAGTGGCATGTCCCTTTCCCATAAAATCACTCTTATTTTATTACATGACTCCTTGATCACATGTTTAGGTCTTCATTGAATGTATTATTGTTGCTTTCACCTTTTTTGATTTGTGTCATTGTAGATCTGATATCACAAGGCTACCGAAGAGAAGCATGGACAACAAAGACATAAGGAAGCAATATCTAAAGGTATGTCACTTATTCCTTCTTCGATGACAAATTCAATGATTGTAACTTAGGGAAAGCATCATGTCCTGTCCTGTTTTGTTCTAGATCTAGGTGGATCTAGGGAGATCTATTAGTGTCCGCATATATCGATTTATCCTATAAAAAAATTGGTGACTCCACTGGGGATACAACTCATTTTGTGGTTTTTTGTTGGCCATTTGCTCTTAGCCTACTCTTTTTCATTTCCAACCAGTCTCTGAGTCTGTGGGAGATCCATATAGACTCTCTGGACCTAGAATTTCACTCAATTTTTTTGTCCTTTTTCCAAATTTTCCTTGATTACAAACAATCTCGCACTGTACCTCTCTATATCTTGCGAAAACCATTTATTTTCGCACCCTACTGTCCAGTCCAGTGAGACCTTCTCGCACTCTGCCAGTGTCTAGACTGTGAGAAGTCCTAATTTTTGCACTGCACTCCATTACTAGGCTGCGAACTCATTTGTAAATTTTTTGGATTAAGTCTTCTTATCTTTTTGATGCCCAGATTTGTTAGTTTACCTGGGAAGAACTTCTTTTGCCCCGGGGGGGGGGCATGAATCGTGCATTGGTGTTCAGTACCTTTTTCTCATTTCTTAAGAATCTTGATATTGATGAGTTTAATATATTTTGGGACATCGTGCATATGGGAATGATAAATGTTTTCTCCTTCTCATAGCATAGATTTCATCGAAATGAAAAGATTGAATATTCATATCTTTGCATAATTTTTGAGTCGGTCAAAACACCATATTGTCCACGCCATCTTATTTTTGAGTAACAAAAACCATAAAATAAAGTTCTTATAAAAAACTGATTAGACATTTTTTATACTTTCTGGTAGAAAACCTACATTAGATTAGTGTTAGGGCTTTGGAATAGGTGTGAAAGATAACTTTCCAAAGTTGCAAACAAACATAAAATCTTGAGTTAGGGAGCGGTTAAATCCACTTACTTCATTCTTTCCTGGGAAGCCCTTATAACACAAGGGTCAATCACGAGGTCACATTGAGATTGACAGAGTTACTCACCCTGCTTTGTTGGTCTTGGTGTAGAGATTGCACATATTACGGGGGTCACTTGAGGGTATACCCACAATGATAAGTGGAAGCCTCTCAAGTTGTTTTTGGGCTAGATACCCTGCCCTTGCGTGTGGATTGGACTGTCGACTATTTCCCCATGCATCATTGTTGTTTGTGGAAACCTTAGTGGCCTATCTCTTTAGGGTCTTTACACAAGGTGACTATGGAGGGGCAAGTCTTCATGGTACCTGGAATCAACGTTGGCCAAACTCACTTGGGCTCCTTGGAGGGTATGCCCACGATTATGTGTGGGAGCTTGCACCAGGGTGTAAGTCTGTTAAGCAGGTCGCCAACGTAACTTTTCCACTTGCTCTATCTCAGCCCCTTTTTACATTGTTCCGATGACATTGGATTTCATCACCAACTAGTGCGTTCATTGTGAGAAGGTTTTGTGTGCTTGCTTGCTTACTAGATTTTTAGCGTGTGTTGTTTGTTTTCCCTAGCGAAATCTAGATTGGATTTTTGTTTTTAATGGCGTCAGTTCCAGAAATGACCAATGAAGAAACTTCTTCTCCAGGGGAACCTTTTGTTTTTCCTTCTTATGGAAACATTGGTCCTCCTCACATCGCTACTTTGAGCCTTCCAGGTCTCACGATTGGATTGCCGGTGTGGTTGTTTTCCACTCAAGTAATCTTGAATGCAGTAAGTGCTTCGGTTGTAAGCACTTCCCCCCAAGAACATCAACCTCATGTTGATCCTTCACCTTCTTCACTAGTAAGGTCTTCTTCGCCTTCTTCGCTTGCAAGGTTGCCTTTCATTTCATCTTCTTGGTCGAGCGAAAGTTCTGAAGCTAGTAACCCGGTGAAGAAGAAGAAGAAGAAAAGAAAGAATAAGAAGAATAAAATTAAGCAAGGATCAAAACTTCCAACCACTGTCAAACATGTTGGAAAACAACCAGTTACTGTTAATCGTGCTGGGAGTGTTGATGATGTCAAGACCACCCAAACAACTCGTAAGCCCAAATACCCTTGCAGGCTTTGTAAGGGTAGCCATCTTCTTAAGGATTGCCCTGGTTTGTCCAAGGTTATATAAGTATGGTCTACACACCCTGACCAACCCATGTTGTCAGCCTCTTAGCAACATACTGATGACCTCCTGTCCAGTAGTCACGATACCATTGGGAAGAAGAAAAGTAGAGTCAAGTTCCCGTGTATGTTGTGCAAAGGGAGTCATCTAACTCACCTTTTCCCTCGTATGGGCGAAGCCTCAAAATTACTGGAAGAAATGACTGTTTCACAACCTCAACTTCCATCTTCTTACCGTAAGCTTTCTCTCAACCCTCCAATAGTTGTTGGAATGATCACTCCGGTCCCTTCACCGGTCAATCCGGTTGATCATGTTGTCAATCTGGTCACGTCCTTAGTTGAACCAGTTGACAAAGTGGTTGATCCGATACCATCCTCGGTCAATTCCACTCTCCCCTCAGAGAGTGAAACCCAAGTGGTCGATCCGGTTCTGTCCTTGGTCGATCCCACTCTCGCCTCAGAGAGTGAAACTAAAGCGGTCAATCCGATCCCATCCTCAGTCGATCCCCCTCTCCCATTAGAGAGTGTCACCCAAGTGGTTGATCTGTTTCCATCTGTCGACCCCATTCTCCCCCTAGAGAATGAAACCCAAGTGGTCGATCTGATCTCTCCATCGGTTGATCCTACTTTCCCGCTAGAGAGTAAACCCGATACTCCCCATGTTTTTCTCGTTGATACAGAATCTACCATGCCGGGGGATATTCCTCCTTCTCCCATGGAACCTCCTCCAAGTAATGAGGCCATCGGTTTTGATTGGGGTGTGCTAACTGGACCTCATCTTCCCTCTTACATTCCTTTCCAGATTACAGTACAGGTTTGTGGTCAGGACATTCCTCAAACGTTGATAGATGAAAGTTTGTCTATTAGTATTTTGTCCTCTATTGCTTGGCAAGCTTTGGGTTGTCCTTCACTTGCACCGGTTATACAGAATCTGTTATCTTTTAACAGAAGAACCAGTCAACCTTTAGGGACCCTTCCCCAGTTTCCTGTAACTTTGGGAGGGAAAACTGTCTTTATTGACATTATGGTAGTCCAAGACCCCTTGGATTTTGCTTTACTCCTTGGGCAAGATTATGTATATGCCATGAAAGCTATTGTGTCTACTCTTTTTCGTGTGATATATTTCCCTCACGATGGACGGGTTGTGACTTTTAATCAAATTTCATTCATTGACCCCGCCTGGATTGCCTCCCTGAATGGTTCTTATATGTAGACGATATCGCCCCCGTCACAGGTCAATTATGGGGCGTTGTTTCCCATGGCTTCAACTTCTGATGACTTAGATTCAGTAGTTGACATGGTGATCTCTTCAATAGGGTTGTTAGAGCCTGATCTCTTTACTCATGCCGTGACCCTCAACATGGTGTCCTTCCAGAGTGTGTTTCTTCCGTCAAATGAAGACCTCTTGGAAGCCATGACCGAGTTTTTTCCCTTGACATGGTCTCCTTTCAGAGCATTGTCCTCTTGGAATCCATGATCAAGAAGACTTCGAGGATAGTTTTTTGTGTCTCTGAGGCAACCTCGTTAAAAAAATGAAACAAAGGTCTATGAGCATGATTTTCTGATTTCAAGCTCATTAAAAAATGAAACTAGACTAGAGCATAGTTTTCTAATTCCAAGCTCATTAAAAAATGAAACCACTTATGAGGATAGTTTTTTCATCTCTATGGAAACCTTGTTAAAAAATGAAACAAAGGTTACGAGCATAGTTCTTGTTTCTGTGTCAAGCTCNTTAAAAAATGAAATAGTTTTCCCCCTCTCTATTTGAGTCAAGTCCTTCGTCTAGTATTTGAAGCTTCATTTCATTCTCCTTTGTAGTCGGATGAAACAAAGCTTAGGGGGCATTTTCCTTAGCCTCTGGAATTCATGCTAAAGTTGAGCTGCTAGCTTTTTAAGCTGGGGGCTAAGTACCAACCATGCGTTGGGAGGTCCAAGCATAGTTTCCTTTGGTTCAAGCTTGTGTAAAAATGAAACCAGGTCCAAGCATAGTTTTGTTTAATTTTTAAGCTTGTGTAAAAATTAAAATCTATCCCAAGCATAGTTTTGTTTTGTTTTTAAAGCTTGCGTAAAAATGAAAACAATCCCGAGCTTAGTCTTTGTTCTTTCTCATGCTCGTAAATAGATGAGAATAAGTTACCGAGCTTAGTATTTGTTCTTTCTCGTGCTCATAAATACGTGAGAATGAAACTGAGTATACTTTTATCACTTTTTCGGACTCGTAAAGGTTACACGAAAAAGGAACCACCTGGAGTCACCTTTAAGCTATTTTCAGACTCTCTAAACATGAAAATATTGCCGAGCAATCTTGTTCTTTTCACGCTTGTAAAAGTATTTGAAGAAAACATTCGGTGAGAGATAGTTTATCACTTTTTCGGTCTCGTCAAACTAATTTATGAAAAAGGAATTGGGAGAGTTTTCTTTAATTGTTTTTCAGACTCTCTAAACATGAAAAACCCATGAGTTTTCTTTCTTTGGACTCATTAAACAAACATCGAAAGGCCCATATGGGACCAAACCACTCCTTCCTAGGGTTCATTAAACATACTCCGAGGGACTAGTCCGAAGGATGATTTTACATCAACAAGCATATGTTATCCTCCTCAAGCTTGTGTAAAAATAAAGAGGTACTTGCCAGAGATGGTGGGGGAAAAAATTGGGAAAGAAACATGTCTAAACCTGTATTCCATGGAAGAGTCTCTTTTGAACATGACACCCTTTCACTCGCCATATGTCTAGGTTGGAAAATCCGCTTGTCTCTTGATCACACTCCCTATAAGATTACAAATTGGTCTATGATCCCTGTTGTTGAGTCAGTGTTTCCAAGACAATTGTTGTGTCGTCAATATGTTCAAAAAATAAATTCAACCCAAAAAACCTTCTATTGCGTCGACCATTTTTGTAGTCCTTAAAGCCTTCTATTGCGTCGGCCATCCCTAAGTCAATCCTGAATCACTTGTTACTCTGATCTACTTCAAATCTTGTTACCCGTTTCGTGTCATTGATGGGGGATACATTAAGGCCTTCCTATGACGAGTCTTTTCCTGTCAACTTCAACTCATTATCTAGGAATTAGACTTAGAAACTAATTGGTACCTTGGAACTTTGATGCCTCAATGGCAGGTTTCCTCACTTTCGACAGTGGGTTTTCATCATTGACCCCTGATCGAAAGATTCCACCGAGTGTTCAACTTCAGCTCATTAATTCACATTTGTTGGATTGTACTAGTGTACCTTGGGAGTCATCGACATTAATGGTGATTTCCCTTGCACTTGTTAATGGTATAAACTGATGACCAGTAATCAAGTGGTTTCTACCATGTTTGACTTCAACACCTGTAATCACATGGTTAGATTCGTACTATAGAGTGGTGGAGATGAAGACCCTGGATCTTTTCTGATAGATTCAGGTTGCGTTGAAGTATATTCAGTTTGTACTATTGCATAGATCCACATTGTATGTCTCATGGCTATGTTCAAATTTGAGTCTTTAACACATAGATCCACAGTGTATTTTTGGTGGCTATGTTCAAATTTGAGTCATATCAGCATGGATCCACAGTGTATGTTTGGTGGCCATGACTTGTCTTACTTGAAATAGATCTTCACATGTCGACATTTATGCTTTGAGTAATTTTTATTTCGAGTATGGGAATGCCTACCTCAATGATGATATATTATTGTACTGTATTTCCTTGTTTGTTGGCAGGTTTTCGACTGACTGTTCCTTGTTCCCTACATACACTCGACAAAGTATTTCAGCTATCACATTGTTCTAACTTCATACTTTTGGGGGATCTCTGTTACACATTATTTTAGTCATCCCTATGACCGTTAATGATGTAAACCTATTTGTTGCCTTCAAAGGGGTAAGTGGCCTGAGTTCCTGAAGAGAGAAGGGAGAAGAACTTTTCCTGAGAAAAGAAGTTGCATTTTCCTTTGTAAAAGCCCTATAAAAAGGAAGTTCGCAGGATGCTATATAGGCAGGGTGTAAGAATGCATGATTCTCATAGGTTGCACCATAGCTGGGTTGCGAGAGGTTCGCAGGTTGCTCTATAGGCAAGGTGCAAGAATGCTTACACGTGGGAAAAACAAGCGTTTTCTTGAATCTTTTAGAAGGAGAAACTTCCATGGTGAGGTGGCATCCGAATGGTTTGGATCTTACTCGCTTTCATGATTTAGTGGGATCATCCTAACCTACTCACCTTATCCTCTTCAACTTATAAAAGGAGAGGAGCTCTCATGGAGAAAGTTAGCTTAGAGCTTTTGGGATTGGCTAAGTTGTTTTTGGCTTGGGATTGTTAGCTTGGTTAGAGTGGCTTTGAGATTTGCTTTGTCAAGATAGATTGTGAGTAGCTATTAGATCCATGGTCTTAGAATCCTTGGAGCAAGAAGTGTGTGGGGAATGAAGGACATTTGGAAGGGACCTTACGACATCAAGGCCATGGTTGTAATCTCTCTTTCACATTTAATATGATACAATGATATGATTCTTTCCTATAAATCTTGTTGTGATTTATTGTATGATTCCTTGATCACATACATAGGTTTATATTGAGTTTATGCTATTACTATCACTTTGTTTGGTTGTGTTCTTTTGCAGGTTCATCATTGTATGAGCATTGGAACGGAGCTAGGATGACGATGGCGAGAGGAAGCGACATTTAAACGGTATGTCACTCATCCCTCTTTAGTTAGTAAATTCAATATCTAAAACTTAAGGAAAGCATCATGTTCTGGTGTGTTTTGTTCTAGATCTAGGTGGATCTAGGGAGATCTGTTAGTGTAAACACCTACCGATTAGTCCAATAACAACATCTCGAGTTGATTTCGGGCCAGATACCCTGCCTTTGCGCGTGGATCGGACTATCGACTATTCCCCCAGGCATCATTGTTGTTTTTGGTAACCTTAGTGGCCTATGTTCTTAGCAATTGTTAACACAAGGTGACTGTGGAGGGGCAAGTCTCCATGGTACCTGGAATCGATGTTGGCCAAACTCACTTGGGCTCCTTGGAGGGTATACCCACGATTATGTGTGGGAGCTTGCACCAAGGTGTAAATCCGTTAAGCAGGTCGTCCACGTAACTTTTCCACCCGTTTCATCCTAGCCCCTTCTTGTCTCGACTTCGTGACATTGGATTTCATCACCAACTAGTGACTTCAGAACGAAAAGGTTTGTTTGCATGGTTTGAACTCTAGATTTTATTAGTGACTATTGTTGTTTTCCGTAGTTGGCCATAGAATTTCTTTCGTAAGATTTTCGCTCGATCACCATTGACCCTCCACGTCGCTCACGAAGAATGCAAGGACTACCCCCAGAAGATCTAGAAGGTTCTCAACCCTTTCCTACCAACTCACCGATGGGCTCTCGTCAATAGAGTGAAGTCGAAGACATTGCCACTCCACGAGTGGAAATAACCGACTCTTTAGAAAAATTCGCCATTA
Source organism: Picea engelmannii (assembly GCA_009831015.1). Lineage (NCBI taxonomy): Eukaryota > Viridiplantae > Streptophyta > Pinopsida > Pinales > Pinaceae > Picea > Picea engelmannii. The sequence continues at coordinate 803,322 of ML776917.1, read as the reverse complement.
TAGATTCTCTAGAGGGATTGCAACTTCCTCCCAACTCTGTGAGACGTATTGTTCGAGTGAATTCATCCAGAGAAATTGTTGTTGAGTCTTTTGGATTACCAACTGGACCTTTCACAGGCCCCGAAGGTCAGGATCCTTTTTGGACTACTGGCATTTTTAGATGGGATCTCTTTGGCTTAGGAGCAGGTGTTGATATCATTGTCATACCTGAGCTGTCCGAAACATATGATACAGACGTGATACCTTTTACTACTACCTATTATTTCTCTGGTTCATACGCTCAACCAACTGACCATATCTTGACTATCCCCCTTCAAATGGCCCATTATACAATGGTCCCAGATACTATGAATATTCACACCAGGAATACGGTGGCTAGACAATCTCCCATTGGCACACCTAGACCTACCCCGTCTCTTCCCCACATATATAATATATTAAATGCTTCTATCCCTATTCCTACTCAGGGTCCATCTTGAGCTTCTAGATTTTTTCCCCTTCCTGAACACAATGTTGTTGCCGGTTTTATTTTGAAACTCCCTCATGTCCCCTCCAGAGGCTCCTATCCACCTTTTCCTGGTGGAGCTGGCCCTAGTGGCATCACTCAGTCTTTCACACCTACTTATCAAATTCCTGTTGGTGGACAACCCCCACCTGGAGGTCAAAGTCACACTGGAACCTTACCCCCATATGGTGGTCAAATCCCATTTGGGACGCAACCCCTAGTTGGAGGATAACCCCCACCTACCCCACCCTCTAGACAGAACATACCTACGGCCTTGACCTAGTATTGGAACTATCTTACCCAAGGTAATCTCCAATCGAATGGAGGGAAACAACCTCTAGCTAGCTCTTTCATACCTCCTCATTCAGGCTAGCCATACCCAGGTCCACCTAATCCCATCTAGGGTTTGAACATCCCTAACCAGTACAACCCTATGGGCCACATGTGTACAACCCAACAACCGAATCTGCCCAAATATTCTCATTATATGCAAACCGCTTATGGTCCTACTGGTATACCTACGGGAATTCCTCCCCAAAGTCACCAGTACCCTCATGTGAATAGACAATTACCCTTTCTTGCCACTCTGGACCTCCTTGATTTATCTAGGATCTTGAACAACCCTATCCTTCATTCTCCCCATTGGCCCGTTATACCGGCCAAGTTACCATCCGACATTCCCAAGTTCGATGGTAAACTGGGAGAGGATCCGAACAACCACGTTATGAATTTTCACCTTTGGTGTTCATCCAACTCTTTGATGGACAAATCCATTAGGTTAAGACTCTTCCAACGAACCCTTACTGATTTGGCTGCAAAGTGGTATATAGAATTACCACGAGGCTTCTTCACTGACTTTAATACCCTCTCCATGGCTTTTCTCAGCCATTACCAACTACCCATCCGCTATGAAACGGGAACCGAGATATTGAGTTCCTTCAAGCAAAATAAGGCCACTCATATTTCCGATCACATCCATGAGTGGAGACAAAGACGACGTTTGATCAAACTTGATCTTCCCGATCAATTATTGGCAGAATGGTTCACTAAATCATTCGTGAATAAAATCTCCCACGATATTTCCATGGGTGGCGTTGTCACCGAAGAGCAGACGATTAGTCGTGATCAGTACCTTGATCTCGTTTATTCACAAATGGGTACTTTATACGACTTACTCCTTGACACTCCTCGTCCTTCTACCATAGCTACCTCGACAACCCCAACAACCTCTCATGCTGCTGATAGTGTGATTGACACTTTCCATGCTGACACTAAATCTACGTCGGCCTCTCACACCAATACCAAATCTTCTGCTTCTAATGTACACAATGCTCCATCTCCCACTCCTTCCACCGAAAAAACTTTGAGGTGAACTCTGTTCAATCCACTAAATCCAAAAAAAGGAAAGGGTAGGAATAAGGAGGATAAAAATAACGCCCAATCTGAAAAAACAAAAACACAACCTGCTGATGAGAAGGATAAGCATAAATCAAAATATACGTGTCTTATATGTGGTGATGATCACTACACGAAAGATTGTCCGAGACGAGCTGAAGTCACTAAATTCCTTCAAGGGGCCCCGAAGCCTCCTACACCTGCCATCTTGTTCCAACCTTTCCCTTCTCAACAATAGGCCCAATTGGTCATTCATGACCAACCTTCTACTTCTAATACTTCATACGTCCTAATGTGAACGAGTGATTCAAATAAGAACAACATTGCTGTCGCCACTCGGGCCAAAGATTATTCTCCCTCCAAGGATAAAGTTGATGATACACCACCGCCATTGGTACAACTGACTCCCTCGACTTCACCTCCCAACAGTCCTCTTCATCTCGAACAACCGAGCCTCGATACTGTTCTTTTCCCTCCTCCCAAGGGCATTGTTTGAAAGTCTGCCTTCAATCCTCATGCCCATGCTGCTCAAAACTACATCATTGTAGAAGATCTTGCGCAAGAACCCTTCACGAAGTCGGCCCTCGAAGTCCTCCAAAGTTGCCCCATGCAACAGAGGGCTCTATTAAAGGCTATTGGTGTAATCAATCCCATGGATACAAACTTAATAATATTTGACCTAGAAGATCACATTCCAAGTCTCCCCCCTCAATTAGCATTTCAGATACAAGTTGTTGTTGAAACCAAAAATATCTGTAGAACGGTTATTGACGAGGGAGCCTCGACATGCGTCATGTCTATCACTTGTTGGAGAGCCATTGGTTTTAAGCCCTACAGTGTCCTCCCTTTGTTGCCCATTACATTGGAAGGCAAAATGGTCAATGCCAAAGTTGAGGTCTTTGATGCACCTCTTGATTATAACCTCTTGCTTGGTCGCAGTTGGATTGATTCCATGCGTGCGGTTGTGTCCACACTTTTCTACGTGTTATGTTTCCCACACCAAGGAAAAGTGGTCACTGTTGAGCAACTGGCCTTTTTCAATTCTAATTACCATACTAGCAATGTACCTTTCATTTCAAAGACACCTCCTGGGTATGAGAATGTTGGTGTGGGTCTTCTTAAAGATTCCTCTTTGATGGGTACTTTCCCCATTCTACCACCCAATGTTCCACATCCATTTATCGCCTCTATCAACATGATTTCTACCTCTGTTCGAGAAACCCCTTCATCTTATGACTCGTGGATAGTACCCAACCCTGATGATCATCTTCACTATGGCGACCAAATTCCTTTGAGTCCGGTCAAATCCGCTTATCAAGCCATTCAATAAACAACCCCTTCTACCCCCTCTCTTGGTGATTTATCTCTGGATCCATTCTATGTCATTTTTCCTACAAACGATATGATTATGTCTGTTATGTCCATGGAAGATACCCCTTGGGACGATGAACATCATTGTTCCATTCTCTTCCTGGAACAACACACCATTGAGAGTTACCAATGGATCTCGACTCCATTGACTGTTGTCGTCATTTCTACCATTCCCGAGTCTACACACGATATGTTCTACGAAGGGAACTTAAGTAATATCTCACCCACCATCCCCCTCGACATATCCATTAAACCTAGAGTTGTAAAAAATGTGCATATTAGAGATTCGTGTTCCCACGACGAAGTTGTCACCTACAAGTCTCTTTTTCAATAATTTCGTGACGTCTTCGCTTGGAGATATGAGGAAATGATGGGGTATTGACCCCGACATTGTTGTACAAAAAATTAAGACATACCTGGGTGCTAAACCCATCCAGCATCAACTTCGTCCGGTCCACCCGCGTAAAGCAGCTGCTATCAAGCTTGAAGTTGAGAAACTTCTTAAAGTTGGCTTTATTTACCTTGTGGCTCTAACTGATTGGGTTTCCAATCTTGTTTTGGTTAACAAGAAACAAGGTACGATCCGCGTGTGCGTTAATTATAGGGATATTAATAAAGCTTGTCCTAAAGACAACGATTGTGCTGGGAGTGAAATCTTCTCTTTGATATTAATAAAGCGTTAATTATAGGGATATTAATCATTGACGATTGTGCCGGGAGTGAAATCTTCTCTTTGATGGATGGTTTCTCCAGATATAATCAAATCAATATCGTACCCACCGACCAACACAAGACCGATTTTATTTGTCCTTGGGGAAATTTTGCCTACCGGAAACTACCCTTTGGTTTAAAGAATGCCAACGCGAATTTTCAACGTGCTATGTCTTATGCCTTCCATGATATAAATCACATTGTGCAACCATATCTCGATGACCTACCGACTCATTCCATGTGTCGTGTAGATCATCCAACACACCTCCGATCCATTTTCCTTCGATGTCAGTTTTACCGTATACACTTAAACCCACACAAATGTGTTTTTTGTGTAGAATCTGATCGACTTCTAGGATTTATTGTTTCACGTCAAAGGATCAGGGTAGATCCTTTAAAGTTCAAGGTGATTCTTAATCTCCCTCATCCTTCCTCACTTCGCCAGCTACAAAGTTTGCAAGGGAAGGCAAATTTTCTACGTCGTTTCATCCCAAACTACGCTGAGTTAACCCTCAAATATACTTGACTGCTTAAGAAAGGTTCTGAGTTTATATGGGACACCACTACCAAAAAAGATTTCAAAGCTTTGAAACTGACTTTAACCCATACCCCACTACTTTTTCCACCCAATTATAGTCGAGATTATTCCCTTTATCTTGCAGTCTCGGACTCTACCATTGCTATGGTTCTAGTCCATGAGGATGATTCTCATGACGAACATGTCATTTATTATTTGAGTCAGAGTCTCACGACTACCGAAACTGAGTATTTACATGTTGAAAAACTGGCCTTGGCAGCCATCCAAGCTATCCAATGTTTCCGACACTATATCCTTTTATGCAAGACTACTGTGATTTCCAACTACAAACCTATGCAACACATTCTTACATGCCACTTACTAGGGGGAAAATACTCCAAATGGATCGTAATACTCCAAGAGTTTGACTCAGAATTTGAACGCGCTAACTCCAAGAAATACTCGGTGTTTGTGGAATTGATATGTAACCTTCCCTGTTCTGAGATGGAAAATGTAGCAGAGGATTCATTACCCGATGAATCCCTTTTTTTGATCAGTTTCGATGACCTTTGGCATAGGAATATCATTATATATCTCCAGAATCAGACTGTCTGACCCTATTTGTCTAGAACTAACCGCCGTCGAACACGTTACCAAGCATGTTAGCATATTATCCTTGGTAATACTATTTATTGTCATGGGATTGAATCTGTTTTTTGACGATGCCTCACCTTTGACGAAGCTGAGAAAGCCTTGAATGACTGCCATTCTGGAGCAAGTTGTGGTCACATGTCTGGGTGTGATACTGCCCAAAAAATCTTACGAGCTAGGTATTTTTGGCCTTCTTTATTCAAAGATTGTATTATCGCTGTCCAAAAATGCCACGCTTGCCAAACATACAACAACAAAATATGATCACACCCTGCTCCTCTACACCCTGTGGTCTCCCTTGGACCTTTTGCGAAATGGGGTATTGATTTCATGACATGTCACCCTCACTCGGACGACGGGCATGGATACATTATTGTAGCTGTAGATTATTTTACGAAATGGGCCGAGGCGATGCCTACATTCAACAATACGGGAAAGACTGCAACACTATTCATATTCAATCATATCATAACTCTGTTTGGTGTTCCCCAAGCTATCGTTACTGATCACGGTATCCACTTTAGAAACTTCATGATGTCCGAACTCACCGAAAAGTTGGGTCTTCACCATGAAAACTCAACACCTTATTACCCACAGGCCAATGGCTAGGTTGAAACAATAAAAAAAGTCCTCATTAACATGCTTTGACAAATGATAGGGATTCAAAAAACTATTGGCACACAATGTTGTTTTCAACATTGTGGGCTTACCAGACATCCGTCAAGTCTGCTACCAACTTTACACATTTCCAGTTAGTTTATGGTATAGAATCCATCTTGCTGATTGAATGTGAGCTACCATCTCGAAAGCTAGCTGTTGAACTTCTCCCAAACACTTCTACTGAAGAAGAACATCTGTTGTATCTTATGCAACTGGATGAAACCCATCATGATGCCACCCTAGTTATAGAAATCCAGAAGAAACACATCAAATCCCAATATGACAAACATGTCAAACCATGCATTTTCTTTGAAGGTGATCTAGTTCTCCTTTATGAACAAGATCGAGATTTGCTAGGAGCCAAAAAATTTGAGGCTATGTGGTGAGATCCTTATATCGTCAGACGAGTGTTGGAGAAAGGAGCCGACGAGTTAGTGGAATACGATTGTGTCCCTTTGAGTGAACCTAGAAATGAGCTTTACTTAAAGAAGTACTATGCTTAGGTCATATGTGCATGAGTGCTTGTATTTTATTGTATCATAATTTTGTGTGTTACTTTAGTGTGATTTTTCGTTATTTGGTTTCTACCCTCGACCGCTTACCTTGCGTTGTTCTTGGTTTTCAGATGTTAGAGTCTTCGCTACCCCGCATTGGCTTCAATGATGGTGCTAGTAATAGTACTCAGAACCTTGCTTCTGCTGCATGGGAAATTTATGCACCTACCAACGAATTTATCAGTTTACAAGGTGTTTGCCTCGGTCGTGGGACTAATAATACCGCATAATATAACATCGTCATTGAATTGTTGACTAATGCTATTTTTCTTGGTATCTGCCACCTGGTTATATGACTTGATTCGTAGCTAGTAGTGCTATAGTTAAGTAATGTCTATGTTATCCGAAGTTCTACTTTATTGTGGGTATATCTACGAATTCGCCTCTTGGAACGTTATTTTGATTATATCGAATATCAACACATTCCTAGATGTTTAAATACATTGAATGATTCTTTAACTAATTATGTGTTAGATAGACATCTGAGAAATTTATAAAACCAATCACACATCACATGTATTATACGAAACAAAATAAGCCGATAGAAGCCACACACACACACACACACACACACACACACACACACACACACACACACACACACACACACACACACACACACACACACACACACACACACACACACACACA
>ML776917.1:762866-787176 GCA_009831015.1 Picea engelmannii | reverse complement strand
GTTGAGTTATCTCTTGAACATTGTATAAGCTATTTATGATAAGGAAGTTTTTGCTGGGTTTTCTTCCCCTAGAGGGTTTCCCAGGATAAATACTGTGTCTCTTGTGGATGTGTATTTCTCAGTGATCTTGTTCTTATTATGCTATTATCTTATGAAATGCAAAGAACTATAATAATGGCATAAACATTAACATTATTCAGCGTTAACACCATTGTGGCCAGAATTGTAGGTTAACGATTACCTAGTTGGGTGTTCCATGATGCCACGAGGGAAGACTAAGAAAGTCACTCACATATATTTCTAAGGGGCGCACAATAAGGTAGAATCCTTATTCCTTAGAATCCCTTAGTCTTTCACAAGGTTGATTGAATGGAGTTTTTACTCCAATGGGTTGGACAAAGTTTCAAAAACAAGTCAACGTGAGTGGCACCCTTGGAGCATGAGATGCATCTTGAAGGGCACATCGCACAATTGAAACCCGAGTCAATAAACATAGGTGGCCTAGAAAAAACTGGCATGATTAGACCTTGTTGAATTAAAATAATTAATTAAACAATAGAGTATTAATTTTTAAATCCCACCATAAATTTTAAAATAAAGGGACTAATTAAATTGTGACAAGAGTAAATATTTGAAGGAAATAAAATGTTAGGAAATAGTAAGTAAATACCTAAGGAAGTGATAAAATACACAAGGGTGCATGGAATTACTAAAAATAAATCCTTATATAGAAATAATTACAAGTTGAGAGAATGGGTTGTGCATAGAATATAATTTGAGTCAACCAACCCTATCCTAACTAAGAAGACTCCTAATCCAACCCTAACTAAAACCTAGTTAGGAGACAACCTTTAATTAAGGGTATTTGGGGAAACTAAGAGACAACTAAGAGGAAACTGAGGAACACATGGGGAATTGTGAGGAAAGGTGGCTTTTAGATAAAAATAAAAGAGAAATTACTTGTGCAACCTAGGGATAATGTGACGCCTGTAGTGGATGAATAATCCTTGAACTAAATTTCTAAAAAATAGTGAATTATGCATGAGGGAAAGATGTACATTAGGGAGAATTCTATAAAGAAAGGGACGTAGAAGGGAAAGGGATCAGTCCTTGGGGAAGGAACTGTTATGCTGCCAAATTTTAGATTGATTGTGTTTTTACTTGTGAGAGTTGGGACTCCAGGCTTGTGAAAAGAGTGGAAGCTCTTCCTTGTGAGGAAAGCATGGAAGCTATTGTGTTTTGTTTTTTATGTGCTTGGCCCCTTTGTGGCTCGGGGGGATAAGGGGGAAGACGAGTACCCCTACATTTGGCTGGGATGTACCGGTGAAGTCTCTGTGATTAGAAAGCGAAGGAAAGGAAGGAGCACAAGGTCTAGAAGGACATCTTCAACACACAGGTTTCATCGATTTCTAGTATTTATAAGCTAATTTTGTTTATATTACGAGAGTATCAGTACATTAGATGGATAGAGTCATTGTAGAATCATTTAAAGGTCTAAATGTCAAGTGTTATGTTTGCCTACAAACGAATAATAGGCACAATGTTATATTTTAGATCTTCACTGTAAATTTCAGACATTTTTAGAATTCTGTATATTAGTCTGATCCTCCCTGTTTAAGTAAAAAATTTATATTTTATATAGCTTATGTTTAAGTCTGTATTTTCATCCTTACCTGAATATGTTTGATCAAAGTTTTAAGGGGTTTATGTTAGGACATTATCAATATATTTCTCGCTGTACATTTGAGGTTTAGTTTCGATTTGTATCGTAAGTCCTTGTTGAATTTCATTAAAAATACAAATCAATTCTATTGATGGGTTCACTTCCGAGAGGTGCACTAGATCCAAACTTGTACCATAACTTCCTGTTAATTTTACGATAAATAAATTCCATCAAATGGTGTATTTTTGTGAAATTGTTAAGCCCTGGGTTATTGTTTTATCTCAAATTAGATTTTGTTTTACCCGAAGTCTCTAGGGGCATGGGGTTCCATAAACATTTTGTTACTTAAATCTATTTACTTCGGGATTCGTGGGATGCCCATTCTTGGGTTTTTGAGAAAATTTCTACTTAATTCCAATCTAGGTGTTATCCCTTCTTCCTAAACCAAGTTATGCATGTGACCGGGAGCCAGAACCTGGTGCTAGTCCTAAGGGGCACTATTCAAAGCTCCAAAACTCTGACGTTCTAGAGGTTTCTTCAACTCAACTCTCCTTTTCTCCTGAATTTATAATTGGCCGAATTCGGTCATAGTTGAGGTGACTGATAGTTGTAGGTTACCCTACCCTACCACCTTCCTTCGTAAATTTTTACATAAAATCTAATGGCTGGCGGTTATTTTCCTCTTACAAGTTCTATGATGGAGATCCACTACAGAACATCTGGAATTCAGGGTTTTTCGCCTGTACAACTTGAAACTGTCCCAACCGAGTAATTGAACCACCCCAGATCTCAGAGATTTGACTGTTTACACTTTACTTGAGTTAATGGTTGTAGTCCACTCCGGAGTTCAAAAATCCGGGGATCTTTTTTTACTCAACAACCCATTTCCTCTATAGCGTTGAATTTCTAGCCCTCTGAAGGAATTAGACTTGAAGATCTAATAGTCCTTGTTGTTTGCCAGATTTATGGATATCCTTTACTCTGGAAGTTCAGAACTTGGGGGTCTTCATAACCCTTAACCTTTACCTCTTAACTCAACTGAATAACCAAATCCTGTTTAACTTGGAGATCAATGGTCCATTTACCTTGCTTTGATCTACGGATAGAAGTGGTTTCAGAGATCCAACACTTCGAAGAACTGGGTTTAATTTGGGTTCAAATATCCCAGAGTGACAACCTTCCAGAGTGATGTGACATCCATGTTGTCAGTTCTATGACATGTCACAAAATTAGAGTGACACGTGTCACATGATTTAACACGATGTAACCCAAGGTACTCAAAATGAGTGCCATGTGTCACTTGGAATCAGTTGACAAGTGTCATTTGACATGTTAGAAGACAAGAGCTCTGAGAAGGGGCTCTAACACTTTGATACTTCAAGACTCAGGGCTTCAAAGGATTTATCTTTGCAACTTTGGATTTCCTTTTAACTAATGAAGCCAAACCCTCAGATTTGATGGTCCTTGATTGTCCAATGGTAGTGGTCAGGATTAACTTCAGACTTCGTGAGTCAAGGACCTTTCCAACCTTCACAACTTCAACACACCTCCCCAATGGCCAAAATATGAATACTCAAATCTACTGACACGTGTACCCAACATTCAACAGTACTGATGTACTCCGGACTCCGGGACTCCACGAGTCCCTTATCCTTAACACCATGACTCTTTCTGAATTATCGAACCCTCGAATATGAAGGCTTGTAGATCCAATGACCCTTATTCAATCGACATATCTATGACTGTTCTCCACTTTGGGACTTCGGAGATTCAAGGTTTCCTTCACTCTTTACCTTTATGAACCTTTTAGGCCGATTAGCCGAACCCTTGGGGATCCAATGACTAGTATTCCTTCACCGATCTATGATGTATATCATCTCATGACTTTGAGCTTCGTGGCTCTCTTAAAATAAGTGACTAGGATCCTCCAAAGTGGCGAAGCCTGAAGGTCTTAAGGATTTTAACAAGTTTGCATCTTTTGTCTAATCGGATGGTCATGGGGATTTTGATTTCCTCATAATCAAATCCTGTCCATTGGCTCCCTTCGAAGGGATATCAACCTCTGGTTCCTTGTTGAACCCTATACACTTTGTCCCTCTTGAGCTTTTCCTTTATTTGAACTCCAACGCTCTTAGTGTATCCCTCATGAGCTTTAAATTCTAATTGTTGAGTGCGTATTTTGTGCCTCTCCTATGTTTGTTCGCACTGTCTCTTCGGAGCTTTGTAGTTCCGAATGTTAGGGACCTTTGCCCGACTTGAGAGGATCTTTGCACATACTGAGAACCATTTCTTCTAAACTTGGGATTTCAAGGAGTTGGTCCACGCACTTCTAGAGTTGACTCTGGAAGTGTGGCACCTTGGTACATGAGGAGAAGCGCCAAGCTTCTTACAAAACTTAAACTCTTTCTTAGAATCAACTCTCTCCCAATTACATGTTATTTCTTCACTATATCTAAGTGATTTAGAACTGTCATAAATGGTATACTATTGATTAAAAGGGTTCTATTTTATTGTTTAAGGTTATTGTCTTGATGTTTATGGAATTTCTTTCTATCCTTAAATGAGTAAGGTGATAAATTATTGAATTAGTATGCAATGATGCTATGATGAAGTAACCATGTTAGTAGATATTCTCTGTTTGCAGAAAGCTAGTTAAGAACATTGTAATTTATATTTAAAGTGTGGAATGAATTGAAATTATGGGAATTAGACGCTTCCTTGTTCCTCAGAACAATCGCCAGTCTTGAGACTTTAAATGGTCAAGATCAATCATACGAATCCCATAATTGAGCGTTGATTATGTTTCTTGGAACTCCTAACCTTGCAGGATAGGTTGGGTGGGTAGTTGTATTTTATTTTACGTGAAGTGGCAGATTCCTTCATGCTTTAAGCAATATCTAAATCTAGTTTTGCAAATGGATTGAAAGGAATAGAATGTGTATTATTGATGTATGTTACTATAATGTTTCTCATGTTCTAATGATGCTTATTAATGTTTCAAAAAAAATAAATCATATTGTTTCTCAAATACTTAGATGTCGTAACAAGAGGGGATGTTACACTTCCCTACACTTCAAGGGGAAACTCTAGCAATCAACATGTGTAATGAGGGATTTCTTTTACTGAGGTAACATGGGTATCATCTATTTTTCTTACTTGCATAGTGCTTAGACTTGTTTGTTGCATTATTGTGCCTCTCTGTTGTTATATATACTTGTGAATATTGGGAAACTTGTTGGATTTTTATAAGTGGATTTTTATAGGAGGATTTTTACAAACTTAGGTGTGCCAAGGAGGCCCAACCCTCTCTATTTTTGTTGTTTCATTTTTTCTCACTCTTTTAAAAATCCAAGAGAATTGTTAGTAAGATCAAACATCATTAGAGGTTCATACGTGCCTAGGAAGTCAATTCACCATTTTCTTTTCCTTTTGATTGCTTTAAAAAAAGGAAAGTAGTAATAAACCCTAATATTTATTGTTTGTTGTTTTAATTTTTGATTCAAGGGAAAGATACATGTTCCTTTTTGCATGTGCATCTTTCATTTTCCCCCAAAAATAGGGTGGCAACTCCACTTCTACCTAGACTAGTCTATCATATATAAGCTTGATTTTTCCTATATCTCCTTTTGGTTGCCTAAACATACCTACATTTTGGAGAATCCAATAGGGAGTTCCCTTCAACCCTTACCTTCTTAGTAAAAGGATACCCCTTTACCTATGAGAAAAAATCTCTCTATTTAATTCTCTTCCAAGTGGAGGGTTCCTCTTCCACACCCATTGCTTTATCCCAAACTACTTTTTGAAGTAGTTCCTATCTTAGGTTTTAACTCCTCCATAATGAAAAATCCACATGTTATATCTGTTGTCAATATGGTTCATTACATGTTATCTCATGACTACCTCAGGTGCCCATCACTCAGCATATTCCCAAGGTATTAGACCCCAATAGTCTTAAGGCCTTGTTGACTCAAAATGTAAATTAGGGTCCACTTAGGTGTCCAAAAAATGTGTTGTAGTGTAGCACTTACAAATCAATCCATTCTTATAAGGAAGGTCTCATTCGAGGCTCATTGTCAAAACGTAAAACAATGCAAGCCATAACAAAAAAAGGTCACAACTATAACTACTCTAACAACCATTCCATTATCATTACATATATCTATATTATTCCTTGATGACACAACATAAAAATACATGTAATTCCATTCATTGCAACATAATTTGTAACTAATGGAAAATCGACAACATCCATTTAAAATAAACACACAAACAAGATTTTAAAGGGGCTCACCATTCTATTCACGTCCATCCAAAATAGGTACATAACTTCAAAAAAATTTGAGCATCATAGTCTTAGCTCAACATCCTAATTTGCAACACAATATATACATGGCATACAAACATTCCCAAACATACATACATACTACTAGTAGTTATATATAATAGAACCACAAAAACCCAACAACAACCATGACCCAACCATCACCAACTTGACCCTAGTGTTGAACCTTTACAATATATAATCATCACCTTAAGTGGGTTGTAGATCCAAAAGCCTTTTTTCTATTGGTTTCCCAACAATCAATTTTACTCTTTGTCATCCACTCCCTTTTGACACATGTAGGTTGCATTTACTTATATGCTTCTTCTTCTTCTTAAACTGAGAATTCACATTCCTCTAGGTCTGTCACTTTCTTCCCTAGTCACCATTTCTTTATTCCACCTATAGCTTGGCATCAGATTCTTCAAAATATGTGTCCTATCTTGTAGCATCCCCTTCTAACCCAATGCCACTTAATGACAAGGCATCATTACATTCTTAACTCAAAACAAAGGGTTCAACAAAAAACAACCACACCCATTGACTTGCCCTCAAGTCAACTCTAACCTACCTCCTCTTTCTTCTTGGAACTCAAACTTGCACCATATTATTTCCCTTCAAATGAAAGGAACAACTCTTGAACCACCTCTAGTGCCAACGACTTGCATTGCTCAAAGGCTTGCATTTCATAAATTCATTTGGGTAAAAGTAGGTGTAATCCAACTACAAAGGTTGCACCTTGCCTTGATATAGCATGGTTTATATTTTTTGTTGCACTATGGTCCAATCAAGCTTAGCTACGACATTGAATTTTTGCATTTCTTGATAATGTTTTATCACATCTAATCAAAACTATTGAATTTGTGTTTATGCCTCTTAAGAGGACTAAAATAGGGTATCTAATTGTACATTGGCATTTTGGATTTCAATTTGGTGGTTAGAGTCATGATGGGGTCAAATTGTTATTGCAACTATTGCATCTAAATATATGGGTCATGTGTAGGTGATTCTTTGATCTTGACAATGCCCAACCAATTTTTGATAATTGAATGAATAACCTTAGTATACTATGTCACAACTTTACACTTTTGGTTCTCAATACGAGTTACCAAAGGGTCTACTTTTTCCATAAGATATTACACTTCAATGTCATTGTAGTAGCATTTGAAGTTGAGTTGCAATTGTAAATACTTATTCTATTCCATAAGTTGCAGCAGAGAAGCATGGAACTTCCCTACATAAGTAAGTCTCTCATCACTGACCATATCTTCCAACTCTAGATCTTTAGATTGGGCCACAAGACCCATCTATGTGAAATGACAATAGGATTCTTCAAGCTCATCCAAAAAGGTATGTTTATTGTGATATAGAGTATCAAGTTGTCCGAGCATCTCATCCGGTTGAACTTGGATCTACTACTTTTGTTATTATAGGTTGAAGTTTCCCTACTCTATTTTTAGCAATCAATGGCCAATTTCTTCACTTGTGGATCAAAAGGTCCATAGAAAATCATAGAAGAGACTTGATAAATACATTTTAGGGCACAAGCATGCAAATGCAAAGGCATAATGGGGTTCACGTGAGAAAGGGGTAGACCACTTTGAACAAAATGCATGGATCAAATTTGAACTTCTAGATCCTTTGATCCTATAGCAACTCTTAGCCTTAAAGGTACCCATAATTGGGAAAGATGAAAGTTTTGTTGGTAGAAGTTTCTCTTGCACATAATTGGGATTTTGATCCAGAGAGTGGAGGTAAGTGATGATAGTGTTCCAATCAACCAAAGGCAATGGCACAACATTCTTAATATATTGGCCCCGGATGACATTCTACATTTCATCATTATCTTCCTCACCTTTGGGGTTCTTGGAAAATTCAAATGAAGGTTCCTTTTTTATACTACCTATTGCCATTTTTGGGTCATTTCCACCCCCTCCACCGAAATGAGAAAATCTTGCAAAGTAGGGATAAGAAAGGAAACATCAAGTTCCCTAGGTTGATGGCTAAAAGTAGCTAAAGGTTCTTCCAAAAGGAGACCTTTGTGACCTTCTTTAAACTTGTGGCATGTAGTAGTGGCCTCTTGCATTTTCAACTCAATAAGTGTGCCATTGTTCCTACCAAAAAAACCTCCTCATCATTACTATTATCCACAATATGAAAAGTGATATCAAACTTCTTCATGTTAAGTGCAACTTCACACTAACTAGAAGGTAGGCCAAGGGGAGATAGAATGGTGGGTTCTCTGGTCACAATAATAGAAGTGAGCTCATGTTGCTACACCATTGGACAATGTGAGAACTAAGGTTTCCATGAGCTTCTCTCTGGAATAATTAACAACTTAGCACTCAATGGATGATGCATCCATTATTTCTTAGAAATGACACCACTTTTTAAAATAGTAGAAAAATTTCTAAGAGCTACCTAAGTTCTTTCCTATAATGATAATGTCATTTGGGATTTCATTGTGCAAGTCTTGAGGTAATTAAGTTGCATAGGGAACTAGCACATGATTTTTAACAACAATAGAATTACCCTCACCTCTTGACTCCTCTTTTGTATTATACTTAGTGGCATATCTAACAAGCATCTAATTTCTCCTCCTCTTCTCCTAAGCTAATGAGGCTTATGTTGTGGTCACATGCTCATTCCAATTCCTTAGCTCTTGATACTGATTATATGCTTGTTGAAACATAAATATTACACCATATAGTGCTTCCTTCTTTGTAAAACATGGCCAAGTATATATTTCCCTCATAATAATATCATCTAACAGTATAAGTGGAAGTGATGAAATTCCAACTCGATCCCTAGTTGGAATATTAGACCAAATATAATAGTAGTCCCTGTGCATGTTGAACATTAGCACAAATTCAAAGTGGTCAATGAGTTATTTCAGTGTTCTAATGGAATATTGAGTGGAAACTAGCATACTATTGTGCCATTCTTGGAAGCATCTTTCATTTAGGTCGATGCTATCTTTTTTTTTAACCTTTTGGGGTGAGAACATTGTGGAAAATAAGTCTCTTCTCTCAAAAGAGATGGTGCTTTGGCCCACGGGGGCTTCCAATGTAGCATGGTGATGGTTACCAAGACATAGTCATACTAGAAAGGGTAGCCCATATTCTCGACATCTCATACCACATCCACAAACTCATTCACAAATTAGTGACACCAAATGAGTGCAATGCCTTGCATGCATGCATCTACATTGAAAAAGGTGTCCAAAGTGTATTCTCCCATCTGGGAGTTTCTCATTATTTGACAATTTAGAATTTGGTAGATGATTTTGATAACCTTAATATTAATGTTCTTTATTTCTATGCCTTTGTTGCCTCATGTGGTGCACTATTTAACATAAAAATTATCATGTCCCATCTTCTTGGAACTTTTCTTATCCTAGAAAGTTATAGGGACATGTGGACTGATGTTAAAAAGAACCATTAACTCCTGAACATTGAAAGGGTAAGCTTATCCATCTAGAGGTGCCCATTTTTATATCTAATCGAGTAAAAAAATTATGCACCAAGCCACTTATCCTATGCGAGTGAAGGCAAGGGCCTTACCACATTCATTACCATGGAGTTATACATCCCTTGAAACTCTAGCCTCAACTTTGTCTTCATTCAACCCATTCCTATTGTCATTGTGAGCTAATAGTCATTCGGTTGCAACATTGGAAACAATTCATCATTTGAGAAATAATGGTCAATTAGTTTCATGGTTTTGGCCTAAGACTTCGAGTCCCCAATTTGCATCACATGATTGTCCATAACTTCATCCAAGACAAATTATTTATTCCTAGGACCAACCCTCAAATTCAATATTCCCACATCTTGCGCTAGATAGTTGCAATAACATTGATATTCTACTAGAAAGTCTTGTTTAATGTTATGAAGAGCACTGTAACTATTACTATGATGGTGCATAAGGAATAAAATGATTAAGGAGTGAAAGCCTTTGCTTAATAGTTGAAAAAATACAAATGGAATGAGCCAAAATTACGCAGTCTTGATATTTATAGCCAAAGAGAATTCAAGGTAAGTACATAAGCCTCGATAGGTGTCACCTACATCACCTTGGTTCAAATATTTCTTTTCTGGTGAAGGAATTGCATTGACATCATATCACAATTTTTCAAATATTTTTCCATTATATGTGTCAAAACACTTAAATGAACTTTCTTTGGGATAATTAATAATATACTAGACTATTCTATTAGTCACATAATTTGACCTAGTGCATTCCCCCCATTGTTACTTTTAAACCTTTGAAGTGAAACAATGCATATGGATTCTTAAGAAAAATAGAAAGAACAATAATGACATACACGTAGTACATAGAGATTTACCTTGGAAACCCTTAACTGGGACAACCAATAAGTCTTAGAGCCACAACTCTATATTCTTCATTGTATTAACTTAATTGTTATCACAAAGTTCCACACTTTCATTTCTTTGAATGTGAATAGTTATGGGTTGGCAAGCTAGAACTTAGTGTAATTCTAGGAGATGATGCACTAAGTGTCACCGAAAAATATCCTCTCCATTTGGGTTGGTGTGTGCTAACCTCAAAGGGGTGTTCCTAGCATGTTGAGTGTGTAATCTTCTCTATAGATCTGCAAAAAACAAAAAACAAAACAGGCACACAAGATAACCTTTGGCTAGTGATCAAGATATCAAAGAGGTAAGTAGTATAATATTTAATTTGATTGGACGAAAACCTGGCAGTGTTAGCTTTAAATGTATGGAAATAAAAGGAACAAAGGCATTATTACAAGGTTGAAATACCACAATAATAGGCTAAAACTTCTAATAATGCATAAAACTCAATCACCATACCAACAAATTGATACCAACACACCAAAATTTTGTTCCTACTCTTGCCAAAGGGCTAATTGCACCACTAAACAAAAGTACAAAAATTGGTAGAGTAATGATCCTTATACAAAGACTAGAAGCTAGAAAGTAGAAAGAACAATGGANAGAGAGAGAGAGAGAGAGAGAGAGAGAGAGAGAGAGAGAGAGAGAGAGAGAGAGAGAGAGAGAGAGAGAGAGAGAGAGAGAGAGAGAGAGAGAGAGAGAGAGAGAGAGAGAGAGACTACTGTTTCTAAAGAAATCGACCCTAAACAAAGAAGAGGAGTCTCCATTATATAGATCCATGAGGCCCATAGGTGTGGAAAAAATAGGAGGAAAATATAAAGTGCATGATGGAGCGATGCATGTGCTAAAGAGTGGCGAGGATACACACATGTGAGGGGGTATATGCGCATGTGCTATTTAGGGAGAAGAAAAAGAATGTGAAAATAGGGAGAAATAAGGCACATGAGTGAAGGGGAAGATAACATGTGTGAGAGGGGTTCCCATGGGTTAAAAGGGAAGAATTGCACCCTACATAATAGGGAAAGAACTAGAAAATAGGGAATATGCGCAAGGAATGAGGAGCGAAGAAGGAACGTGCCAATATTTAGGGATTTTAGAGAGGGAGGCACATTAATGAAACAACGTGTTGGGAAATAAGAGTTAGGAAAAGGAGAGGGATAAAAAATATGGAAAAGGGAGGCACATTAAGACAATGCGTTAGGAAATAGGAGTTAGGAGGAGGATAACAAATAGGAAAAATGGAGGCGTATGTACGAACCAATACCCTAGAAAATAGGGAAGAGAAGGATGCTAAAAAATAGGAAAAAGGGAGGCCCATTAATGAGGAAACCATGCACTAGAAATTAGGGAGAGAAAAAGGTGGAGGATAGGAAATAGGAAAAAGGGAGGTACATTAAGACAATGCCCTAGGAAATAGGGAACATGAGAAGATAGGTGCTAGGATTTAGGGAGTAATGTGCTAAGTATATGGATATAGCACATGAGGAGATATAATAATAATGAAGAGGAAGGGAAGTGTGCATGTGGGTGAAGAGAAGTGCATGTGGATGAAGATAATAACATGAACACGTGTGTATAAGGGGAATGAGTCTTTAATAGACTTTCACATGCCAAAAATACCAATATGCCACCTCATCAAGGAATGCATGTGCCTTGATCCACTCATGCATGTGCCACATACCCTCATGTAATGATGCACCACATGTCACCCTTTGATACTTCCACTTTTTGGAATTGCGAACTTGCCACATGTCACCATACATGGTGCTCATACATGCTAAATATAGCCTTGCTAAAAATAAGCATGCTAAAAATAACAGTCCAACCTAAAAAATAGGAAAAGTCCAAATATGTCTGGGACCACTAGGAGATCACCACCAAATATAGTATGTCTAAAAATATACATAGCTAAAATATAAACTCCTCACATGCCAATGAAGATGGGATCATCAAATTCAATTCTCTCCAAGGAATCCATATATGTGCTCAAAAAAGTCATCTGAACCTTGGATCTCCCAATGCTAAAAAAAATGAGTTGCTTACATGTCATCTGGAAAAGGCTCAATGGGATTGTGAGCTCGCAAGGACTCTGAATATGTAATCAAAACCGCCACACAAACCTCCAATCTATGTCTCCTAAAAAGTAGGGAATATGCTAAAAATAGACATCTCTCACCATCCATGAAAACATGTGAAATTTTTTGTCTCTAAAACAAATAACACTATTGAACCAATCATGTACCTACACTTATATGGGAACCAACCTTGGCTCATACTAAGCTATCTTTGGGAAAAATATCTAAATGCCAACCAAATAAATCATGTTGTCTCTTAACCCTCAAGATTTTCAAGTGATAAAATCCAGGGGTTAACAATGGTGACTCAAGGTGATGGGATCCCTCTATGGTATGTCGAGAACTTGTGAATCTCTATGTATGAACACTATGAATAACACTATGTGATAAAATTAGAGAAATATACCAATAGACCGATGTACCTGTCAAGCTGACCTATAACCCAAATGTCTATCCAGTGGGAAATGGAGTAAAACATTATATGCTCCTCATGCTAACAAGCTAAAAAAATGGATCTCATCCAAATCTGCTACTTTCTACCACCTATCATGTACAATACTCCCTACAAAAAATGTGTTGATATTGTAACCATTGATATTGTAACCACATGGGAGATAATCACTTGCTTAGATGTTGATATTGTAACCACTTGCCAAGTGCGAAGGAACCCACCAATATTTCCAATGGGATCTAAGGTACGAGCACAACCTATCACTATGAAATATTTACTAAAGTATAACACTAACGATGATCATTTTATCAAGTCCTAATGATGATCAAACTTGTCAAATGCAAAATGACCACCAATGAGGCTAACGACAATCAAGGTGCTCTACTTTTAGATCATCCCTAGATAATGTGTCGTAGTTGATGTAGGATGACTTGTTGAAAGAAAAAGAAATGATGAAAACTCTTCCCTCAGCATGAAATGATAACTCAATAAGATATGAGATGTATGGTACCATGTCCCTACCACTGCATGAGGGGGATGACTAACTCAAAATAGAGTACTTAATGTAAATCAATGAAGAGACAAAACACAAGATGACTCAAGACTCTCTTATGTCTCTTCAACTCTACCCTTCCTAATGGACTCAATGCTTTGGAATATGAACAAACAAACCCTCATCCAAGCTCACTCTAAAAATAAGACAACATGAAGACTTTACAATAATATGATAAGACATTCAAAACTTTGACCAAAAGCTTCAAACAATGGACAACAATTATTAGGGAATTATGACCAGCCTCATGGGAGGCACTAATGACATCACAAGACACGACCACATGCTAATATAATAAGGGAAAAATCAATGACTCTTACCCTAGGCTTGAAAACAGATGACTTGAAAGAAAAATATGCAAAAGAAGAAGGGATAGCTTGTTGTCCCAAAGTTAAAAAATGGTGAAAAAGAAATTTGAAATGAAAAATCAGTGAATGGAAACTAGAAAACTACTACCCAAAAACCCAAAAATTTCACCTCCTTTGCTCTTTGGAAGTTAGTCAATGCTGGCATGATTTAATCAACATATTCAAATGACCGATGTAACCATGCAACTAAGTGTTCGGTTAGATGGGAAATATCAACACAATCAATCTTCTAGTGCAACCAATCATGAAATATCATAAGCCAAAAATATGCCTTGATGTACTTCCTATCGAAGAAATAGTTGAAAGCCATTAGTTGGAATTTATAACATGTTACTTCAACAATAATGAACATGAAAGCATAAGAGCCAAAACTCTTAAAATATACCTGCTGAAATACCTCCATCATCCTCAACTCAACTAGATCATGATGAACCTTGATATCCAAACACTAATCAATCAAAGGATCCTCTTTAAGAAAAAAATGTAAATGTTGGATCATAGGCAAATTGTAAGGGGTATCATCTTCTGGTTGAACCAAAAGTTGCTCCTCCTAGTGCTGCAATGGCATATGATCAAACTATTCATGAACCGTTGCTAGGATGTGTATGGATGAAGTCTCTTGCTGATCCAATTTTGCATCGTTGATTTGTTTCTCTTTCTCTTAAATTTTATCATCATCACTGAAAGGAATCACCAAACCCACTTGCAAATTCATCTCTTCAACTTCATCACCCAAGCATGAGTCATCATCATCTTGTTCATCTCTATAAATTTGATAACATGCAAGGTTCTCTTATATAGCAACAAATATTTTCGGTAATTCTTGGGCAGTCATCTCTACAAGGAGAACACCTTCTAGTAAATGTTTTTACAGAACCTCCCCAAAAAATTCTTCACTTACTTGTAAATAGTGGAGGTTGTTAGTGGAGGTGGGAAACCAGAGGTTTTTCTGGATATTTTTTTTGTCTTTGCACCTTTATGGAACAGACGCACCAGTGTGCATCTGAAAATGATTTCACCAGAGATTAAATGTTCAAACACCCTGCCATTGTTCATAGCAGAGGTGCATGGAAAGATGTTTTTGTGGAGGTTGTTTTAATTGGTGTGTCATGAACATATAGATGCACCGAAACTTTCATGAACAATGACACCCCGGTGATTCCATTTTCCCATAGCACCACCATACTTTATAATAAAATTACATGCACTAAATATATTGCACCAGTGTCGTTGAACATAACCACCAATGCGCCTACTTGTCAAAAGGTGCACCAAGGTAGGGTAAATAAAAAAAATACCAAACCAGTTTTCATTGTTACAGTGCATCTTGTACTTTCAAACTCTCAAGCAAGCACCAATGCTCACATTTTTTCCTAAGACACCCCTGTTAGGCCCTTCACTTGAAGAGGGTCGAGAGAAGGAGCCAAAAGGTTGACTGAGGACGAGTCAAAGGTTGTGGTTGGGGCTTGTTGGTTCCTCCGTTTTTTAAGAGAACCTGATTTTGGGAAAGTCCAAAGTTTTGTGGAAAGCACAACATGTTGGGCCCTCCGTTTTTGAAGAGAACTTGATTTTGGGAAAGTCTAAAGTTTTGTGGAAAGCGTAGCATGGAAATGAAAGATCAAAAGTGGTGGAAAACAACTAGGAAAAGAAAAAAGTTAACAACAAGTGTGCCATCAATGAAAACAGATCATGTGTCAGCTAGACGAGTAGTGGAAGAGCTAGAAGTTTTGAGTACATGTAAGGAGGGAGTGGGAAAATACAATGAAAGTGGAATCAATAAAAGAAAACAACAGAATCAAGAAGCCAAGAAGCACCTAAGGGAAAAGCTATAAACATGGAGTTATGTAACATGAAAGGGGTATGAGGGTTAATCTATTATCATCACATGTTGTTATCGAGTCAGTCTCTAGAATTGTTTCACAGGGTGGGGAATGTGATTATGTTTGGTGCAGAACCTTGAAGTCTGTAATGGGTGTCTGGGAAACATCCTTTGTTGTATAAGTGAATGTATGAGAGTTAAGATCCCTGTATGACCAGTTTGGAGATGTTGTTAATATGAAAGATTATTCAGACTCTAAAATTTTGTTATGATGTGTATGAATCTCTAATTTCTATGATGGGAAGTCCACTTTGTCTCATGTATTTGGCATTTGGTTGTTAATTCACAAGTGTATTTGGTTCATGGAATTGTATTTATGTTGCGCAACCTAGTTTAGCTTATGTTTATGCTATCCTAAGACTCTCGACGATATAATTCATTATATGTCCAAGTATGAATCTGCACTATGTTGCGCTAGACCCAATGATGAATCATCTTTGACTCCCTTCACCACTTAAGTCTCGACTGTGCTTCATGTGATTCGTCCTTACCTTGCGGAAGGTTGAATATTCCAATGCTACTAGACAACAATAATACCTTTGTTGGTAACCTCGAAGAACCCCAGTCTCCAATATTGTGCCAACAAATGGTTCTTTTATTGAGACCTGAATTTAAAGAGAGTTTTTAGAGTATGTAAGATCACATATTTAAGTGTGACATTGAGAGTTGGTGGGAAAACAAGTGTGACAAGTTTATGCAACAAGAGGTTGAGTTACGATGAAAAATCTTGAGGGTTGTGAAGAGCGTTGTCTTTTATTCAGAACCTGTGAGCGATTAGTACAAAATCTTCTGGATCTGATTCCTTGAAGAATTGTTTCAATGGTTAGACCAGTTACAAGAAGCGTTGGAATATAAATACCGATTCAAGAGAAGATATAATTGGAATGTTGAGCGTTTAACAACTCTTCACCAACTAGATCATCCGGTCTCTGGAGCTATGGATTTTTGGGTGTAGACCACCTTGGAGGGATATATTATTGAATTTTCCATAGAGAACCACCAATCCTTTTCAAAAGAAGAATTTGTATTCAAAGAAGGATCCCGAGGAATACTGTTATGGGAAATACCCCTTTGGATTAAAATTTTGCTAGTGAAAGAGGGGATGTTACTTGTTGCAGTTGAAATGGCAGTGTAAACCCTTATGCATGAGAGGCAAGTGATTTAGGTGAGGGTTCATGGGTTAGGTTACAAAATTTATTGAACTATGGGGGTCATTGAGAGAAGAGTTCCAGAAGAAGAATGAGCTCAGAGGAGGGTTGTTATGATCAAAAGAGGTGGCAAAAATAGATGAAGAGGCTTGATCACTAGTGAAAAGAGATAGACTTCGAGAGTAGTTGTAAAAGAGAGTTAGAGAAGTTACAAGAGTTGTAGATACATGTAAGGTTGTCCAACCAATGGTTGCATGAGATATTTGGAGAGACAAGTGAAAGTTATGGAAGAAGAAGATGAGAGGAAGGAAATTTGAAAGAAATAATAAGGATATTTGTCACCCCGAGAGAAGAATACTCAACCATAACCCATCAAAAAATTGCGGGAGAATCAGATCCTGTGATGCTAGAAGATGTGAATCACATCACGAAACTAATACGATGCTACATACTCATGCGACCCCCATAGTTAAAGAATTTTGTGCCGAAGTAAAGGAACCCACCTCGAATCACCTAGTCCCTCAGTATTATCTACAAATCTAGTAAATTTTGTACTAAATTCTTAATAGTTTTTGTCATTTATGATCCTTATAATTTGGCAAGTTCAAGTAGTAGTAGTAGTGGAAGTTATTGGCATGTTTTACAGGCAACGTATGCTTGTCATTGATGGCAAGTACAACATCGATGATGGCTTGAGTACAGGTATAATGTGCCAGGTGGGCACCAGAAGTATTTTGGGGAGACGCAACAGAACCAGCTCATGAAGACTAGAAGAGATAGTGCAGAGGTGCACATAGAGTGCAAGAGTGTGCTTGTTCATTTGATGGCAAGAATAGGGAGACAAAAGGCAGAGAATTTGTTTTTCATTGATGGAAATCTCAGCCCTATGATGACGAACAAGAGAAAGTGGCAAGACCAACAGTGCAACGATGATCGCATGGCAAGATCAGAAGCGTAAACTCCATTTCAAAGCTTCAGATACCGGGAGCTGGAGGAGTCAAGGAAGAAACTCACTGTAGGAACTTGCGAAATGTGAAACCTCAAAAACCCAAAACATGCACATCAACAAAGACTCCATTTCAGAGTTTCGGATATCGGGAGTTGGAGGAGTCAAGAGTCGAGATTCTTCATCACAGGAGTCCTGAAGTTGCGAAATGCGAAACGCCAAATTCCTGAAATAGGCAAATCAACAAAGACTCCATTTCAGAGTTTTGCAGACCGGGAAATCAAAGATTTTAGATACCAGGAATTGGACGAGTCAAGAGCCGAGACTCTTCATCATAGGAGTCCCGAAGTAGCGAAATGCGAAACACCGAAATCCTGAAATAGGCACATCAACAAAGACTCCATTTAGGAGTTTTGGGACATGGAGAGTCGAGACGACTCTTCACAGAATCCCCAAAATGCGAAATGTGAAATGCGTGTTCAGAATTGGCCCCTGGTCATAACCTATGGTCGCATTGATGAAGGCTCAAGGGAGGAGCTAGCACAAATCTTAGAACGAAGCTAATCTCCATTTTGGAGATCGTGACTTGAAGAGTCAAGACTCTTCATCACAGGAATGACGAAATGCCAAAATGTCGAAACGTGAAATGGCACAATCAACGTGAGACCCTGTGATTGTAATCCAACGGTGTTGGATACTTGGAAATCTGATCGAAGGGATACTATTTCTCTTCACAGATAATCGATCAATTATGATTCAGTTGCTGATGCATTTTCTTGGATGTTCACGGTGTAACTGCTTGATAAGACTGATGGTTTCTGCGAGAGGACTGGAAGAGACTTTAGAGTGATCGACAAAGGAGCTGAAGAGTTTCAAGGAATCTACCAGTGGAATGAAAACTGTTCATAGAGGTGACTGATAGATGGAAGAGAGTTGAAGCCTATAACTACAATAGAGAGGATGATCTCAACTGTGACAGAGAAGACAAAGAGTCTCGACTGATGGAGAGCCTAAGGAATCTCAGTATACCACTCGATGATGATGGATGCATGGGTTTAACTGCCAGAGAAGCTAAAGAGTTGCAATGATGATCAGGCAGAGCACTTGACATGGGGTGTAGAACATGCAGAAGCATTGCACATATTGCATGCACAAGGTGCACAAAGACTATAAGAATGCAAAAAAAGGAAGAAAAGATGGAGTTGCTGTTGAGGATTCATGTGTGTAGAAGGAGGCATTGTGCAGCAACTGAAATACAGAGAAGAGGAATGGTGCATTGAATGGACATGGAACACAAAGAATAAAAGGTAGAAGAAAAGAAAGTACAAGGAAGGACTGCAGGAAGACACTGATGCAGGTAGATCAGAGCAGTGTAGCAGAACAATGATGCGACCAGTAAGCCATTGATAAATATTGTATCACTATGATAAATTTATATATAACAAACTTTATATTTCAGGGTGGTAGGGAGGTTCTAGGGAGGACTGTTGTCCTCAGAGGTTCAAGTGGGTGATTGAACATAGGGAGTTGTAGCTTCCATCTAGTTGCAGCCAGAAAAACCAGGGTGGTAGGGTGGTGCAAGGGAGAACATTGGTTCTCTGATATACAGGACGGTGCCTGTGTAGCTGGAAGTTGGTGCTTCCATCCAGTTAGTGTTGGAATTCTTAGGGAGTTGGTGCTTCCTTCTAGTGAGTGCTAGAGAAACTAGGGAGTCGGTGCTTCTTTCTAGTGGGTGCTAGAGAAACCAGGGAGTCGATGCTTTCCTTCTAATGGGTGCTAGAGAATCCAGAGAGTTGGTGCTCTCAACAAGTAGTAGCTTGCAAAACAGAGGTTGTAGCCTCATTATGAGTTGGTGCTCATAAGTATGATAATTTACAGAATGTAAAGATTATTTATCATATAAAGAAGAAGAGGTTTTTACCCTTTATGGGTTTCCTCAGAAAATATCTATCTTTGTATATTTCATATGTGTGAATGATGATGAATGTTCTATTGCTTACTTCCATGCATTATTGTGATTGTCATTCAGTGCTCTGCAAAGAGTTTAAAATATGCATAATTGTTTAAGAATGGTAACAACTGATTCACCCCCCCCTCTCATTTGAACAACAATTGGTATCAGAGCCGACCACTTTTATCTAAGGGTAGATCCTAGAGCTTAAACATGTCAAGCCATGAAGGAAATTCAACCAATAAGGCCCCTCTATTCAATGGAACAAACTTTGCCTTTGGGAAAGTTATAATGAGAACCTACATAATGGCTTTAGGTGCAGATGTCTGGGATGTGGTAGATACTGGTTATGTAAAGCCAGTTGTACTAGCTAATAAGGATGACAAGCTAGAATTTAGCTTCAATGTTAAGGCTATGAATGCTAACTTGAGTGGGCTTGCAGAAGCCAAATTCGTAAAATTTATGCACCTAGGAACCGCCAAAGAAAAGTGGGACAAACTCATTAGCAGTTATGAAGGTAATGAGAAGGTAAAGGATGCCAAGCTTCAAACCTACAGAGTAAAATTTGAACAACTGAAGATGAAATAAGATGAAACTGTTGGAAAATAATTTCTGAGAGTTGAAGAACTGGTAAATGCAATGAAAGCACTTGGTGAAAAAATTGAGGAACCTTCTTTAGTTCAAAAAATTTTGAGATCTCTACCAGATAGGTTCAACCCGAAGGTATCTGCTATAAAAGAACTTAATCATCTAAAAACCTTGGAGTTTGATCAACTTCTAGGAACATTGACTGCATATGAAATGAGAATAGTTAAAGATAAACCCACCTCCAAAGAAGCATCATTTAAGGCAGACAAGAATATGGATTCTGAGCCTGATGAAATTGAAGCAAAATTTGTGAAGAGACTGAAGAAGGGATCAGGCAAATACAAAGGTAAACTGCCTTTCAAATGTTTCAACTATGGTAAGATAGGTTATTTTGAAAATAAATTTCCTCACAAAAGAAAGGATCAGACATGTGATGATGAGGAGAAGCACAAACACATAAATTTATTTAAAGAGAATGATTTTAAGAAGAAAAGTCTTTGTGTAAACAATGATGATGATCCTTCAGATGATGAAGACAATGATTCCTCTATCGAAGATAAACTAAATGACTTCATACTTATGACCAAAGAGGACTATGATAATAAAGGCACAGGAAGTGAGGCTAATGAAGAAGAAGTTGTGGTTGATATGGAAGGAGAACTGATTAGTACACTGGAAGAGATTGACAGACTCAGAATTAAGAACATAAAGAAAAAACAATTGCTGATACAGTTCGAGAAAGACAGTAAACAACCTAATGAAGACTTTGCATTGATAAAAGTGGAATTAGAAGAGGCAAAGAAAATCGAGGACATTCTGAAACAATAGTTATCAGAAAAGAAGGCAAGATGTAAAGCTTTGGAAGAAGTAGTGAAAACTAGGAAAGAGTTGGAGAGGTTTCAAGCCATGTATCATCATAATCTGTCAAGTATCAAATCCTAAGAAGGATTAGCCACCATTCTAAATCAGCAAAGGAATCCAAAGATGAAAACTAGTTTGGGTTATGAAGAGGGATCAAGCAGTGGTCAGCCAAGAAACAAAGAACCCATCAAGTTTGTCAAATCTACAACCAATGACAACAACAAACCTGCAGAAACAAAGGAAGACAATCAACCACCTAGGAGGAGTAAAGAAAAAGGTGCCAGGACTGAATCTGTAGAACAAAGAAATAATGCACTCCCTGCTCAAGGAATTCATCAGCATGGAAGAAATCGACCTACTTAAAGAAGACAACCATTTTCTAGGTACCAAGGATTTTTCTATGGATATTGTTTTTTCTATTCTAACTTTGGTCACAAAGTTGTAAACTATTCTTTAAGATTTAGATATGAACAATCAAGATATTCAACGAATAACCATCTTCCACAACAAAGATTGAGACAACCAAGCAACAAACAACGCCAAACTATAAATCATGCAATGGCTGGGAAAAGGATGCAGGTTAAACATAACAATAGTTATGAGCATAACAATCGCTATGATCTTCTATTTAGTGAACCAAAATTTTACATCTGTCATAACTATGGACATAAAGTTGCAGATTGTCGCTTAAGGAATTACAAGCTAGATTTGATCCCCACTGCTGAAAAAGTCAAGGTTTGGAAGAAGAAAGCAGATGACAAGTGTGGACTAGTGTTATCAGCCGAAAGACAAAAGAATCCCTGGTATATTGACAGTGGATGTTCCAAACATATGATTGGAGACAAAAGTAAGTTTCTAACTCTAAGTGAAAGAAAATAAGGGAATGTAACTTTTGGAAATGATGCACCAGGAAAAATAAAACGTAAAGGAATGATAAGTTTAAGTAATGGAAAAGGGAAAGCTCAAGATGTGTTGTTTGTAGAAGGTCTGAAACATAATCTGCTTAGTGTCAGTCAAGTCTGTGACCGAGAATGTGAAGTCATTTTTACCTCTAAAGACTGTAGAATAAAATCTGTGAATTCAGGACATCTAGTTGCAAAAGGGATAAGAACATAAAACAATGTCTATGTGTTAAAAGAAGAAAAAGAAGAATTCCACTTAAGCAAGTATGATGAAAGATGGTTATGGCATAGGAGACTTGGACATCTAAACTTTGACCACTTAATCAAGCTCAAAAATCTTGAGGCAGTAAAAGATCTTCCCAGAATATTAAAGCCCCAAGATTCTATGTGTAAACCCTGCCAAGTAGGAAAGCTAACCAGGACACAGTTTAAGTCGAAGAGCTCTACTTCAACAGAGAAACCACTCTAACTAGTTCATATGGATTTATGTGGACCATCAAGATAGGAAGGCACATGGAAATAAAACTACTTCATGCTGATTATTGATGATTACTCCAGACTTACTTGGATTGCCTTTCTCAAGGAAAAAGATGAAGCATTTGAGAAGTTTAAAATATTTAAGGCTTTAATTGAGAATCAAACAAGCAAGAGGTTAAAGGAAGTAAGATCATATAGAGGAGGATAATTTATGTCAATTTATTTCAAGGAATTCTGTGATAAGCATGGGATCAAGAGAGAATACACAATCCCAAGAACTCCACAACAAAATGGAGTAGTTGAGAGGAAAAACAGAACAGTGCAGCAAATGGTCAGGTCAATGATGAATGAGAAGAACATTGGTCAAACCTATTGGGTAGAAGCAATACACACAACAGTCCATGTTCTTAACAAATCCCACCTCAGACCACAAAGTAACAAGACACCTTATGAACTGTGGTATGGGAGACCTGCTTCAATCAAACACTTCAAAGTCTTTGGGAGTAAATGTTACATAAAGAATAATGATGAGAACCTTGGAAAATATGATGACAGGGCTGATGAAGGTATCTTCTTAGTGTATGCTACAAACAATAAAGGATACAGATGCTATAATAAGAGGCTGCATAAAATGGTTGACTGTATTGACATAAAAGTTGATGAAGGAATCCCAGCAAGAGAGGTGTACAATAATGAGTCTTTTGCAGAGGAAACAACTAAAGCTGAAGATGAACAGGTCCAAGAATCAGAAAATGAAGACTCTGAATCAGATGAAGACACAGATACTCAGATAGACTCAAATCAACATACAACTTCAAATTCCTCCTCCAGAATCACTCAAAAGAATCATCCCGCAAGTCAGATAATTGGTGAAAAGGACAAAGGGGTACAAACTAGGAGAAAGATAATCAAAAACACCGAAAAATCACATATAGCTTTCATATCCATGCTGGAACCCAATAATTTTAATGAAGCTAGAAAAGATGACCATTGGGTTAAAGCAATGAATGATGAACTTGATCAGATTGAGAAAAACAATACATGGGAGATGGTTCATAGATCTGAAGGTAAAAATATCATTGGTTCCAAATGGATCTTTAAGAATAAGTTGAATGAGCAGGGACAAGTTGTCAGGAACAAAGTAAGATTGGTCTGTAAAGGCTATGCTCAAATAAAAGGATTGGATTTTGATGAAACGTTTGCACTTGTAGCAAGATTAGAAGCTATCAGAATATTTCTTGTCTATGCTTGTCATAAAAGGTTTAAAGTCTATCAAATGGATGTCAAGTAAGTTTTTCTAAATGGAGATTTAAATGAAGAAGTCTATATGGAACAACTAGAGGGTTTTGAACTGTCTGATAACCCTGACTTAGTATGCAAGCTGAAGAAATATTTATATGGATTAAAACAAGCCCCTCATGCCTGGTATCACAGACTGTATACATATCTCAAAGACAAAGGGTTCAAGAGAGGAACAATTGACAACAATCTATATATCAAAACAAAGGATAATGATTTGCTGATCGTGTTGGTCTATGTAGATGACATCATATTCAGATGTAATAAGGATTCATTGGTACAATGGTTTGCTTCTGGCATGGAGTTTGAGTTTGAAATGTCTATGATAGGTGAAATGTCATTTTTTCTTGGTCTGCAAATTACTCAGAGGTCTGAAGGGATGTTCATTTCTCAAGAAAAATATCTAAGAGAAATGTTGAAAAGGTTTCAAATGGAAGATTCTAAACCTG
>ML776917.1:676171-762816 GCA_009831015.1 Picea engelmannii | reverse complement strand
ATCTAAGAGAAATGTTGAAAAGGTTTCAAATGGAAGATTCTAAACCTGTGGGCACACCTATGGTTATTGGATGCAAATTAAGAAAGGATGATGACTCACCTGATGTTGATCAAAGTTCATATAGGTCAATGATAGGCAGTCTGCTGTACATCACAACATCTCATCCATACATAATGCATGTTGTTGGAATGGTAGGAAGATATCAGTCTGCACCTAAACATAGTCATTTGCTAGTTGTCAAAAGGATATTCACATATTTGAAAGAAACAATGAACTATGGCCTATGGTATCCTAGGAATCATAATTTTCAATTATCAGTCTACTCGGATGTTGATTGGGCTAACTGCATGGATGAAAGGAAAAGCATGAGTGGAGGTGCGTTCTTCTTAGGAGATTCTCTAGTAGCATGGTTGAGTAAAAAGAAAGGTTCCATTTATTTATCAACTACAGAGGCATAATACATTGCTGCTGCTACCTGTTGCACTCAGGTATTATGGATGATTCAGACACTTGTATACTTGGAGGTAAAATACGTTGCACCAATCCCAATTCATTGTGATAACACTAGTGCCATCAGTGTGTCCAAGAATCCTGTATTCCACTCCAATACCAAGCATATTCCCATAAAATAACATTTTCTAAGAGAACAAGTCACCAATCAAATTGTTCAGGTCCATTACATTCCAACCACAGAACAAATTGGATACATCTTTACTAAACCCCTATCCAAGACACCATTTGAATATCTCCGACAGAAGCTGGGTGTCATCCCGTCTCACACCTAAGAGAGTCCATCATGTTAAGGGCATTTTGTATTGATTAAATATCTGATACCTCTAAAAAATACTACAACAACTCAGGGGGAGTGTGTTTTCTTTGACATTGATGTCAAAGGGGGAGAAAAGAACAAGTTCGGGTGCCTTTGTTGCCATCAATTCCAAAGGGGGAGATTGTTGGCATGTTTTACAGGTAGCGTATGCTTGTCATTGATGGTAAGTACATTAGCGATGATGGCTTGAGTACAGGTATAATGTGCCAGGTGGGCACTAGAAGTATTTTGGGGAGACGCAACAGAACCCGCTCATGAAGACCATAAGAGATAGTGCAAAGGTGCACACAGAGTGCAAGAGTGTGCTTGTTCATTTGATGGAAAGAACAGGGAGACAGAAGGCAGAGCATTTGTTTGTCAATTATGGCAAGCTCAACCCGATGATGACAAACAAGAGAAAGTGGCAAGACCAGCAGCGCAACGATGATTGCATGGCAAGATCAAAAGCTTAAACTCCATTTCGGAGTTTCGGATACCGGGAGCTAGAGGAGTCAAGGAAGAAACTCACGGCAGGAACTTGTGAAATGCGAAATCTTGAAATCCAAAAACAGGCACATCAACAAAGAATCCATTTTGGAGTTTCAGATACCGGGAGTTGGAGGAGTCAAGAGTCGAGACACTTCATCACAGGAGTCCCGAAGTTGCGAAATGTGAAACGCCAAAATCCTGAAACAGACACATCAACAAAGACTCTATTTCAGAGTTTCGCAGACTAGGAAATCAAAGGTTTTAGATACCAGGAATTGGAGGTGTCAAGAGCCGAGACTCTTCATCACAGGAGTCTTGAAGTAGTGAAATACGAAACGCCAAAATCCCGAAACAGGCACATCAACAAAGACTCCATTTCAGAGTTTTTCAGACCGAGAAATCAAAGGTTTCAGATACTGGGAGTTGGAGGAGTCAAGAGTCGAGACTCTTCATCACAGGAGTCCTGAAGTTGCGAAAGGCGAAACACCGAAATACCTTTAGATCATTTTGGGGATCACGACATGGAGTTTCGAGGATCACGACTTGGAGAGTCGAGATGCCTTGCAACAGGAATTTACGACATGCAAAATTTTGGAATGCCGAAATACCAAAACGCCAAAATGTGTTTTCGAATAAGGCTGTGGTCACAGCCAGTGGTCACATCTACAGAAGATGGAGGAAGGATCTAGTGCAACCAAGCTCCATTTCGATGATCGCGACTTGGAGTGTCGAGACCCTTCATCATAGGAATGCCGAAATGTGAAATTGTGAAAGTTCTTGGTCACTGCCGATGGTCACATCGTCGAAGAGTTGTAGAGAAGATCTCGAAGAGACAAGCTCCATTTCGGAGTTTGGGACATGGAGAGTCAAGATGACTCTTCACAGAATCCCCAAAATGTGAAATGCGAAATGCAAGTTCAGAATTGGCCCCTGGTCATAACCTATGGTCACATTGACGAAGGCTCAAGGGAGGAGCTAGCACGAAGCTAATCTCCATTTCAAAGATCGTGACTTGAAGAGTCGAGACTATTCACCACAGGAATGCCGAAATGTCGAAATGCTGAAACGCGAAATGGTGAAATCAACGTGAGACCCTGTGCTTGTAATCCAATGGTGTTGGATACTTGGAAATTTGATCGAAGGGATACTGTTTCTCTTCATAGATAATTGATCAGTTATGATTCAGTTGCTGATGCATTTTCTTGGAGGTTCACGGTGTAACTTTTTGATAGGACTGATGGTTTCTGAGAGAGGACTGGAAGAGACTTCAGGGTGATCGACAAAGGAGTGGAAGAGTTTCAAGGAATCTGCCAGTGGAATGAAGACTGTTCATAGAGGCGACTGACAGATGGAAGAGCGTTGAAGCCTATAACTACAATAGAGAGGATGAGCTTGATTTGTGACAGAGAAGACGAAGAGTCTTGACTGATGGAGAGGCTAAGGAATATCAATATAACACCCAATGATGATGGACGCGTGGGTTTAACTGCCAAAGAAGTTGAAGAGTTGCGATGATGATCAGGAAGAGCACTCGACATGGGGTGTAGAGCATGCAAAAGCATTGCACATATTTCATGCACAAGGTGCACAGAGCCTATAAGAATGCAAAAAAATAAAAAGAGATGGAGTTGTTGTTGAGGATTCAGACGTGTAGAAGGAGGCAGTGTGCAACAACTGAAATACAGAGAAGAGGAATGGTGCATTGAATGGACATGGCACATGGAGCATAAAAGGCATAAGAACAAAAAGCGTAAGAAAGGAGTGCATGAAGACACTGATGCAGGTAGAGCAGAGCAGTGTAGCAGAACAATGATGAGACCGGTAAGCCATTGATAAATATTGTATCACTCTGGTAAATTTATATATAGCAAAATTTATATTTCAGGGTGGTAGGGAGGTGATAGGGAGGACTGTTGTCCTCAGAGATTCAAGTGGGTGATTGAACAAAGGGATTTGTAGCTTCCATTTGGTTGTATCCAGAAAAACCAGGGTGGCAGGGTGGTGCAAGGGAGAACATTGGTTCTCTGATATACAGGTTGGTGCCTGTGTAACTGGAAGTTGGTGCTGGAACTCTTAGGGAGTTGGTTCTTCCTTCTAGTGGGTGCTATAGAAACTAGGGAGTCGGTGCTTCTTTCTAGTGGGTGCTAGAGAAACCAGGGATTCGGTGCTTCCTTTTAGTGGGTGCTAGAGAATCTAGAGAGTTGGTGCTCTCAGCAAGTAGTAGCTTGCAAAACAGAGGTTGTAGCCTCATTATGAGTTGGTTCTCATAAGTATGATAATGTACAGAATGTAAAGATTACTTATCATATAAAGAAGAAGAGGTTTTTACCCTTTATGGGTTTCCTCAGAAAATATCTATCTCTGTATATTGCATATGTGTGAATGATGCTGAATGTTCTATTGCTTACTTCCCTGCATCATTGTGATTGTCATTCAGTGCTATGCAAAGATTTTAAAATAAGCATAATTGTTTAAGCACGGTAACAATTGATTCACCCCCCCCCCCCCCCCACTCTCAGTTGACCAACAAAAGTGGGGCAAGTTCTTTAGTCATATCACAACCAAGATCCTGAAGGTTCATTTTGATAGGATCTCCAATTTTGTCTATGGAAAGTCAACATCCAGAATCCCTCACCTGATACCCAAAGTTTTGGGGTAAAGGGGATGAGGAGGTTGAACAAAATTTGTTTCTGTGTGAAGCCATCTGGAGGTCTCGTTGAACTATAGATTCCAAAAAACTGGTCAAGTTTCATACCACCTTGAGATTCGAGCTTTAAAATGGTATATGAAATCCATTGAACTAGGGAATCCTCAAGGATGGGATTTCAGTCTTGCTCAGGTAAAACAAAGGTTTATTGTAGAATTATGCTTACCACAATCAGAGAAATAGGTTCTCTCTGAGTTGTGGGATATTAAACAGAGAGATGAAGAATCTACAAGAGAATATATCCAAAGATTTAAGGATGCAATCAAGAAATTGGAAATCCCCATCCACGAAGAACATCGATGAGAATGGTTTATATAAGGGCTATTACTATTGACATGAATTCCTTTGGCCTAGTTGATCTGAACCCGGGAGCGATAAGTTTTCAATGATTGGTTGTTTGGTCACTCCTTCAAAAGGGTCAGTAATAGATCATTTTACTTGAGCGATTTGCAATAAAAGGTAAAGTTGAAGTCTTATATGCTTGGATTTGAAGTGAATGAAAACCTCTTTAGTCTTCCTTATGTGCAATATGTCATGCTTGCCTTTAATATCCTATGTGCAGAAATTCATAGAAAAACAACATAAGAACATAATATACATAATGGATAAGACACTTCACTTGATAACAGAGTTCACCCTTGCAGACTCCCATCAACATGGATCCATAAAAGGCCTTAGATCTGCTGCTCAGATCCAAAACATAAATATGCAACCCATACAAAAGATATCAGAACCCATGAGAACCAGAACTGCTTCATTGGCCACTTGTCTTGCAAGTGCCACAATTTCTCTGTCACATATAACTGATTGATTTGATGTGAAAGAAGATTATAAACAAATAGATAGAAGGAATAAGCTAATCTTGCTGATTTTTTGCAGCTTCTCTCTACTCCTTCAGACCTATAACACAGATGCTATGCTGCAACATTTAATGACAAAACAACATAATGAAAAACATGCTTACATTGGCTTCTCCAACACTTAGCTTATTGATATGAACCTCTACTGCAAAAATAGACCTTGTCATTGAATTCCTGTCACCAAATTACCCAAAAATGACTGTCAAATCGTCTCCATCTGAGTCGAACACTTTCAGGCCCAAGAGACACCTCTGCCTCGGTTATCATGCCACTACATCTACAATAAATGACTCATTCTGAAATGAAGCTGTCGAATTTTTTCTCATATCGGGAAACCAACATCACCATTGCGTTCGTGGCGTCATTTTACCTAAAAATGTTTGTCTCCATGCCTCGATCTGAGTCAGGCACTTTCTGGACCCAAGAGGCACCCTTGCCTCGATTTGCATGCCAAAATCCATACAGTCCGTACAGATTCCATACCAGGCCATACGGGCCATAAAGGTATGCTCCACTCTTGTGCTCTATGCACTAGTGTGTGGCTCCGAATGCACACACTGTCTTGAACTCAGAACCGAAGGCCCCTTCTTATACGAATTTCGGGCGGTTATTTCATAAATGAATTTGTTTGCATATTGGTTGGCGTAGCTAAATTAAGGCATAGACTGTTGGGGAGGTTTCGGGGTTGAATCCCATAGACTCCCTATTTTACACATGCGTTATAACTGATTTTTGGCGCGCTTGCTAAAACTGGCGGAGGTTGGCTAGAATGGCGGAATGGATAATCAATAGTGGAATATGCTAAATATGGAGGTTGGTTGGGTTAAGCCCCTAAGTGGGTGAAGTAGTATAGTCATATGGTACTTGTGCATGTGAACAGGGTTGGGACAAAGGCCTAGCCCCCATTTTGTCTCCTTAGTGTAAACTTTTGGATTTAAATAAGAATTAAATCATATGACAAACAAGAACCAACGTGTGGTGTAGTGGTAAGAACTGATGTTTGGGGTCTTTGGGCTACTTGAAGGTCATGAGTTTGACTCTTGGGGATTCGTATAAAATTTTTCACATTCCAGCCATGGGAGGGGTGTCACATGGCAGCCCATGACTGGGCCACGTGGCACCATATAACTAGTCCACATAAAACTGCCACTTGTCACAATATGATTCACCAATGAAGTTGACACATGTCATCACCGAACGTGCCCATGTGTCTACCATGCCACGTCATCTTCCCAACTCATCTATGACACGTGTCACCCTTGTAGTGGTGCCACGTGTCACTTTGACTATTGAATGTTTGACCAAGTTTGACTGAACTTTGACCGCTTATAACTTTTGATTCGTAACTCTGTTTGACGAGCCGTTTGCGTCGTTGGAAATCTTGCGACACAATCTTTGTGATCATGCCATTTTAATGAAGTTTTTGGAATTTTTAGTTTTACCCTTTCTTTGCTTGTTGAGGCCATTCTGAGCCTCCTAGGATACTTTTTTGCATTTTGGGACACTTCTGAAACTTCTTTGATGTTCCCTAGATCCATCTGGATCACCTTTCCCAACTGAAAATAATTTTGGTCCCCAAAATTCATTACATTAAGTTTCATGTCCATTGTACTTACAATAAGAAACCCTTACCCAAACTACCTCACAAGGCCTAACAATATCAACATGTGCCAAAAGAAAAGAAGTGATATCAACAATTATCACTTCTACACAATACCCTTCTACATGGTCTGAATCACAACATGTGATTTACAAATATGGCCACTCTCGACTAAATCAAAAGGATTTTCCCCATTTGTTCAAACATTTTGCCGAAAATGTCCTCTTTATCGAGCTGTCTTTTCTCTGGTAGTTGGTCTTCTCCTGGTGGCGGATTTTCCTGTAACACTTCCTCACTGACTGTCTCTCTTGAAGATGTCTGTCTGGTCTTCTTTTCCCTCTTTGGGCATAGATCTATATGTAATGCCCAACAAGTGGCCTCATGATGCCCATCTCTGCTACAATGGTTGCAGTAGCCTTTCTCCTTTAGAGGTGCATTCTCCCTGCTCTTTTCCATGTGTGGAAAGCAATCTGTCATCCTCGTCCTTCTCCTGGTTGCCATAACCTTCCTGCACAAGGATTTTCTCTTCCAACACTGGGACACTGTGTGGTTATTCAATCCACAAAAAGTGCACGGTCTTTGATGCCAAAAGCTCTACTTTATATGATTAACATACTTATAATCAAATGGCATTTTAGAGTTTTGAGATTTCTTATACCTCAGTGAGTTTCCTCTGGAGTCAATCTGGAAAGAAGATTTGGTCTCAACTCTGTCACTGTGATGCTCATCTCTCCCTGGAGATGTGTCGAATCCTCGATCATGAGATGTTGTGCTCTCACCCTGCACTGAATCAATTCCATCTCTTGATGAACTTTTGACCTCTGGAGTCTTAGTGACTGTCCTGGGGTCTTCTTCATGAATGGTTTTGGATCTTTCTCCAACATCCTTTGGGACATAGCCTATCCTGGCATGTCGAGGCCAAACGACTGCCCTGATGGGATCGTCAATACCTTGGCCATTGGTTCCAAGGATTCCTCCTTCGTATCCCATTTTCCTCATCAACTTTAACCCGATGCAAGAAGCATGCTGTTCAAGGATTTAAAAAGAATCATCATCATTAATAAAAAAATAAATTATACATGGTTTATTTACCTCTACCTCAAACTGGGACCATTGGTCTGCTTCTTGAGATGTGTCTAGTTGTTCCTGGTGAGAAGAATCAGTGGAAGATGCTTCTAGGAATCCTCCTTGGGTTCTAGATGCATGAAGCTCATCTTCATTTGTTTGAAAAAGTGTGCATGCATTTGCACTGTCATGCTCACACCCATAATTGGTGAAGTGTCCATGGTCACAAGATGGCCTTATCACCATCTCATTTGTAGAGCCTTCCTCTGTCTACATCTTCATGGATTGCAACTTCTCTTGCAACCTTAGGTTCTCTTCCTCTGCAACATGCAACAATGTCTTCAATCCAACATTCTTTGCTTGAATCATTTGGTTGAGCTCTTGAAGTTCTTCGAACCACGATTGATTTGGTGACCTTGTTATCCTTAGCTTCAACACCTGCAATCAATATCAAGCCTTCTCTGATACCACATGATCTGAACCCGGGAGCGATAAGTTTCCAATAATTGGTTGTTCTGTCACTCCTTCAAAAGGGCCAGTAATAGATCGTTTTACTTGAGCGATTTGTAATAAAAGGTAAAGTTGAAGTCTTATATGCTTGAATTCGAAGTGAATGAAAACCTCTTCAGTCTTCCTTATGTGCAATATGTCATGCTTGCCTTTAATATCCTATGTGCAGAAATTCATAGAAAAACAACATAAGAACATAATACACATAATGGATAAGACACTTCACTTGATAACATAGTTCACCCTTGCAGACTCCCATCAACATGGAGCCATAAAAATCCTTAGATCTGCTGCTCATATCTAAAACATAAATATGCATCCCATACAAAAGATCTCGGAACCCACAAGAACCAGAACTGCTTCATTGGCCACTTGTCTTACAAGTGCCACAATTTCTTTGTCACATATAATTGATTGATTTGATGTGAAAGAAGATCATAAACAAATAGATAGAAGGAATAAGCCAATCTTGCTGATTTTCTTCAGCTTCTCTCTGCTCCTTCAAACCTATAACACAGATGCTATGCTGCAACATTTAATGACAAAACAACATAATGAAAAACATGCTTACATTGGCTTCTCCAACACTTAGCTGGTTGATATGAACCTCTACTACAAAAAAAAACCTCGTCATTGAATTCGTTTCGCCGTATTTCCCAAAAATGACTGTCAAATAGTCTCCATCTGAATCAGACACTTTCTGGCCCAAGAGACACCTCTGCCTCGGTTATCGTGCCACTACATCTGCAATAAATGACTCATTCTGAAATGAAGCTGTCCAAGTTTTGCTCAGATCAGGAAACTAACATCACCACTGCGTTCATGGTGTCATTTTACCTAAAAATGACTGTTTCCATGCCTCGATCCGAGTCAGGCACTTTTTGGACCCAAGAGGTACCCTTGCCTCGATTTGTGTGCCAAAATCCATACAGTCCTTACGGATTCCGTACCAGGCTGTACAATTCATACCAGGCTGTACAAACCATATAGGCACGCTCCACTCTCATGCTCCGTGCACTGGTGTGTGGCTTTGAATGCACACACTGTCTTGAACTTAGAACCAGAGGCCCCTTCTTATATGAATTCCGGGCGGTTATTTCATAAATGAATTCGTTTGCATATTGGTTGGCGTGGATAAATTAACGCATATACTGTTGGGGAGGTTTTGAGGTCAAATCCCACAAACTCCCTATTTTACACATGTGTTATAACTGATTTTTGGCGCGCTTGCTAAAACTGGCAGGGGTTGGCTAGAATGGCGAAATGGATAATGAATAGTGGAATATGCTAAATATGGAGGTTGGTTGGGTTAAGCCTCTAAGTGGGCAGAGCAATATAGTCACATGGTACTTGTGCATGTGAACAGGGATGGGCCAAAGGCCTAGCCCCCCCATTTTGGTGCCTTAGTGTAAACTTTTGGATTTAAATAAGAATTAAATAATATGTCAAACAAGAACCAACGTGTGGTGTAGTGGTAAGTGTTGATGTCTAGGGTCTTTGGGCTACAAATATGTCCACTCTCGACTAACTCAAAAGGATTTTGCCCATTTGTTCGACCATTTTTCTGAACATTTCCTCTTTACCGAGCTCTCTTTTCTCTGGTAGTTGGTCTTCTCCTGGTTGCGGATTTTCCTGTAACACTGTCTGACTGACTGTCTCTCTTGAAGATGTCTGTCTGGTCTTCTTGTCCCTCTTTTGGCATAGATCTATGTGTAAGGCCCAAAAAGTGTCCTCATGATGCCCATCTCTACTACAATGGCTGCAGTATCCTTTCTCCTTCAGAGGTGCATTCCCCCTGCTCTTTTCTGTGTGTGGAAAGCCATTGTTGTTCAAGGATTTCAAAAGAATCATCAACATTAATAAAAAGATAAATTATACATGGTTTATTTACCTCTACCTCAAACTGGGACCCTTGGTCTGCTTCTTGAGATGTGTCCAGTTGTTCTTGGTGAGAAGAATCAGTGGAAGATGCTTCTAGGAATCCTCCTTGGCTTCTGGATGCATGAAGCTCATCTTCATTTGTTTGACAAAGTGTGCATGCATTTGCACTATCATGCTCGCACCCATAACTGGTGAAGTTTCCATGATCACAAGATGGTCTTATCACCATCTCATTTGTAGAGCCTTCCTCTGTCTACATCTTCATGACTTGCAACTACTCTTGCAACCTTAGGTTCTCTTCCTCTGCAACATGCAACAATGTCTTCAATCCATCATTCTCTGCTTGAAGCATTAGGTTGAGCTCTTGAAGCTCATCGAACCATGATTGATTTGGTTACCTTGCCATCCTTAGCTTCAACACCTGCAATCGACATCAAGCCTACTCTGATACCACATGATCTGAACCCGACAGCGATAAGTTTCCAATAATTGGTTGTTCTGTCATTCCTTCAAAAGGGTCAGTAATAGATCATTTTACTTGAGCGATTTGCAATAAAAGGTAAATTTGAAGTCTTATATGCTTGAATTCAAAGTGAATGAAAACCTCTTTAGTCTTCTTTATGTGCAATAGGACATGCTTGCCTTTAATATCCTATGTGCGGAAATTCATAGAAAAACAACATATGAACATAATACACATAATGGATAAGACACTTCACTTGATAACGGATTTCACCCTTGTAGACTCCCATAAACATGGAGCCATAAAAATCCTTAGATCTACTGCTCAGATCCAAAACATAAATATGCAACCCATACAAAAGATCTCGGAACCCACGAGAACTAGAATTACTTCGTTGGCCACTTGTCTTGCAAGTGCCACAATTTCTCTGTCACATATAACTGATTGATTTGATGTGAAAGAAGATCATAAACAAATAGATAGAAGGAATAAGCTAATCTTGCTGATTTTCTGCAACTTCTCTATGCTCCTTCAGACCTATAACACACATGCTATGTTGCAACATTTAATGACAAAACAACATAATGAAAATCATGCTTACATTGGCTTCTCCAACACTTATCTTGTTGATATGAACATCTACTGCAAAAACAGACCTCGTCATTGAATTCGTGTCGCCGAATTACCCAAAAATGACTGTCAAATCGTCTCCATTTGAGTCGGACACTTTTAGGTCCAAGAGACACCTCTGCCTCGATTATCATGCCACTGCATCTGAAATAAATGACTCATTATGAAATGAAGCTGTTGAATTTTTTCTCAAATCAGGAAACTAACATCACCATTGCATTCGTGGTGTCATTTTACCTAAAAATGACACCCTTGCCTTGATTTGCGTGCCAAAATATGTACAGCCTGTACAGATTTTGTACCAGTCCGTATAGTCTATTCCAGGCCGTACGATCCATACAGGCATGCTCCACTCTCGTGCTCCGTGCACTGGTGTGTGGCTCTGAATGCACACGTTATCTTGAGCTCAGAACCAGAGGCCCCTTCTTATACGAATTCCGGGCGGTTATTTCATAAATGAATTCGTTTTCATATTGGTT
The DNA here is from genome assembly GCA_009831015.1 of Picea engelmannii. Classification (NCBI taxonomy): domain Eukaryota; kingdom Viridiplantae; phylum Streptophyta; class Pinopsida; order Pinales; family Pinaceae; genus Picea; species Picea engelmannii. The sequence goes on along the minus strand of ML776917.1, from coordinate 751,324 downwards.
GGCGTAGCTAAATTAAGGCATAGATTGTTGGGGAGGTTTTGGGGTTGAATCCCATAGACTCCGTATTTTACACATGTGTTATAACTGATTTTTGGCACGCTTGCTAAAACTGGCAGAGTTTGGCTAGAATGGTGGAATGGATAATCAATAGTGGAATATGCTAAATATGGAGGTTGGTTGGGTTAAGCTCATAAGTGGGTGGAGTAGTATAGTCATATGGTACTTGTGCATGCGAATAGGTCTGGGCCAAAGGCCTAGCCCCCCCATTTCGACACCTTAGTGTAAACTTTTGGATTTAAATAAGAATTAAATCATATGCCAAACTAGAACCAACGTGCGGTGTAGTGGTAAGCGTTGATGTTTGGGGTCTTTGGGCTACTTGAAGGTCATGAGTTCGACTCTTTGGGAGTTGAATAAACTTTTGCACATTCCAGCCATGGGAGGGGTGCCACGTGGCAACCCATCACTGAGCCACGTGGCACCATATAACTGGTCCACATAAAACTGCCACTTGTCACAATATGATTCGCCAATGAAGTTGACACGTGTCATCACCAAACATGCCCATGTGTCTTCAATGCCACGTCATCTTGCCAACTCAGCTGTGCCATGTGTCACCCTTGCAGTGGTGCCATGTGTCACTTTGACTTTTGCTTGTTTGACCAAGTTTGACTGAAGTTTGACCGCTTATAACTTTTGATCCATAACTCCGTTTGATGAGCCATTTGCACCATTGGAAATTTGTGACGCACTCTTCACGATCATGCCATTTTAATGAAGTTTTGGGAACTTTGAGTTTTTCCCTTTCTCTGCTTGTTGAGACCATTCCGAGCCTCCTAGGATACTTCTGTGCATTTTCGGACACTTCTGAAACTTCTTTGATGTTCCCTAGATCCATCTGGATCACGCCTCCCAACTAAAAAGACTTTTGGTCCCCAAAAGTCATTACATTAAGTTTCATGTCCATTGGACTTACAATAAGAAACCCTTACCCAAACTACTTCACAAGGCCTAACAATATCAACGTGTGCCAAAAGAAAAGAAGTGATATCAACAATTATCTCTTTTACACAATACCCTTCTATGGGGTCTGAATCGCAACATATGATTTACAAATATGGCCACTCTCGACTAACTCAAAAATATTTTCCCCATTTGTTTGACCATTTTGTCGAACATGTCCTCTTTACCGAGCTGTCTTTTCTCTGTAAGTTGGTCTTCTCCTGGTGGCGGATTTTCCTGTAACACTGCCTGACTGACTGTCTCTCTTGAAGATGTCTGTCTAGTCTTCTTGTCCCTCTTTGGGTGTAGATCTAGATGTAAGGTCCAACAAGTGGCCTCATGATGCCCATCTCTGCTACAATGGATGCAGTAGCCTTTCTCCTTCAGAGGTGCATTCCCCCTGCTCTTTTCCATGTGTGAAAAGTAATCTGTCATCCTCGTCCTTCTCCTAGTTTCCATAACCTTCTTGCACAAGGATTTTCTCTTCCAACACTGGGACACTGCGTGGTTATTCAATCCACAAAAAGTGCATGGTCTTTGATGCCAAAAGCTCTGCTTTATATGATTAACATACTTATAATCAAATGGCATTTTAGAGTTTCGAGATTTCTTATACCTTAGTGAATTTCCTCTGGAGTTAGACTGGAAAGAAGAGTTGGTATCAACTCTATCACTATGATGCACATCTCTCCCTGGAGATGTCTCGAATCCTCGATCACGAGAAGTTGTGCTCTCACCCTACACTGAATCAATTCCATCTCTTGATGAACTATTGACCTCTGGAGTCTCAGTGACTGTCCTGGGGTCTTCTTCACGAATGGTTTTGGAGCTTTCTCCAACATCCTTTGGAACATAGCCTATCCCGGCATGTCGAGGCCAAATCACTGCGTCGATGGGATTGACAATACCTTGGCCATTGGTTCCAAGGCCTCATCCTTCGTATCCCATTTTCCTCATCAAATTTAACCCGATGCAAGAAGCATGTTTTTCAATGATTTCAAAAGAATCATCAACATTAATCAAAAAAATAAATTATACATGGTTTATTTACCTCTACCTGAAACTGGGACCCTTGGTCTACTTCTTGAGATGTGTCCAATTGTTCCTGGTGAGAAGAATCAGTGGAAGATGCTTCTAGGAATCCTCCTTGGCTTCTGGATGCATGAAGCTCATCTTCATTTGTTTGACAAAGTGTGCATGCATTTGCACTGTCATGCTCACACCCATAACCGGTGAAGTTTCCATCGTCACAAGATGGTCTTATCACCATCTCATTTGTAGAGCCTTCCTCTGTCTGCATCTTCATGGCTTGCAACTACTCTTGCAACCTTAGGTTCTCTTCTTTTGCAACATGCAATAATGTCTTCAATCCAACATTCTCTGCTTGAAGCATTTGGTTGAGCTCTTGAAGCTCATCGAACCACGATTGATTTGGTGACCTTGCCATCCTTAGGTTCAACACCTCCAACCGATATCAAGCCTACTTTGATACCACATGATTTGAACCCGGGAGCGATAAGTTTCCAATAATTGGTTGTTCTGTCACTCCAAAAGGTTCAGTAATAGATCGTTTTAATTGAGTGATTTGCAATAAAAGGTAAAGTTGAAGTCTTATATGCTTGAATTCGAAGTGAATGAAAACCTCTTTAGTCTTCCTTATGTGCAATATGTCATGCTTGCCTTTAATATCCTATGTGCAAAAATTCATAGAAAAACAACATATGAACATAATACACATAATGGATAAGACACTTCACTTGATAACAGAGTTCACCCTTGCAGACTCCCATCGACATGGAGCCATAAAAAGCCTTAGATCTGCTGCTCAGATCCAAAACATAAATATGTAGCCCATACAAAAGATCTCGGAACCCATGAGAACCATAACTGATTCGTTGACCACTTGTCTTGCAAGTGCCACAATTTCTCTGTCACATATAACTGATTGATTTGATGTGAAAGAAGATCATAAACAAATAGATAGGAGGAATAAGCTAATCTTGTTGATTTTTTGCAGCTTCTCTCTGCTCCTTCAGACCTATAACAAACATGCTATGCTGCAAGATTTAATGACAAAACAACATAATGAAAAGCATGCTTACATTGGATTCTCCAACACTTAGCTTGTTGATATGAACCTCTACTGCAAAAATAGACCTCTTCATTGAATTCGTGTCGCTGAATTACCCAAAAATGACTGTCAAATCGTCTCCATCTGAGTCAGACACCTTCAGGCCCAAGAGACACCTCTGCCTCGGTTATCGTGCCATTGCATCTGCAATAAATTACTCATTCTGAAATGAAGCCGTCAAAGTTTTGCTCAGATCAGGAAACTAACATCACCACTGCGTTCATGGCGTCATTTTACCTAAAAATGACTGTCTCCACGCCTCGATTTGAGTCTGGCACTTTCTGGACCCAAGAGGTACCCTTGCCTCGATTTGCATGTCAAAATCTGTACGGATTCCGTACCAGGCCGTATAGGTGTGCTCCACTCTCGTGCTCCATGCACTGGTGTGTGGCTCCGAATGCACATGTTGTCTTGAACTCAGAACCAGAGGCCCCTTCTTATACGAATTTTGGGCAGTTTTTTCATAAATGAATTCGTTTACATATTGGTTGGAGTAGCTAAATTAAGGCATAGTCTCTTGGGGAGGTTCCGGGGTCAAATCCCACAGACTCCCTATTTTACACATGTGTTATAACTAATTTTTGGCATGCTTGCTAAAACTAGAGGTTGGCTAGAATGGCGGAATGGATAATCAATAGTGGAATATGCTAAATATGGAGGTTGGCTGGGTTAAGCCCCTAAGTGGGCAGAGCAATATAGTCATATGGTACTTGTGCATGTGAACAGGGCTGGGCCAAAGGCCGAGCCCCCCCATTTTGGTGCCTTCGTGTAAACTTTTGGATTTAAATAAGAATTGAATCATATGACAAACAAGAACCAACGTGTGGTGTAGTGGTAAGCGCTGATGTTTGGGGTCTTTAGGCTACTTGAAGGTCATTAGTTAGACTCTTGGGGAGTCGAATAAACTTTTGCACATTCTAGCCATGGGAGGGGTGCCACGTGGCATCCCAGGATTGGGCAACGTGGCACCATATAACTGGTCGACATAAAACTGCCACTTGTCACAATATGATTCGCCAATGAAGTTGACATGTGTCATCACCAAACGTGCCCATGTCTCTTTCATGCCACGTCATCTTGCCAACTCATCTGTGCCACCTGTCACCCTTGCACTAGTGCCACGTGTGAATTTGGCTTTTGCCTGTTTGACCAAGTTTGACTGAACTTTTACCGCTTATAACTTTTGATCCGTAACTCCGTTTGATGAGCCGTTTACGCCGTTGGAAATCTTGTGATGCGCTCTTCGCGATCATGCTTTTTTAATAAAGTTTTCAGAACTTTGAGTTTTTTCCTTTCTCTGCTTGTTGAGGCCATTCTGAGCCTCTTAAAATACTTCTGTGCATTTTGTGACACTTCTGAAACTTCTTTGATGTTCCCTAGATCCATATGGATCACTAGTAGAGGATCACTGCATTTGGGGGAGCCTTAGAAAAATCCATGAAAATCGAAGCTATGGAGGGATATCCTGGAAGCTTGTAGGTGATGAGACCACCCAAAGATCTCGATATCTCGCAATTGCAAGGCCAAATATCCACAATAACTGAGAAGATTTAGGAGTTTACCCTTCCAAAAGAAGTTCGACTGCATTTATGGTGTACTGGCTTCTATACCGAAGGTCATACAATAACTAAATGCCAAAGACTGAGGGGTGTAGGACCCCCTCCGCACTTGATGATGCCTCCACCAGTAGGACCATCGGGAGGGGTCATGCATTTTGTCACTACAACGCCATTTCATGGCCCTATTCAATACCATGCCTTCAAAAATCATCAAGGGGGCCCAAAAGTTGAGTATTGTGAAATCTACTGAAGCCATGGCCACTCCCCTGGGAATTGCCCAATCCTACAAAAGTATAACCCTATTCTGAATAGAATATATTATGAATTTATGGGTCACCTACTCACACTACCAAGCATTGTCATACCCTGGATGTTCTTGCAGACCGATTAGATCAATTTATATTTAGGGTCGATGAAACTCCTCAAGGGTTTGGTGGAGGTTGTAGAGGCGAGGGAGGATTCAAAGGTTGATGGTCTGGAAGAAGAGGACTAGTTCGTTGTTACAATTGTGATGAACAAGGACATCCCACAAGAGATTGTCCTCTTCCGAGAAGACTTTGGTGCACACACTCCAGAAACAACACCCATGCCATCGAGGATTGCCCTAAATTGATATGAAATGGGAAGATCACGCTAGGTAATGAGGCACTAATTTGATAAATTCTGAGCTCTGACCTATCACTGAATAAAAGGAGTCCAATATTAATATTATTACTTGAGGAGGAACAAGAATTGATGTTGATGTTGACAATTCCAATCAAAGTAAGATTTAGAAGGCGATACCTACGAATTCTAAGTATGATCCCATAAGTCAAAAGTATTTATTCAAGAATGTAGTAGAGATGTTTTGTCAAATTTCTAATCCTGGAATGTCAATAGTCATAGAACCAAGATTTGAGCTTCACCCAAGAGTCGCGAAAAATCTGTTTGCACAGATGAACTCACAAGGGAAATCACAAAATATTATTGACCCATGGTTCCGATTATTTTCAGACATTATCAATGATGAAAAACTCATTAATAATTTGTACAACATAATTATGGGGACCTTAAGGAATGAAGGGAGCTGAGAGGAGATGATTGCTGCTAATCTTCCAGAGATAAATACAAGTAGGGTATAGAGGAGGAAGCAGAGATTTGGAATATAATTTAGACTAAACGCTCACATCGACGACTTTGCAATTAGCGATGTTATGTTGGATTTGGGCTCGGATGTCAACATACTACCAAAGAAGACTTGGGAAGCAATGGGCAAGCCCAAGTTCACATATTCACCTATTCAGTTGTGGATGGCCAATCAATACTGTATCTATTCGATTAGGAGGCTGCAAAACATTGAAGTGGATTTAGCTAGAATTAATACACTTGTAGACTTTGAGGTTATATAAATAATGGGGAAAAAAGACACATACCCAACTCTATTGGGCATTGACTAGGCCTATCATAATTACGTTTTCATAAATATTAAGAAGGAAATTATGACCTTTGAAGCAGATGGTATGAAAGTAACCCAACCTCTAGACCCCTACTATGGTCCTCGATATACTGATCCTGCCGATGAGAACATGGAACAAGATGTCCTAGACAAAATCTACACTCTGACTACAAGAAAATGGGCATACTACATTAACCCTACTGTAGATGGGTTAGTAAGTTGGCGGAGCATTCATTCTGCAAGTGAAGATTCATAGGAAACTTTCGATATTTGGAAATAGGGAAGGTATGAAAAATTTTCAAGGCATTGCACAATTGTTAGAGCAACTCAGTGGGTTGGGAAAGAGATTAGAGAACACCCTGTTTATGATGGCACTTCATATTTACGCATCTTTCTAGTTGATTTGGAGGATAAGGTTGAGGCCGAGCAAATAATACATGTACTTGATATTGCATTAAAATCGTCTCCAGCTAGGTGGTGGGCCACTCATAAGGGAGATATGACTTCTTGGGATGAGGTCAAACTCGCCATTTAATACCACTTTATCCTTTCGTCGCAGGTCAACCAGTTGAGTAAGGATTAGAAGCCGAAGCATCAAATGCTAAATCTAAAATCGTATGATGGGTCCTCTGATCCAAAGGAGCATGTTGCACATTGTATCAAGGTATGGGAAGTTGTGCAACTACCTTCTCAATTTTGTCTGCATCGGTTTATTTATTCTTTGGGACAAATTCCAAATGCTTGGTATGTGCATGAAGAAACTTGAAGACAAATCGCTTGCTGGGAAGTACTTCAAAGCCAATTCTTCCATGATTTCTCATTTCCGGGTAAGTCTCTTGAAATCACCCTAGTGTTGCAACAAATTAAAAAGATGATATTTATTGATGAAGTTAAGACCTTACATTCACTTATAGTCTGTCCTAAACATGAGTACCTACTTCATCATATATTTTATCCATCCCCTGCATGGATACCCATGCCCTATAACAAGGTTGATAAAGAAAAATACATTTGAAGAATCTGAAGGTACTAGAGTTGTTAAAGATACTATTTTGAATGATGTTAGTATTTTCTATACCAAAACCCTGAAGTTCAGGATAAAAAAAAACAAAAACATAGGGAGTGGGGAGCATACCAAGATGGAATCCATAGGAGACTATTGGGATGAATAGTCAATGATTGAGATACAAGCTATGTGGCAGGAATATGGGGATCTATTCCCTAAAAGCTTCTCATAATTAAAAGGGATTAAGGGAGATTTAGGGGAGATGAAAATAGAGCTAAAGCCCAACTCAAAATCAGTCAAAAATAGGCCATACCATCTAAATCCCATAGCCAAAGAGAAGGTGAAGAAGGAGACCGATAGAATGTTAGCAACTTGGATAATTTTTTTGGTGGATGAGGTTGAGTGGATCAACCCTATTGTAATACAAAGAATGAAGGGTACTGACAATATCCGAGTCAGTGTGGATTACATGAGTTTAAACTCAACCTGTGTACATGCCCCTTTTCCTACTCCCTTTAGTGATGAATTCCTGGAGCAACTGGCATGGAATGAAGTCTATTATTTTACAGATGGGTTTTATGGCTACCACTAGGTTAGAATGTCCAAAGAGAAAAAGAAAAAGACTACCTTCACTACCGAGTGGGGATCATTTGCCTATAATAGTATTCCTTTTGGGCTCAAGAACACCCCAATGGTATTATCTTAGATAATGATTGTAGAATTCCGCGACTTCATTCACAAGTTTTTCGAAGTCTATATGGATGATTGTACTGTGCACAACCTATCAAAGGAGCACACAGGTCTATTATGGATGATGTTTGATCGCTGCAGACAACTACATATTTCCCTAAACCTAAAAAAATGTTTTTTTTGTGTACCATTTGGGAATCTTCTTGGAAATATATTATGTAGGGAAGAAGTGCTAGTGGACCCTGTAAAAGTTGTCGTGATACTGAATATGCCTCCTCCTACAACTACCAAACAATTATGGTCAATTCTAGGTTGACATGATACTATCACAAGTTTATCTGAAGTTACACAAGCATAACCACCCTATTGGAAAAGTTGTTAAAGAAATCCGAGGCTTTTAGTTGGATGCCAAAATGTGATCAAGCCTTTGATACTCTCAAAGAGAAGTTAAGTACTTCTCCTATCCTCATCTATCCAAATTCTCAAATACAATTTCATGTGCACATTGATGCCTCTAACATTTCTTTGGGGGCCATCCTTGTACAACCTGGTGAAGGAAACCCAGATCATACCATCTACTTTGCCAGCATGAAGCTTTCTTAGGCTAAGCACAACTACACTACAACTGAAACAGAAGGTTTGGAAATGGTTTATGCTTTGCAAAAGTTTAGACATTATCTGCTAGGAAGTCACTTTAAATTCTTTACTAATCACTCTGCTTTGACATATATTGTTAATAAGCCTATGTTAGAAGGTAGAATTTATAGATGGTTATTGTTGTTTTAAAATTTTTATTTTGAGTTCATTTTTAAGCTCGACAAACTAAAAATGGGTCCAAATCATTTGTCTAGAATAGAGTTATGAGAGAGTCACAGGGTTTTATATGATCATCTCCCAGATACATATCTTTTTAAAGTAGAATTTATTCTTTATTACTTGTCTAACATCACATTATTTTTTAGCATGGGTACATGCCCTGAAGGTTATTCCACAACTAAAAAATGACACCTTGTGGTTAGAACAATAAACTATCAACTGATTGCAGGCCAATTGTACAAGTTGGGATTGGATAGTATCCTCATATGATGTGTAATTGACCATGAACGACCTGTTATTTTGTGGGAGTGTCATAGTGGAGTTGCAGGAGGACATGCAAATGGAAAGGAAAATGCATGAAAAATATTACAACCATGATTATGGTGGATGATAGTGTTAAAGGATGCCAAACATTACACCAGGGCCTATGAGGTTTGTTAGCGAGTTGGTAAGCCCTTACACTGTGATGAGTTACCTTTACACCTTTTTTGAGCACTGTAAGAATTTGAAAAGTGGGTTGTTGATTTCATTGGTTTGATAAACCCCCTTGTGAATCACTCAAAGGCACAATACATTATTATCGTAATTGATTACTTGAATCATTGGGACAAAGCCAAAGTTGTTCGGGATTTCTCTACAGACACAACAACACAGTTTATTTTTGAGAACATAATTACCAGGTTTGGCTGTCCTTAGAGTTTGATCAGTGATCAAGGAGCCCACTATATTAGTGAGACTATATCCACCCTCACAAGAATTTTTTTGATTCAACACCATAAGATCAGTATGTACCATCCACAAGCTAACAAAATAGTAGAAGAATTCAATAAGATCTTAGAGAGGGGATTGATTAAAGTATATTGCACAAATCAAGATGATTGGGATGAGAGAGTTCTAGCCGTGTTATGGGATTACTGAACCACTACAAAGAAATTACATAGGTATACCCCATTTCCATTGGTATATGGCAAAGAAGTGGTAGTTCCAGATGATTTTATCACTGCAAGCCTATTCATCACACAAACTGCTAAGAAGACATACAATGAACCCATCAAGGCACAAATTGCGGAATTAATGGAACTAGAAGAAGCTAGATTCTTAGAAGATTTTCATCAAACTGTGGGAAAGGCTAGATACAAGGATTGGCATGAGAGACATATTAAAACTAAGTTGTTCATTCAAGGTGATCAAGTCATGTTATACGACATCAAGTATAAAAAAAATTCGGGGAAATTACAAATGCATTGGTTGGCCGCTTTTATTGTTGTGGAAATTCATGAATCTGGCGTTGTTAAGATTGCGCAACTCGATGGTATCCTTCATCCTAGATGGGTGAATTGCGCATGCCTAAGGACCTAGAGTTATGCTTGATAAGTGAAGTCTCACCGCACTCCTGTCACCAGGAGTGAATGTAGTAGATAGGATTTCATATGTTTTGTTGTTCATCTTTCTTGTTAATAAACTGGTGACATGTCGAATTGTCACTTGTCGTAGATTCTAGTTATCATTGCCAATTTGTCCAAGCTAGATATCAACTTTGTGGTCAGGGAGGTCCAAATTAAATCCATGCATATTTATAAATTTTTGAGTTTCAAATTCATGCTCTGTCTCTATCACGTTGTTCGTTAAGATCGTTAGTACCTTCTTCTCTGTTGTCTCGTCACTGCTAGTTAAAGTCATTTAAGTCCCAACAAATGTCATTAACTTTCTGGTTGACCACTAGCGGGGTCATTCAATGTTCTAGGTACTACGTCCTATCACCCTCCACTTGGTAGCCATGCTTACTATGCCCCAAATCACCTTGTATATTTTTTCATGTCCCACTCGTCATATTTGATGTTAATATCTAATTACCACCATGTTATCTCTCTTAATGGCTCACAATGCTTCCACCACCCCCCAACGTTTCCTATGAACTTTCCTTTGGAAATATGCTCACCGGTATCGTGTTTTCATCAAATTCATTATATATTCAATCATGGAACCCCCTAACAACTCTGTGAGTCTATGTCTGCACCTCTATCCACTAGTGGTATTGGTATTTGTCTACTAATCTCGGTCTGCTACAATGGTTCACACTTTCGGTCGGGGATATCTTCCTAAAACTGTGATTCCAGAGGAATTTATTGATCCACGAGTTGTTGTTCATGGTGATCTCCATGGAAAATTTGAGCAAACTCGGTTGTTCGACCTTGATTTCACAGATGCTTCCTTGTTTCCACAAATGGATTTTCATACATTCATGGATTGCATTACATTGTCGGATGTAAATTTTCAGTGGTAGTGGAAACTTGAGTACATGCCACTGCATGATTCTACCTTGATGTGTCTCCACGACCTACCAGTATTTGGCACTATTAGAGAAGTCGCCCACTGCACGAAATTTCTCATCAGTCGAGTAAAAAACAACACCTTATGGTTAGACCATGCCTACCCCATCCATGTAGAGTACATTCATAAGCTCACTGGTTTGTCCATGGAAGTTCAGGATGTCACAAACAAATTCCAGGGCTCTGGGAAGCATGGTAAAAAAAGGGTGAAACTAGCCTATATGATAAATATGGCACTAGGCGAGGAGGTCGCAGAGCGCACATTATGTCGATCAACGATAAACATGTCAGCATGGCCTATTATTTGATTGTTGGGAAAGTAATGAATAATTACATGAAAAGAGAGTGCACCCTTGATGCCATAATAGTAGAAAAAATTACCAAAAACGGCTCACCACTGAATTGGTGTAAATATTTTCTCACAAAATTGTTCCAAGCTTGCGCGGATGCACATGAGAAGCTTGCGTAATTCATATATGTATACTTATTGGTAGCATTAGCTATGTGGAAGTGGCAACCAACCACCAATGATACAACTCACACTGTAGGCTTTTCGCAGTGGTATACCGACCTCATCTCCGCAACACAAAGGCCACACATCCCATATACGTTTTTAAATAGGAACACTCACAACATTTGGTTCAATATGAGTCGTGACCATATGTTTGTGCGATCTCTCAGGGCTGATCCAAGTCTCTTCCATATGACCCCTTTTCCATTTTATCTTGATGAGGCAGTGTTTGACAAGGAAGCCACCGCATGGCTGGGTGTCACTATAGAAAATAAGCAGTTGGGTGTCTCCTACATGATGCTTGCCACCATGCAATGGTATCTCTTGTGAAGAATCCTCACGTAGATAGCAACTCATCAAAAAGGGAAAAAATGCCTTCAAACTCAAAGAAAGGGGGAGATGAAGGTGAAGAGGTAATGCTACTCAGGGGAATAGTGCAAATCCCATTCTCTTCTATTTCGGAAAACACCACTATTTCAGGTAAGCAATTACGTGAAGTATTTTATTTTGCCTTTTCTTTGAAAAAGAAACACATTCATTCTCCCTCTAAGTTTGTTCTTGATACCCTTATCACCGATAACACGCCTCTGTATTCCCTTCCACCTCCTATCCACACTACTACACCTCCGATATGCACCACTAACCCCAGTCCCTCATCGGTTCTTGTAATAACCATCATTGATGACCCTCTGGTGGAGAAAAAGTATACTCTCATTCTTGAGGAACTCCCTAGCCAGTAACATACCTTACCTGCTGATGTCCCATTCTTGACTCCATCATCCCCCACTCACACCCATTTTGACATAGTATTTCCAACGTTCACTGACCCTTTTACTACAAAATCTGAAACTGCCCTTTCGATACCGTCCTTTGTTCCCTAGGCTTTGTAGGGCCATGTCCCCCTAGACACACATCCAAGCACTGTTATCCATTCTGAGCCGAAGACAGATCTAGAGGTACACATTTATATGGACATGGGATGCTCCAGATACACTGATAGATGCCCAGGAAGACACACACTTAGCTCACAGTGCTAGTTCTGTCAAGGAACAAATTGCACCCATGCCACATGACCCCTAATAATGTTGAGCTATCCTTGAGATATGTTTGGAGAAAACATGCATGGTTGTATCACTTTCATTGGAGGTCTAAGCCTAAATTGCATGTAGCTTCAAAACTTCCCCATCTAGTCCAGATGGCATTGATACCCCCATCTTGTCAGATTGTTCTGTTGCGAGTGGATATTCACTTACTTCAAGGTAGCCCTTCGATCCCTCTCTTAACATTGCAAAGATTTCAACATGGGCTATGCCACAAAATTTTCATCTTTTGTGTGCCTCTACTAACCAGTAGGAGCAATGTATCACTGTAGTTGAGACAAAAAATGATGAGCTCACACATAAATCACAATAATTGAGAGACTTCGTCATAGTAACCTCTTCAGCTATAGAATACGAGCATGGATTGCGTGTGTTAGCTGAATCCTCCATTACGGTTGTGTTAGATACATTAGTCCAAGTCTATCCATATTTTAGAGAGATAGTGCCTGAGCTACTTGAATATATCACTCTAGTGGTTCCTCTATAATGAGTTGAGCTCATTGCCGTTGCCTAGTCCCAACTGGCTACAAAGACAGATACTATGTAGCAGGAGTTGGTTGGGATTAAGTTGAAAGAAAAGTATTAGCCCAAAGAAATGATGCAAAGGAATACACACGCAGTTGCAGAAGGAAATTTGGTCAGGTCCTCACTTCATGCTCGCACTGAGGAATGTCACTGGCTCTTGGACATGGTTAATGACTGGGTCAACTTAATAGAATATTGCATTCAACTAGTTGTAGAATTGCATGCACAAATCAACAGGATGGATGCCGAAGCCTGACCCCTTACTGACCCTGTTGAGCAGGCAACCAAGTTTGTTGAAATTTAGGTCGAAGATGAACGACTGGATGTGCTGGATGAGTCTACAAGGGCCACTAAGAAAAAAATTAGCAACTTCCGACCTATAGTGGAAGTTGAACATGCCCATATGAAACAACTTGACTGCATTTCTGACTTAGAATGGACTACTCTATTGGCTACAAAACTAGAGGAGCCCAATGTGATCGACACTTAGGAATTTGTTGCAGGAGCCTCTATTTTGGCAAGGAAATGGCAGGACTGCATGGAACACTATGACCATTTTCACGAGAAGGCTCTCACCATTGTGCCTAAGTTGGTCCCTACATTTGTAGAGGGTTAGAAGAAAGATCCAACAGGTTGACTTAGGGCGAGTCAAAGGTTATGGTCAGGGCCTGCTGGGCCCTCTTTTTTTTAAGAGAACCCGATTTTGGGAAAGTCTAAAGTTTTGTGGAAAGCGTAGCATGGTAGCGAAAGATCAAAAGTGGTGGAAAACAACTAGAACAAGTGAAAAGTTAATTGCAAGTGTGCCAATAGTGAAAGAAGATCATGCACCGGTTGGATGAGCAATGGAAAGATATAGAAGTTTCGAGTGCATGCAAGGAGAGAGCAGGAAAAGACAATGAAAGAAGAATCAAGAAAAGATAACAACAAAATTAAGAAGTCAAGAAGCACACGAGGGTAAAAATATAACATGGAGTTATGTAAAGGGAAAGGGGTTATAAGGGTTAAGTTATTATGATCACCCACTATTATTGAGTCAGTCTCTAGAATTGTTATAGAGGGTGGGGAATGTCATTATGTTTTGTGGAGAACCTTGGAGTCTGTAATGGGTGTCTGGGAAACATCCTTTGTTGTATAAGTGAATGTATGAGAGTTAAGATCCCCATATGACCATATTGGAGATGTTTTTAATATGAAATATTATTCAGACTCTAAAATTTTGTTATGACATTTATGAATCTCTAATTTACATGATGCTCAGACCACTCTCTCCCATGTATTTGGAATTTGGTTGTTATTTCACAATTATATTTAGTGTATGGACTTGTATTTATGTTGCACAACCTAGTTTAGCTTATGTTTATGTTGTCCTAAGACTCTTGGTGATATAATTATTTATATGTTCAAGTATGAATATGCACTGTGTTGCACCAGACCCGATGATGCATTCTCTTTGAATCCCTTCACCACTGAAGTCTTGATTGTGCTTTGGTTGAGACCTCCTTCTCTTGTGGAAGGTTGAATATGATAGAACTACAATTATACCTTTGTTTGTAACCTTCGAGAACCTTGATCTCCAATATTGTGCAAACAACCCCGTTTCTGGTGCTCTACACCAACTTGGATAGCTCCAATGATGGATTCCACACATTTACAAATTTTGGAGATGACCAAAATTTTTCATTTCCTCTCAATGGTGCAACCATGCCTCCTTGGGACAAAATAGAGCAGGAAAAATATTTATTACCTTCCTATTTGCATTTTCATCCAATCAAAATTACAATTTAGCTTCAAATTGGGATTTTTTTTCATTTTATTTTTAAATTTCACGTGGTGCACCTAAATGGTTTGGATCACCCCGAAGTGGTGTGTACTATGTTAAATACATAGTGAGATCCATTGATGGTGCATAGATATATGTACTAGCACCATTTGAGCTAGTGCACCGCGAAAAATTGCCAAAATACTAAGCAGTGTGTCCTTCGAAACTCCCCTATATTGGTGCAAATATGGCTTCTATCCACACAGATGCATTGCACTTCATTTACCAGACCGCTATTCCAATGATATAAGATTTAATCTATCGGTACACCAAGTTTGATTAATCACCCTGGGGCGTACCTGAAACATAATGCCACAGTGAGCACCTCCATTAGTGCATCTATATATGTCTGCACCGACGTTGTTCAAGCTAACACACTGCGATAAATTAATAAAAATCAAAGCGGTGCGTCTTTTGGACTGCCTCGACACTGGAACTAAATAAGATTATAATCGAGCATGTGCGTTACATTTCATTAACCACACCGCTATCTCAACGATTTATAAAATATAACCTAGCGGTGCACCACATTTAATAAATCACCCTAGGGCATACCCTGAACACAATGCCCCAGAGAGTCAATGTTTAAACACACTGCCATATTTAATAATAAAATTATATGCACCAAATAAATTGCACTGGTGCACCTACCTGTCTAAAGGAAGACCGAGTTAGGGTAAATAAAAAAAAATACCAAACTGTTTTTCATTGTTACAGTGCATCTCGTGCTTTGAAACTCTCAATCAATCATCGATGCAAACCCTTTTCCTAGGATGCCTCATTTCCTCTACTCTACAATGACTTGGATATCTCCATAGTTGGATTCCACACATTTCCAAATTTTGCAAATTACTGTTATCACACAATCTGTAGATTGGGAAAATCCCAACTCGATCCATGAAAGTGTGACAATTACGAGAGTACTTACCCACTGTCACCTTAGATAGACACTCCCCTCACTTTAGTGACGATGAAATCACCACAAGGGGGGAGTCGTGGTGACCCTAGGGGGGTTGATATGGAAAGTGAAATGATGATGAGTGAAACCCCTATAGGTCAATCTTGGAGATGAGTGAAGGATTGGAAAATAGTCTTGTGAAGGAGAAGATGGTTGCCAAATATTTGGTCCCTGCAAAACAATATTAGCCTTTCCTGGACCAAGGAAAATGATCATAAACCAAGTCTTATATCAAAGGGGATCAATAAGATAATATTTTTGTCCCAAATTGGTATGGAAATATATAGATCAACAAATAAATATGTCACTACCTGCAAAATTAACCATCCAAAACATCAAACAATTATTGGGCAATCAATCCCTAAACATGTATATAATATCCCAATATTTAAACACAAGTTTTGATGGAAAAATAGGGCTGAAAAAAGATGTTATCAACAATATATTAGGGAAGCCTTGTGGCTGTAGCAAAATTTTTATACAATAGAAAGTTCTAGCCATTGAAATTCATAAGCAAGATACTCAAATGAAAGCCCTCAACGAGGAGAATAATTAGCACTAATTACTTGCAATTTTCAGTGGTAGAAAGAGTAATAAAAGACGATGAAAGAGTGATTTTATGCAACCCTAATGGATGTAGATTTTATTTTATAAAAACAAGAGAATCACTTGGCTAAAGAAGATGCCTTAGAGGCTCAATGATGCTTATAACAAGTAAAATCAATTTCAATTTAGACAATTGCAATATCTCAACATTTCATGCATACCAATGAAATGATTTTATTTATCTAATGAAAATTAGACTAGTGCCTTATCAATTGGGTTATGGAGTCTCTTGTTGTAAGGGCTAGTTGTGTTACCTCCCTAGGGGTGTAATCCTTTTTACTCCCTAGGGAAAACAAGACCAGCAAGGTAAATCTAGGAGGGTGTAAGCCTTTTTACTCCTGCTACAAACCTTTTCAAATTAACTTATCCAAGACAAATGTGATAGATATTAGTGTAGGGTTTATTCCTTTATAATCCTACAAGGGTTTAGAAAATAATAACCATGAAACAAGAAGAAAAACCAACAATATGCAGAAATTTTATTGCGAATTCCAATAGATAGCAAGATAAACCCTCTTATACCAAGAAATATTCCACCACAAAGCAAGAAAAAGCATCCAAGAGAGATAGCGCACCACTTCCTTCCACTATAAAATTAACTAGCATCCAAATAGCATAAGAGATAAAGAGATGCGATTTTTCCAAGTAGGGAGAAAATTTCAGAAAAACTTTATGTAATTCTCAAGTGAGTTATGTCTAAAATGAAAGTGACAAGGTCTCTTTTTATAAATGACCTTGTAAAAAAAATTTGTCCACTTGAATTAGGGTAAAACACAAATTAGGGAGGCTGACCTCCAAATTTTCCCCTTTACAAAATATAATTCAAATTTACAAAAGAATAAATCCCTAAAATATGACATCATCCCCCCTAGGGGTGATGTTTTGGCATAAATGGCAAGATGTTGAGCTTGTTGAGGAATTTGTTGGGTCTCCCAAGGCCTAATGTCCATGCATTAGGGTATTCCTTAAATAAACATGCCATATCACCATCATATTATTGAACACCACCAAACCCTAGCCTCCCAAGTGTGATGTCATTCCCTAGAAAGTGACGTTTTCAACCTCCAAGGTCAAACGTTGGGAAAAGGGGGGATAGATTTACTTCTCCATGATGTCCTATTATGCCTCCAAAGGAAATTTTCATCATCTAAATTGTCCCAAGGTGTGGGGTATGACATCCATTCTATGGGATTAATGCCCCAATGAAGGCCCAAACAAGGCTTGTTCCTCCACAAATGTCCACCAAGCAAGGTCCTACATAGACAAGTGAATTCACCCTCTAAGGGTCTCAAGTCATACATATCATGCTAAGTAAAATCACACTTAATAGAAGAGCCACCTAAACATGTGCATCAAATATACCTTTTCAAATTAAACAAGTGCTCAAAGACCCTATGTAGTTTTCCAACTTGCTCAAGTGTTCAAAGGATGTCCTGTCATGCCTCCAAAGGAAACATTCATCATCTAACTTGTCCCAAGGTGTGGGGAATTGAATCTAATCTATGGGCTTCAATCCCCAATGAAGGCCCAAGCAATACTTGTTCCTCTTTGAAGGTCCTGCAAAGACAAGTGAATTCGTCCTCCAAGGGTCTCAAGTCATACATATCATGCCAAGTAAAATCACACTTAATACAAAAGCCACCTAAACATGTGCATCCAATATACCTTTTCAAATTAATCAAGTGCTCAAAGATCCTATGCAATTTTCCAAATTGCTCAAGTGCTCAAAGGATGTCCTATCATGCCTCTAAAGGAAACCTTCATCATCTAACTGGTCCCAAGGTGTGGGATATGGAATCCACTCTATAGGAATCATGCCCCAATGAAGGGACAAACAAGGCTTGTTCCTCCACAAATTTCCACCAAGCAAGTTCCTGCAAAGATAATTGAATCCACTGTCCAAGGGTTGCAAGTCATACATATCATGCCAAGTCAAATCACACTTAATAAAAGAGTCACCTAAACATGTGCATCAAATCTACCTTTTCAAATTAAACAAGTGCTCAAAGACCCTATGCAGTTTGCCAAATTTAGATATGGGAGGGGTGTCATAATGCTGTATTGGGTGAAATGGGGGATAACAATTACCCAAAATTTTCATTTCATCTCAATGGTGCAACCATGCCTCCTCGGGACATACGAGATTAGTTAAATTATTTATGACCTTCCTATTTGCAATTTCATCCTTTCAAAATTACAATTTAGTTTGAAGTTTGTGAATTTGTTCAATTTTACGCGGTGCACTTGAACAGTTTGGCTCGCCTTGATGTGGTGTGTACCATGTTAAAAACACAGTGATCACCATCTTTGGGGCGTCGAGTACATGTACGCACCAATTAGGTTCCATCAAGTAAACTATGATGAACTACAAGAAACCAAGCCCTGCGTTCGCCGGAATGCCCTGGAACCGAGGAACAATGTGCTTTGACCCACACCAGGACATTTTACTTCCTTAACCGCATCACTAACTCAACAATATATAAAATTTAACCTAGCAGTGCACCAATTCTATCCAACAACACTGAGGCATATTGAAAAAATAATTCCCCAACCTGTCAATGTTCAAACGCACCACCATATCTTATAAAAAACATATATGCACCAAATAAATTGCTCGAGCGTTGTTTAACATTACACACCACTATACTTCACTCAACTAACAACATCGCTAACATAACGATTTATAAAATTTACGTAGTGATGTATCCATTATAATCCAATGCATCGGAAATGTATACAAAAATGCACCGGGACATATATTTCCTGATTTTTCAAAGCAAGGCATCTCAATGGACACCTCGTTCCTGGTGTTCTATCCTTTACAATGTGGTGCATCCTTCAAAACTCTCTAAAAGTAGCGCACAATGATCGACACATTTCACTTCATTAACCACACTGCTAGCTCAACATTGTATGAAAATTTAACCTAGCGGTGCACAAATTTCATCTAATCGCACCAGTGAAAATAAGACACATAATGCCCCAAGACATCAATTTTCAAATGCACCGCCGTACTTTATGAAAATCATACATGCATTGAATAAATTGCACCAGTGTTTCTTAACATTACCCATCGTTACACTTCACTTAACTAAAGGCACCACTTACATAACGATTTATAAAATTTAACGTAGTGGTGCAACCATTGTAATCAGACACACTAGTCTTGTGTACAAAAACACACTCGGATATATATTTCTTAAATTTTCATAGCAGGGTGTCTCATTGGATGTAATGTTCCTAGTGCTCGATCCTTTACAACACATCGATGTATAAAATGTTGGTGCTCCACTATCATGGTAGTGCCAGTGCGTTAATAGTAACTCATCACACTACTTCAACTAAGAAATCAAATTTTATCTTAGTGGTGCCCATCAGTTCACCAAATGCACCGGTATCATAAAGACAATGTTACCGATAGACACCATGTTGGTGCTTTGGTAGACATGGTGCACCAGTGTATTTGGTTTAACAAAGGGCATTGTGGATTTGTGCATTATAAATTTTAGCGTTACGGTGCATCTTTGTTAATGAGATGAATCGTTACTGATAAAATGAATTCTTTGGTGCAAATAGTCCTATGGGATGCACCATTTAGTGGTGATGTTTTTATGTGATAGCGCAGCAACTGCGGGACGTATGAATTGTTGGGGGCACACTGGTTTATTTTATAGATTTCTTTGCAAACACAAATTAATTTTGGATTTTTTTAAATGCATGTCATATATATACGTATTTGTTTTATAATTTTAATTTATTTTGTCTTTATATATGTGCCTAACAATATTTGTATGTGAATCAAAGATGACGACGAGAGAAGAATGAAGCACGACAGTGGTGGGTTGAGACATATACTTTTGTACGTGAGTGGGAGGCTAGGGAGAGGGATAAGGAGGCTTACCCTCGCCCAATTTCACAACATACTCATGACCTTTTGATGGACATTGGCCTCTTGAAGTTTTATCAAGAGGGCAGATCCCTTAGGGGGAACTATGCATTGTTACAACAATTGATTCGTCAATGGGATAATGGGAGACAGGGATTTAGGTTTAGTCCCAATATGTGGTATAATCCTATGGAGGATGATGTATGTTTTGTCACTAGGTTGTCTAGGAGGGGGGTGTATTTGACCCATTTCCTAGCATTACCGCTCGGTGTTGTAGGAGAGACCCAATTGGCATATGTGCAAAGATATGTCAATCCAGATATTACTTCAACTTTGGAGTTCTAGGTTAATGGTATTTATCTGCAGATAGGTGCATTTGAGAGAGAGGATGTTAGGTGCCTCTGTTATATTCTCTTATCACTGTCACAATATAGCTTTGATGGGCAATGCATTAGTTTCTCTATGTTGTATTATGTAGATAGTTTATTGCTATAGCCCCGATTCATTAGGTGGGAAGATGTTTTTTTGAGATAGTTTTGTCATGTATTAAATCACTATCGCTATGTTTTTTCTGGGATGGTATTCTTCCCATTCGTGTCTGATTTGTATACACTATTTTTTGAGAGGGTTTATGCCACTCAGTCAATGGTACCCCAATTTTCTTCTAGTCCTATGTTTGATGCACGTATGCACATGTGGGGGATTTTGATGCCCAAGAGGGGCCAATATGAGTATCTCATTACTCTGGTGGGCCAGTTATTGATTTATTATCTAGCAATGATGATATTGTCCTCGATATTGTAGAGTACCTGTATGTGGGCATAGACTGGAGATGATGTCCAAACATTTTATTTACAACAGAGGAGCCAACATATGAGAGAGGAAATATTATTGTTATGTTTTGATGAATATATTTGCATATTTTTATGTCTTATTTAATGCACATTTAAATTATTGTAACATTTTGTTTCAAAATGTCTTATAATTATTATCTATTGTTTTGTAGATATTGGCACATATGATGGGGATGCACCTACCAAACATGAGGATGAGGTGATGGAGAAGGAAGATGAGCAACATCTAGTAGTATAGAGACCATACTTTCCACGTAGGCTAGATTAGAGAGTCCAACTAGAGGTGGAAAATGATTTATGTCATTTCATGACAAGTTATGGGGTGGTACCTGTACCCTCTAGAGACATATTACGAGTAGAGTCACTCTCTACTACATGGAAGAATTTTCCTCATGAGATGATGATGTTGATGCATAATATTTTTGGTACAACCAACCTCATCGATATGCTGAAGTTTGGTGCTGGTGATCACACTACATCTAGCTCATCAGGAGAGCCATCCACATCCTCTACTCCACCACATGATCCTCCTTTCCCTCATGATCTTTCTCCTCCACATGATCCTCCTTGTCCTCCTGATCATTCTCCTCCACATGAGTCTATTGCAACATCCATTGATCATCCATCCACGTCAACTCCTCCTCCTCCTCTTGTTTCCCCTCCTCATGTGTTTGAAGCTATATCCACGTCCGATCCTCCTCTTCCTCCTCCTCCAATTTCCCCTCCACATGTGTTCAAACCTGTATCCATGTCCGACCCTCCTCCTCCCCCTCTTCCTCTGCTTGTGTCACCATCTACTGATCATTTTCTTTCTCCTAGTCCACACGTCTCATCATCCATTGATCGCCCTCTTCCTTCTCTTCCTCCACATGTATCACAAGCCTCTGATGCTTTGAACACTATGATCTCATCGGGTACTGTTGATGCACATATTCATGATATTGATATAGAGACACTTGATAGTGCACTTATGCCAACATTTTCTTCTGAGATAGTTGTTATTGATAGAGGCTCTACTTTTGGTATCAAATACATTGATGCACCTGACTCTGGTGGTGGACCTAGCTAGTAGTGGTAATGATTGACATTTATATTGATTGTTTTATATTCGATTGGAGATCTATATATGACATGTTTATTGCAGATTTTGTTGAGATGTATGTTTTACATGTATATTCATATGTATATCGCTCATGTATGTTATGTTTTTCATATAATGTTGTGGTTGTGTTGTTGTTTGATTTATAAAATGTAATATGAATATGCTAAAAACGAACATTGTTAATGATTTCTCTGTTTTTAAGTGAAATTTGATATGTATCACTTATTTAAATTTATAGTTTCCTATAATGTTTACCTTTACTTTTATGAAAGTGTTTAATTTGGATTGTGATTGCAAAAAATTATGACCATTAATGCCATATAATGTTTAACTCTTGTTCAAGGTGAATTGTTTATTGTCCAACAAGATACAATATGTTGATTAAACATGTTTAGAAACAAACATACTTAAATATGATGAGTGAAAATTTTGTGATTTGAATGTTTATGTCTTTTCCATATATTATAATAATAACAATATAACATAATTATTCACTAATAATAATGTTGATGATGTAACAATAATGTTATTTTTTTTTATTTTTCATTATTCAAAGATTACAAGAAAAAGTTATAATATAATTGTTTACTAAAATAACAATGATTATATTTTATTAATATTTTATTTTTCCAAAGATTTTATTAATTTATATTATCCAACTATTATAATATATGAAATTTATTCAATTAAATTTGAAATAATAAATATAGAGAATAATCATACATTTTGTACTATACACTTTCGATGATATGGTTCACAATGTTTTACTCTAATACAGACTTTATGAATATTTTATTAAAAAATAATATCACCCAACATTTTATAATTAGTGTTTTAAGAATTAGTAAAATTGACAAAGGATTCTATACTTTTAGATAAGTATGGATCAATAAAGTTTTCCTTAATCCCCACTAGGCTCTAGAAAAAGACTCTTTTAAAATTTCCATGTCCTTCCTATATTGACACTTATTTCAAGGAGAATGCCAAATAATTATTAATATAAGTTTATATGATTATAAAACTAAAGGATGGAGTGGAATAGGTGAAGGCCATGATAGTTTCACTAGTTAAGGTGGGGAATGTCATCAAAGTTGGTAATGCCAAGTACACCACAAGTACTATAGATGTTGCACAAAGTTATTTTGTTTGTTCTCAGAAGTTCCATCAAAGTAAGTATATATTTATTTGAATTTTGATTTTCTCAAATAATAAAAAAATTCAGGTTTGAATATTTTTTAATATATTCATTTTTCGTTAAATAAAGTATAATTTAAAATAAATCTTCACTATTGTATGCCACCAACTTTGTGATATCTCAATTAATGCTTAGTAATTCAAAGGTTAAAATAAACGTATTTTAATACAATACAACATAAATTTTCTATAATAAATAATAAATATGACAATGAAAATATATCAAAACGAAATGCTATGCTTGTACGTCTATTTAATGTATTTTCAATATGGTGGTTGTAAATGGTTGTTAAATTTTCATATCCAACATAATTATAAAATGAAGGAAAGAAAAACATAATTGTCCACTATAGATACCCATAATAAATGACACATCCACAATATAAATGCCCAAACAAATAATTTACATGAAATTAGTCTTTGTTACCATCACCATGATTATCTTCCCTACTTGGAATTGTAACATAGTTGTTCTCAAAAAGATGTTTAGATCTCAGATCATGTCTCAGTATGAACCACCAATCCTCATCCAACACATATGGATAAAAAAACACTTGGTTGCAATGTTTTGGGAAAACATAAAGCTCCTTACTTTTAACCCACATTTTTTTAGAGTTAATACATACTAGCCCACTACAACGATATTTGTTTACATTTCTCTGGTCGAAGGTATCCCACCACTTGCAACAAAACATGACACATTGAAATGATGAGAAGTGCACTTGCATGATCTCTTGTATCTTTCCAATGTAAACTAACTCCCCCTCTATTAGGTTTTCATCATGGTGGCTAGCACGACTTGATTGGTTGAACTCGACCTCCACTCCACAATATTGTGTGATGTGTCGTTCATCAACATACTTAGTGTGAAAATGATGTCCATATGCCCACATAAATGTGAATAAATGCACCTGTAAAAATACGAACAAAGGGTCATGTCATGTGTCTAATAACCAAAGCATTAATAAAAACACAATACATGTTACAATTCAAATGTGCAATATTATAAATATAATATGGTACTTAGAGAGGTTATTACAAAGTTACTGAACCTGACCCTATGTTTAGTGCATCCAAATCTTCTCCACGTGGGTTACGACCAAACATCACATATTTCTCTTGTATCTGGTCATCAAACCAACTGTTGGGACATATTTTTGACATATTTTATTTTAAATGATCAGGACAAGGCATGCTTTTACCATTAAACCATCTAAATTCTATTTAGATGGTTTAGCCTTTCCCTTCATACAATGCGACCCATTGTTGTGTTGCCTCCACATTGTAAATAACAAATTTATTGATGACATCCATTTAAAAATATGCTCATGTATATAAAAATTCAAAACAAATAACATGAGATCATCTATATATTATCAATTTAAAGAACGAATTTATTGATGACATCAAAATTTCTAAATTCGTTGATGTATAAAAGAATTCAAAACAAATATCATGGGATGGAAAATATATTATCAACTTCAATGTACACAATTTCTTGGTACTAAATTGATAAAATATAACTGAATTACTCTTTATAAAGAACCTTTTTCCATTCATTTGGAGTAGCTCCCCTTCCCTTTTGTCCTCTTCTTAATGGTCATCCCAAATGACTTCCCCTTTTGTGTTGTCAATTTTCTTGATGTACTCACTGACATAATAGAACGACTTGTATACTATGTACCCCTTTGCCATATAGCCCTATAGTTTTTCCCTTTGTCGAACAAACCCCTTTAATTTTTTCATGTACCTCTCTAAGAAGAACATCCAATGACATGAGAGCATCCCAACTAATTCAACCTCACCAAGTAGATGCATTAGAATATGGACTTGCAAGTCCATAAAACTTGTGGTAAGTTCCTTCTCAAACATACAAACAATCTCAACTATCTCTCGATGCCACCATGGAATGCTAGCCATATGAATATCCCTTGATGTGATCCAACATACAAATGCAGATAATTTCAATATGGAAGGTCGCAGGTCCTGGGGGAAGTCATGGTTCACACAACCATGCATGAACAAATGATAATGACACTACATAATAGACATACACATCATTAATTTCCATAAAATTGTGAGTGCATGACATATTTTTATCGATGTTAGTATAGAACTAGGAGAATCACATATTCAACATACATATCCTTAGAAGGTTTAGATGATCATGTGATTTCAACCCTGACAAATTCCCATCTATAGTGAAGTAATGTCATAGATTCGACCCATATAAAGAAGGTTCCTTCAAAACCAATATAACATCCTTTGCCACATAAATAACATGCTTACCGAAGTAAACTCCTAGTCCTGGAAAATCACGCGTGATATATGCACATATGCCATACAATGTAAAAGACCTCTCCATTGGGATGGATCTTGATACATCGTATACTATATCCCTTCCCATTGTTGGATTACTGAGAGGGGGGGTGAATTAGTAATAGATCAATCTAATCCTTTTTAACCATAAAATGCAAGTGTTATATCAATGTAACATTATCATCCAATAGTTTCAGAGTAAATAAATAATGAACACATGAGAAATCATACACATACACAGTACACCAGTGTTTTTATATGGAAACCCAAAGCGGGAGAAAACCACATAATGATTTTTCTTATATGTCTTTAAGAATTACATTCATTGGAAGCACCAACTTCCTTTGTTTTCCAACTTCAACTGGAAGGAGGATCCAACCCCCTAGTTTCTCAGGCTACAACCTAAGAGAAGTTCCAACTCCCCAATTCTCTGGCTACAACCAGAAGGAGGCTACAACCCCCTATGTTCTCCGAATAAAACCACCTATCCTTGCCCCATCCAACTGCTCTATTGTAGAAGTATAATGATGAAACCACTGTCACATGATCACTGTGAGATATACTGCTGTAAACCTGTACCAATCAACCTGCACCAAACAACCTGTAACAAGCTATAATCAACTTGTACCATAAACAAGTGTATCAACCATGCACCAACCTGTACCTCAACCTGTGCCATTAACGAGTGCATCAACCATGCACCAAATATGTACCAATCATGCATCAAATACACATAAAATATGACTCATCAAGATGTACCAACATCATCAACTATACACCTCATGTATGTGCCAACTCTTCAACTACTTGTCTCGATCATGTACCCAACATGTACCTCAACCAAAAGTCCTCATCAATTTCATCATCCAAATCTGATTTGTAACTCTGTAATAGACCCGGTGTATATGATCACATACCTAGAAACCTTCCTTAACTTTAACAACAAGATACTAGAATTTTCATCAAACTTTACTTTAGTCTCACATGAATAATTTTGGATTAGTCAAAAACCTTAACTTGAAATAATCATAACTATGTACCTGTAATGAATACATATATGAAAATAGTACACAATGTTCTTCAATGTCTTTTATGCAATTCCTCCAGGTTTCACTGCTTGGAACCTTTCAGAAAACGAGTTATAGCAAAAATGGCATACCTTGTTAAATTCTGGCTTATTCTAGAGAGCGAGCTTGTATAGTGTGCCCAACATGAAATATTTGTTGTATGGATCTGAAAATGGTACAAATAATACTAAAGACTGTACTATAACCAATACATTTGGTCTTACTGAATTTAGATATGTTATGAAGAAGTTATGATGTTTTTACCCGGAAAACTTGTTTTAGACTAGTTTCAGGACTAGCCACAAACCCTATTTTCCACGGAGTGCAATTCCAAAAATACAATGACCCACAAGCTGAAAATTTTATCACAACTACTTGGATATTTTTCCTCAACGGCCTCCAAATTTCACAGTCTAAATCATTATGGAAAAAAAGTTATTGCGAAAATTGTGAGATGACCTGTAAATAACATACCTTAGAAAGCATCATCAAAATAATTTATCCTCCCTTGAATTTAGGCCTTCTTTACTTCACCTTTCCTCTGAAATTCACCTTAGATATCGTTTGGTTACCTCAGTCACTTGTAGATATTCAATATGCTCAAGTGTAATTAAAATGAGAGACCCCCGCCTCTTATTTATACTTTTATGTAGCTTCCTCAAGGGGTTACCTTCTAACCATCTTAAACCACTTTCCTTAGTTTAGGGCTAACCCACTTCTAACCACTTTTCCACTTAGTAATTTCTCCATTAACTTTATTATTTAAATAATTTCTTTTGTATCCACTTTGAATTATAGTACACTCATCACTTCACTTTATTATTTAAATAATTTCTTCTTTGCAACCACTTTGACTACTTTGACCTTTTGGGGCTTCTAGATGACTCATGAGGGTTCTCCAACTTCACATGACCATAACTCTCTAACCTTGAGGATTTATGTGACGTTCCACATACCACCGAAAATGGCATGACATGTACTATCCATATAGAATAGTATTACCTTCAAATATATTAAAACTCATACCATTATACATCAAACAAACTTGGTTCCATTACCCAAACCTTTGTACTACCAAAATTTGCTACAAGAATTTCTTTAAGGGTTGACATCAATGACAACCAACCCAAATAATCAACAATCTCCCCCTTTGGAATTGATGGCAACACTCTGATGAAATACTGAATTCATATCACTCATGCTCCCCTTGTGACCATCACTCCCCCTAGAACCATGCCTCTATGCTCTTTCTCCAAGCATTCACCTTTGCATCTGATAAATCTGCCCCCCCTTGTCATCAATGGAAAATGTATCTTTCCATATAGGGATTCTCCCCGTGACTAAACTCTTCCTGAAACCGATCTCCCAAACTGGGCTATCCTCTTTATGGTGCTTCCTCGTGTAAATATAAGACATATAAGATAAGCATTCAAAAACATTCATTTTGGAGTAGAAATTACTCCGAGTCTCTGGCGAAGATACTCAAAGGCTTCCCTCAAAAGAGGTTTTGTAAAGATGTCTACCACTTTCTATTTTGTGCCCACATATTCAACTATGATATTCTTCTTTGCAACCTATTCCCGTAAAAAGTGATACTTTATTGGAATGTGCTTCATCTTGGAGTGCATCACCGAGTTCTTTGAGATACTGATGGCACTTGTATTATCATAATAGATTGGAATGGGATCATCATACTCAACCTGCATATCTGTCAAAGTTTTTTTCATCCATAGAACCTGATTACAACATGCTGCTATTGCAATATACTTTTCTTTGGTTGTAGATAAATATACTAATGATTATTTCTTGCTTAGTCAAGATACTAAACACTCACCCAAGTAAAGCGCTGCTCCACTGGTGCTTCGTCGGTCATCAATGCAACCTGCCCAATATGCATCTGTGTAGGCAATAAGTGATAGAACCTTTCCTTTTGGATACCATAATCCAAACTCTTTTGTTCCTTTGAGATATATGCAAATCCTCTTCACTGCTAATACATGTGATTCCTTTGGTGCTGCTTGAAATTGTGCCACCTGTCCAACTACTTGCATTGCATTTGGTCTAGATGCTGTCACATATAGTAAGCTACCAATAATTGACTTGTATTGCCTCTGTTCTGTAGACATTGAATCATCATCTTTTCTCAACTCGCAACTGGTTTGCATAGGAGTGGTAACTGGTTTGCAATATTCCATTCCAAACATCTTTAGCATTTCTCTGATATACTTATTTTGAAAAATAAAAATTACTTAGTTGCTTTGACGTATTTGAAGACCCAGAAAGAAGGTTATTTATCCAAGTAATGACATTTCAAATTCATTCTGCATATCATTTTCAAATTTTTGGCTTAACATGTCATCAATACTTCCAAAAATAATATCATTAACATAAAATTCAGTTAATAAAATACTATCTTGAGTTACCTTGATGTAGAGGTTGTTGTCTGCACTTCATTTTCTGAACCCTGCCTGCTGTAGATATTTATCCAATCTAGAGTACCATGTTCTAAGAGCCTATTTTAGACTATATAATCCCTTCTTCAATTTACACACATAATTTGCGTTCTCTGACAACTGAAATCCTTCTGGTTGTTCAATGTAGAATTCTTCTTCAAGTTCCCCATTCAGAAAAGATGATTTCATGTCCCTCTAATACACTTTAATATTCTTGGAGCACGCAGAAGATAAAAGCAATCAGATTGCTTCCATTTTGGCAACTGGGGAAAATGTCTCTTCAAAGTCGATTCCTTCAACTTGTGTGTATCTTTTACATACCGATCTAACTTTTTTCCTTGTAACTTGTCCATCTTCATTCAATTTATTTCTGAAAACCCACTTTGTGCCAATCACATTCTTATTCTTTGGTCTTGGAACCAATTCCCAAGTGTCATTCTTCTCTATTTGATCCAATTCTTCATCCATGGATTTATTCCAGAATTCATCCTTGTTGGCCTCTTTAAAACTGCTTGGTTCAATCATATATAAGAGTGCTAGGTGCGTTTGTTCTGGTGAGCTGATTCTTCTTCTAGTCTCAACTCCTGCATCTTTGTTTCCGATAATCTAATCTAAAGGATGATTCTTCTGTACTCATTTTCTAGGTGTCCTTGGAGGCACTTGCTGAACTTTCTCTTCTACTTCGGTTTGATCCTCTTCATATTTCCCTTCTACTTCTTCTTCATCTTTTTCTTCTTCTTCGTAAAGATGTTCCATTGATTCATTTTCTTCTTCCTTTAATTCTCGTCCACCTATTTCACCAATTGTTACATTGATGCTTTCCACAAATTTGTTCAGCCTCAGATTGTAATACTTGTATGATTTCCTTGTACTTGAGTAACCAACAAGTACTCCTTTGTCCACACGAGAGTCAAACTTTCCCATTCTTCCATCTTCTCTTTTGATGTAGCATTTCCTTCCAAATACTCTGAAGTGCTTCACATTTGTTGGTCTTCCTTTCCATAGCTCGTAGGGAGTTTTTTCATTGTTGTTTTTGAGCATTACTTTTTTTTGAATGTGAACTGTTGTATGCACTCCTTGTGTCCAAAAATGTCTGTCAATTTTGAATCCATTAGCATTGTTCGAGCCATTTCCTATACTGTCTTGTTCTTTCTTTCAACAACTCCATTCTGTTGAGGTGTCCTAGCAACGGAGAATTGCATTTTTATTCCATGCTTGTTGCAGTATTCCATAAATTCCTTTGAAGTGAACTCTCCTCCATTATTAGATCTCAAACATTTGATTTTTGAATCCTTTTCATTTTCAACCATTTCCTTGTAGACCTTGAAGTTTTCAAAAGCTTCTGACTTATTACTGAGAAAGAAAACTACAGTCATTCTTGTATAATCATCAAATAATAACATAAAGTGTTTCTCACCTTTTAAACCCTTTGTTGTAGTTGGTCCAACTAGATCAGTATGCACAATTTTCAGTGGTCTTGTTGTTGAATATTCCTTTGATTCGAACCTAGTCTTTGTTTTCTTTCCTTGTTGACAATGCTTGCATAAAGTGCTGGTTGGTTTCGTGATCTGGGGCATTTCTCTAATTGCTTACTTTTTGCTGACTTTGACAAGGTTATCAAAGTGTATGTGACCCATTCTTCTATTCCATAGCCAACTTTCATCTTCCTTTCCTAGAAAACACTTTTCATTTCCAATTTCACTTAATACATATATGTTGCTTGAAGTTGTTGCAACTGTTGCAATCAATTTTCCTGAACCTTCTTTTCTTATCTCACACTTCTGTGAATTGAAAGTAATTTTATGACCTTGGTCACACATTTGACTTACACTTAGAATATTATGTTTCATATCTTCTACTAGTAGAACATTTTATGCCTTGGTATTCTTGTTTCCAATTCTGAATGTGCCTTTTCCAATTATTTTAGCTGAATCATCATTTCCGAAGGAGACTGATCCATATCTTTTCTTTATTAATGTAAGAAACCTGTCTTTATCACCTGTCATGTGTTTTGAGCAACCATTGTCAACATACCAACCATGTTTCTTCTGCTTAGCTTGTAGATCGAGTGTGCATTCTTCATTTCTATACTGATTTTGATTTCTTATCCATGTTCTCTTCCAAGGTTCATTTATGTGACTGTTGTAGTTCTATTGTGGTTCTCTAGGAGGGACTGTGATTCTACAATTTTTGGCCATGTGTCCAAAGTTGTTGCACTTGTAGCATTCCACTTCAGTGCTCAATTATTCAAACCTGTTGTAGCTTTATCTCTGTGTTTCAACAAGACTTCTTGGATAACCATTTTGTGTATGAATTTCAAAGTTGTTTATGTTCCTCCTATTAGCTTTGTAATTTACAACTTTATGTCCAAAATTATTGCATGCATAACATAAACCAAAAAATATAGTTTGATACCTGGGAGTTGAAGATATTCTAAAAGGAGTTACTTTTATGAATCCTTCTTCTTCCCGAGGCCTACTTGTTTCTATTGGTAGTTGATTATGAAATTTGAATCTTCTTGGTGGAGAAGTGTCCTTGTAATATTTCTTGTAGGTCTTCCTATCCTCTTTGATTGTTTCTGCATAACTTTTTGGATATGTTTCTTGTTATGTTCTTTTGGAGCTTGATCCTTTTTCTGTCTAATTATATCCAAGTCTAGACTTGTCATGATGAGGCTTTTGACTGCTCATAATGTCATCCAAAACTTTTGAGTTGTTCTGCATATTTTTCTTTTGAAGATCCTTTCTCAATGTGACAATCTATGCTTCCAAATTTCCAATGATCCCGTCTCTTTATTCTAGCTATTCTTTGAGTGCTTCTTCAATTCTTTTAGATTCTTCTATTTGAACCTTCAATTTCATGATCATTTGTTCTAGTTCCTGATTGTCTTCTTTCTTGTCTAGTTCTGCTTGTAGCTTCTTATTTTTCTTTTCTTTTCTTATAAATTCTATGGCACTCAACAATTCTTCTCGGTAGTCAACTTCTTCCTCTTCATATTCTTCTTCGATGTCTTATTTATCGTAGTCTTCTACTACCATGAATATAAATCTTTCTATCTCATTGTGACTGACTTCATCTTCATCTGATGAGAAGATGTCTTCTTTGGTGTATGATATTTTCTTGAAAGCTTTCTTTTTGGTTCTTTTGCCTTCATATGTGTGTTTTCTATTTGAGTAATCTTCATCATTCCTCTTATTTTTCTTATGGGGACATTTTTTAGCAAAATGACCAATACCATCACAATTAAAACAAATCAATGGAATCTTACCTTTATATATGCCGTTGGTTCCCTTGTTCAATATTCTGACAAAGTTGGCCACTTCTTCTTCATCATCTTCTGAGAAGTAACTGTTGCTGCTATGTTCCTTTTTCTTTCCCTTTTTATTTGACCTTTTGGATGCTTTGAAAGATGCTTCTTTTATATCTAGATTTTCCTGTTTGGTTTTAATTTCATATGCTGTGAAGATTCCATGTAGTTTGTCCATGCTTATTGAGTCTAGATCTTCTCTTTCTTCTAGTGCTGATATCTTAGGATCAAATCTCATAGGGAGATATATTAGTACCTTTTGAACAATCACAGATTCTTCAATTTCTTCTCCCAATCCTGTGATTTCATTCATTGTTTCATCGACTCGTAAGAAGTAAGATGCAAGATTCTCATCTTCCTTCATCTTTAGTTGTTTGAATTGACCTCTGTAAGTTTGAAGTTTTGCTTCTTTGACTTTTGAATCTCCTTCATAAATATTTTGAAGATCTCTTTAGTGGATTTACAATGTACAAATTTGGTATATATTGATTCACCAAGACCATTCAGAAGTGCATTTGTGGTTTTGGAATTATTTTGACTGAGTTTCATTGCTTTTTCACTTGTTGGCAGAACTGCTGGTTCTTTGTATCCATCTACTACTGATTGCCAAATTTCAAATCCCTGTGCCTGTATATATGTTTTCATCCTTCTACTCCAGAATGCATAATTCTGTCCATCAAACTGTGGTATTCCGTTTTTATACATGTTGTTTCTCTCCATGATCTACCTTTCAGTGGTTAAACTAATTTTTGAAGGAACTTGCTTTGATTCCAATTGTTGGATTACTGAGAGGGAGGGTGAAACAATAATAGAGAAATTTAATCCTTTTTAACCATAAAATGCAAGTGTTATATCAATGTATCATCATCATCCAATAGTTTCAGACTAAATAAATAATGAACAAATGAGAAATCATACACATACACAGTACACCAATGTTTTTATGTGGACACCCAAAGCGGGAGAAATTCACAAAATGCCTTTTCTTATATGTCTTTAAGAATTACATTCATTGGAAGCACCAACTTCCTTTGTTTTCCAGTTGCAACTGGAAGGAGGCTCCAACCCCCTAGTTTCTCAGGCTATAACATGAGGGAAGCTCCAACTCCCCAATTCTCTGGCTACAACTAGAAGGAGGCTACAACCCCCTATGTTCTTCGACTACAATTGGAAGGTGGCTACAACCACCTTTCCTTGCCTCATCCAACCACCTTGTCGTAGAAGTATAATGATGGAACCAATGTCACACTATCATTGTGAGATATACTGTTGTAAAACTATACCAATCAACTTGCACCAAACAACTTGTACCAAACAACCTGTAATCAACCTGTACCATAAACAAGTGTATCAACCATGCACCAACCTATACCTCAATCTGTACCATCAACGAGTGCATCAACCATGCACCAAATATGTACTAATCATGCATCAAATACACATAAAATATGACTCATCAAGATGTACCAACATTGCTATAGCGGGAAAACCCCTCTACGGACTACACCGGGGTTCTAAAGTGCAAGCATAGATAATTGTCTAAAGTCTCCTACTTTTAAAAACTATCCCGACATTACCCCATAATCATACATAAAAGGAAAAGTATAGGGATTCGGTAGGCATACCTTAAACTATGCATCCAGTGTCGATCCCTTTGCACTCAGTGGTTTCTCAACTGCAGATCTCCTCCCAAGGCCAACTTGCATTCACCAAAAGAAAAACAAGAAACTACAAGCATGCATTCTATATATGGATTAGTGGATTAGACATCATAACAAAGAATGTAAACAAATCATAAAGATTTAAGTCATCATTTGGCGGGATGAAAAAAGTATTTCTTTATATTAATCTCGTAAAAGACGTTTACAATATGAGATCAACAACTGTTCCTTAAACTCAGTCCTGGGCTCCTCTTCACCATTCACCAACTGCTTCCACGTATTCTTCTCCTCTTCGGTTATCTCTAGGGAAATGACAAGGGTTTGCAATGGAGGAAGAAGGAATTCTGGCTCAAACTCACAATGTGGTTGCAAAATATTGGGGCAAAGGGGAAATACTAAAATGGGCAGATTTTCTATGCTCTCATGTTTTTTTTTGGAATGAGACCCCAACACCATATTTTATAGTCCAAAAAGATAGTAACGGTTGGGGTTAATGGCTATGGGCGGTCAAATGTTTAGGTAATGGACCAAAAATCTGTATCCCTTTGCAATTTCCATTTTTTTCATGATTTTTGTTAGTATATGTGGGTTGTAGTGGTGCATCAAGCATGTGTATGCGGGAAATAGTGGTGTAGGGCGCGTACACCTTGAAAAAAATGGTTTTTTAGAAGAGTTATTTAGTGATGGCTTGTAAAAGATAACAATTAATATGGCCTGATGCTAGGTATGCATGTCTGGTGCAATTTAGGGTTATAACAGATGCCCCCTAATGTGCGAGGTCATAAGAGCATCAGATGGATGAAATAAATTACAAATCTTCACCAACGTACAAAGCGAGTGAACACAGGGACCAGAGTTCAAAAGGTGCCATCTATAAAATGACAATTTGTCTCACTGAGGTGGGGATACCCATGCTCGAGATGAAATAAAATCATGGCTACCAATAAAATACACTGTAGGTCCATGTCATATAACTATATAAAGTGTAGCCGGGAGCAGTACACAACAGATCTACATCTCAAAATAAAAATATATACCTGTATAGTTTCCATCTTCAAGAAGCCAATGACGCATGATGGCATGATATGAGGTCTTCAGAGCTCGAGAAACAACTTCAAAATATTCAAATCTCGGGTAGGAGTGTAATATTAGTGTATGACTTCACTACCCAGAGGTCTTCGACAACTCGTCGGGAACATACAAGAGGATATCGATGATTAGGCGGAGAACTTCATTGATTTTGAGCAAGGACTTAATTGGACTTTCGGGGTGGCCGAGCATGAGGACAAGAGACAAACTGTAGAAGGGCTGACTCAAGTTTAGTAAAACTTCCCTTGGAAAAAAACATGACAAAAGACGAGACTCATGCAGCCTAGCATTGACATAAGTTCACAATGCAGGAGGCAACACAAACTCTCCATATGTTTGGAAGGATAACCAAACAGAGGAGGACACAACTCTATGTAGCAAGAAAAAATTCCTAAGGTCATATTGAATCCTATAGCTTGACGAAAAAATGAAAGGATGTGCTTTGTCCAAGGGTGACTCATTGTGTTGTCAAAAAAAAATAAAATACTTTTCCCTTCCTCTTTTTGGGGTATACTTGATTTTTTCGTCTTTTTTCAATAATCTTGGAAAGATTGAAAAAGAATAAAAGAATGCTATGTTACAAAGGAGGAATGAGTGTCGCAGACATACTAGTTCCAAGCGCAAGGAACACACTGATGCTCAGAGCAAGGAGACATATGCAGGAAAAGGACACTCAGGAAAAATCCTCCATGGGTCAAGGTGTCAAGACACAGAGGCAAAGTGCTACAAGGCTTGTGTATAAGGCATGATTATGATGGTTCAGTTGAGAGAAAAATGGAGCCTACATTAGGCCAAATATGGATGAATGAAAATGAATTTAATAAGACACAATGATAACATACTTTGATGTAATTTTAACAAGCCCAGAGAAGGTAAGCTCGACGGTTTTTCATTTTTAGAGAGTCTGAAAAAGCGTAAAAGGATATTCCACTGGGGTATCTTTTTCGAAGGTAGTCTAGTTGGTTCGAAAAATGGGTAAACTAGCACCGAACATACGTCTATTCAAAACCATTTTAACGAGTGTGACAAATACAAGATCACTCGGAAATCTTTTCATATTTAAGGAGTCTGAAAAGAGATTATCTATGGACTCCGTAAGGGATGTTCTTCTGGACTGATTTAACGAGTGTGAAGAAACAAGATCACTCGACCATCTTTTCAATTTTAGGGAGTCTAAAAAGAGCCTAACTATGGACTCCATGGGGGTTCCTTTTTCGTAAATTTAGTCCCTCAGGCCTGAAAAAAGGGTTAAATTTCTACCTGAGAATACTCTTCTAGAGAACCGAGGCTCCTAGAGTATACTTTTGTTCGTACATTTGACCATCCAAACCAAAAAAGGGGTAAAATACCACCGGACAGACATGCCTTCAAATTTTAGTTTGGCGAGCATGAAGGGAAACAAGATCGCTCGACAATATTTTCATGTTTAGAGGGTCTGAAAATGGCTTAAAAGAAGACCTGTTGTTTTGGGAGTCCCGAGGGTGAAACCAATAGTCATAACATATCAAACATGTGAAGGCCCAAACCCATAATCAAGATAGGACTAAAAGGACCCCTGAGCCTAAAATCATTAACGACGACATGGACACCAAAATGCAACCAGGATCTACCTAGGGAATCCATGTGAAGGTAGGATCTACCACTAAATTATGACACTTCTAGAGAAGAAGTGAGGGTTCCATGTCGCAATTCGGTGGGATTAATCCTATGGCAAAGTGAAAAAGACAATGAGGTGAAACAAGTGGAGGTGGAATCCTATCTCAAATGCACAAAGTCGGAAAAAAGACTTTTCACCAAAGGACCTTAAAAGTGCCCCAACTCTTAAAAATTTCACCGAACCAAAAGTAAAATGTATCGTAACATCCCAAAAGAAACTCGAGAACCAGACTAAATGATTTTTGGGCTAGAAAAAACGATAGAAGGGTCCAAAACAAATGACAAAAAGGGGCCAAAAAGTCTATAAATAGAAGCTGGTAGCTCATTATCACCATTGTAAATTGAGAATTGACAAGAAATTCAAAAACACCCCTTTTCCAAAAGAGTTGATTCCGGGAACTTCAGTGGACGAAACAAAATTCCACGTGGACCAAGTAAGTACATACTAGCCCCTCCTGCATTTCCATTCTTCCTTTTTGTATTTCCTTTTTTTGGGGGGGACACTGACCTTTAAAAAGGTCGTCCCTATGTGTACACGGGTAGTAGTGGGACAACCCATGTATGCCCACATGCAGAAAACAATCTGCATGCGTGCATACGCGACTGTGTCCAATACAACCCGCGTACACCCTCCAATATGTGGAAAAAAATAAAAAGCAAGAGTTAACTTCCCATGAACTTGTCATTTTGCAGAACGCATGTCCATTGGAGAGAAAGGGAGCATGAAAACATTGATTTTTTGGTCTCACAAGACCTTGCTGCTATAGCTGTATTAGCACAATGTGGGTTGTTGAAATTCTTCCAATGTCTGTTTATGAGGGCACAACCCAGGTTGCCG
This sequence comes from Picea engelmannii, assembly GCA_009831015.1. Lineage (NCBI taxonomy): Eukaryota > Viridiplantae > Streptophyta > Pinopsida > Pinales > Pinaceae > Picea > Picea engelmannii. The sequence goes on along the minus strand of ML776917.1, from coordinate 713,410 downwards.
AATGCTTTGATATATTACTGGCATCTTGATGCTGAGGCATTTATGCTTGAGGGGAAGTCGTTGACTCCAATGACTGAATATATTTACTTCCTGACTGGTCTCTTGAGAAGAGGGGATCCAGTCAACTTGCATACCTTTCCCCCCGGGCCTCATAACATTGAGGAGTTGATTGGATTCCATTGCGAGGCTGGTACTGAGAAAGTGGGTTCTCAGCTGCCGATAAAAAAGATAAAAAATCTATCACTGAGGGTGATAGTTTTACTCATTGGGTGGATCACTGGATCCACGATGTTACATTAGGCCTCCCGGGTGCACATGCATTGTGCGGTGCAGTGCTTAAATGCACAGATTTTCGACTGGAGTGCAACCATGATAGATTGCATGAAGAGACAACTAACAGAGTGTCAGATACGGGAGAACAAAAACTTTGGATTCGGTACTGTTCTGTGTTCCTTTTTCTTCTAGAGGGTACCCAGTCTTAGTCCGCGAGAGATGATATGAAGGCATGTGGCCTCTCTCCCAACGTTATGCAGATGGGCGATGTTGATGCCATGACAGGGGGGAGGGAGGACCATAGAGGCCTTCGATGAGAAGTTTTTTGACTGGTGGGCATGACAAATTCCAACAATAGAGGACTACCCCTATGCTGGGATAAACTTTTCTAGAGATCCTGACATGCCTGTACCTCTCGGAGTGAAGTGAGGAGAGATGGGTACTTTTTTTTTCAAAGTTATTTAATTTTTATTTCTTTATATATATATATATATATATATTTGTATACCAGAGTATTTGACACTTATGTATATGTTATGTATAGATGTGGGACCAATGCATCTAATAGACTTCTTGAGGACTAGGTGGCTTCCTCGACCAGAGGCAAGACCAATTGCAACCACCAGACCAACAACAATAGTAGGGGGGCCTCCAACCAGAGAGGCTGAGAGAGTATTGAGACGAGTGGAGAGAAACCTCACCATGCTCACTCGCACAGTCCTTATGGCAGAGATCGAGGATCTTCCACCAATGATGGAACCTCATGTAGTTGGGGTACCACAGACCTGGGTCCAGCTCTTCCGGTGTTTCGAAAATGCCATTGTTAATTATGGTAGGGCCAACAGGCCTCGCCCTTAGCTAGGCTAGACTACTCATGTGCCGAGGGAACTTTTTTATATTTTTGAGGGCATAAGCCCCGTAACTCTTACTGGACATATTTTTGAGGCGCTTGCGCCGACCTATGTACTCTGTTATTTTCGATATATATATGCATATTTACATATTTTTACGTCTTATGGATTACATTTATTTTACAAATGTATTTACATGTGCGTGTGTGTTCTTTTTCTTACGTGTGTGAAATATGCCAATCTAATACATGATTATCTAGAGTATATGTGATTTGATTCAATCTCTTAGGAACATGGATATATGTAATGTAATCAAAGCTTCATTCTAAGAGATGTACCCTAAGGAACCGTCGGTGTAGAGTAGGATCATAAATGCGGTAAACCCCATTTAACTGGGACACAACCAACTGAGAATACAAGTAGATCCGGAGGTGAGAGATATCATGCGACAAAGTGTCACAAAGAAACTCTAAGATTGCGCTGTATTCAACAACATTGTTTGTGGCATCACCTAAATAGATATCTCCTGAAGATAGAAATTGGCCTTAAGGTGTGAAAATTACCCAAGCTGCAAAAACAAGCCTCCGAGTGTGTTGGCTAGCGGTGTCCACAAACCCAACGAACACCTCTGATTCACTTAACATCTGCCACAATGAAAAAGATGACATCAAAAAATGACACGTCCATAAAACCAAAAAGACAAAAACTAAAAGAGAAAATGTATAAGAACTATACATATGTATAAGAAGTCACCCAAGGTGACCCACCTATGAGTAATACTTCTTGAGGTAGAGCCCATTTCTAGGCTCTGCCAAAGCATTTCTATCAAATTCTACAAGATGATAAGCACCCTTCTTTAGAACCTCCTTCACGATGAAAGGTCCGAACCACATGGGTTTGAACTTTCCTACCCCCAGAGGATCTTTATCTTGGTCATAGACTAGGACAATGTTGCCTTCAGAGAAAATCCAAGGACGAATGGACCGATCATACTAACACTTGAATTTTTGTTTGTGAGCCTCGTTAGCCAAGGCTTCATTCCAACGTTGCTCATCTAGCTTCTGAATATATAATAAACGCTCTTCAAGTGGTGAAGTGTCTGGCAATAACTGTACTTCCAACTTTAGAGACGGGATCTGGCACTCTATAAGCAAGATTGCTTCTAGCCCGTAAATGAGTTGAAAAGGTGAGAAACCAATTGCAGTATTAACATACGTTCGGTAGGCCCATAACGCGGAGTACAACATTAAATTCCAATTTGACTTGGCTGAATTGATCGTGCACTGTAGAATAGTCTTAAGGGGCTTATTCACAGCTTCCACTTGACCATTCTCTTGTGGGTAGTGGGGTGAAAAATGTTCTTTCCTCGACCCAAGCTTTGAAGTTAACTCAGACATCATTTTATTCTAAAGGTGACTGCCATGGTCAGTGACAATCTCTCTTGGGATGCCAAACCTTGCTATTATCTGGTTAAACAAAAAGAGAGTTGATGTCTCACCATCATATTTAAACGTTGGCATAGCCTCGACCCACTTTGTGAAGTATTCTACTGCTATGATGATATAACGGTGCTCCCTTGCTGAAGGGGGGTTGCATGTAGTGTAATCAATCCCCCACTTGGTGAAGGGACCAACTGTGATGACGAGAAACATGGGAGCAGGGTGTTCCCTCATTTTCCGAGAGAAGACCTGACATGGGTGGAACTTCTTGACCAATTCAACACAATCTTTTATTAATGTTGGCCAAAATTAATTGGCTCACAAAATATTTTGGGCTGTTTCCAACCCAAACAGATGACCGCCACATGCTCCAGTGTGGCAATCGTTAAGCATGATTTCCACTTATTCATGAGTGAGACACCAACGAAGGACAAAATATGCACCTCGATGATACAGAGTGTCCTCGAGTATGAGATAGTTCCTGGCCTAATGGCATATACGATGACGCTCATCACGAGAAGCAGAGGTGGGGCACTTCAAAGTATGGAGATAGACTAGTATATCTCTGCACCAGGGGTCCGAAGATGTGATAAAAAACATGTCTCCTTTGATAGGTGACTCCCTGGGTATAACATCACCTGATTCGAAGGGAAGTTCCGAGTTGAGTTATGCGAAGACCAATGACTTTTTAGATTTCTTCGAAACAAAATCCAAGTCTAATTCCTAGAGGATAACTATCCATCTACTAATTTTCCACCAATTACATGTCGTGTGAACATGTCTTGAAATGGATTCACAATGACAATGACGGTGGTTTTGCGAAAAAAGATGTAATGACAGAACCATTGGACAACATGAACTGCTGCCAACACAAGTTTTTCAATGTGGGAACAATTGTGTTCTAGTCCAACCAGGCCTCGATTCACGTAATAAATTACATATTCTGAGAGAAAATCATCCTCCTAAAACAAGACCATACTGATGGTAGACTCTGCGATGGCCAGGTACAATAAGAAATCTTTATTATAATTGGGTGGCCGAAGCAGAGGGGCAGACATGAGGGCGTGTTTTAACTCTTTGGAAGAGCACTGAGAGGCTTCGTCCCAATGAAAAGGAACATCCTTTTTCAGTAAACGCATGAAACCCTTTGTGATTTCAACATAGTTTGCGATGAAACGTTGTAAAAAGTTCACTTTTCCATGTAAACTCTCAAGCTAAGGGATTGTGCACGGGGGAGGCAACTGAAATATCACCTCAACCTTTAGAGGATCGACCATGATCCCTGTTGTTGAAACTATGAAACCTAGCAGATGACTCGATGTTACACAAAAACTACATTTGTTTGGATTCAAGCAAATCCGATAGTAGTGACATTGCTCAAAGATAAGTCAGAGGTGTGCGGGATGATCAGCTCTCTTACGAGATCGTGATGCTAAATCATCAAGATAAGCCTCGACTATGTGTTTGAGGTCGTGGAAAGCAAAAGACATGGCCCACTGAAAAGTAGCTCTAGCATTTTTCAGACCAAAAGGCATCTTCTGATAAGCGAATGTACCCCATGGACAAATGAAAGCGGTTTTGTGTTGGTCTTCGGGCTTGATCTGTATCTGATTGTATCCTGAAAAACCATCCATGAAAGAAAAGAGCTTGCAGCCTGCACATTCATTAACAATATGGTCGATAAATGGAGTGGGGAAATTATCCTTTGGACATGCCTTGTTCAAATCACAGAAGTACGTACATACGCGAATCGTACCCCATTGTTTGTTGACTGGAATGAGATTTGACACCCATTGAGTCAATTGAACGGGGTAGATGAAACCAACTTTGAGTAGTTTCTCTACTACAACCTTAATAACTGCTTCTTTCTTAGGATTAATCAAACGAAGCTTCTTCCAAACCGGCTTAGCATCCAGATATGTCATGATTTCATGTTTGACGATTCTTGAATCTATGCTTGGAATTTCCTCGTAAGACCAGGAAAATACGTCGCATAATTCTTTAAATAAATCCATGTAGATTAGAATCTCCTCAAGGGAGCAGTCCAATCTGACGAAGACATTCTCCATGATGCTAGGGGTTCTAGAGATATCAATAGATATAGTTTTAGAGATGGTTTCCATATTTCCTTCAGTGTAAACAATGTGCGTAGCCAAAGGATTGATAGGACAAGCCCTATCTCCAGTCATAGTCAGAGTGAATTCACTTGCTTCAATTCTTCTTAACTTTGGGAGAAAATAAGATCTATGATGGGGATCATCCCAGGGTCTGTCTGGACTAGTCATTGCCTCAATAATCGCCTCGTTTGAGGGAAAGACTAAGTCTAAAGAATCAATATCGACGAGGGAACCTTGAGCCCAAATAGGCTCTAGAACCAGATCTAACTTCTGTGTGAGAGTCAAATCGGAGTCGATGAAAGCTTGCTGGACTATAGAGTAAACAAATTCTACTGTGGACAAAGGCATGGCCATGCCATGGTGCCCTATCCCTTCCATCATGGTTGATGGGGAAGGAAGACTCCATGGATCATTAAATTAAGTCATGCGAAACGACAAGATTTGAAATATTTCATCCCTAGGCTGGTCGGGGACAACCGATATGTACTAGACATTTCCGGTCAGAGGCGAGTAATTGAAAGTACCCATTAAAGGTGGGCACAAACCAACCCCTCTGTTGACAATGCCGAGCTGAGGGTTATTGTTGTTGGGAAATAATACCCTACGGACTAGCAAACTAGGGTCTGATTTGCACGTAGATTTTGACCTTAAAGAAATGACCTTTTAACCTACCACCCAAAACTTGAACCCCTCTTTCAAGACACATGCATGGAAAGGAACTACTAATCTTTTTACTGATGTTTGGTGTAGATCCTCCGTTGCGCTTTGCCCGCTCCCTTGCGCTACTCCTTCCAAAGTTACCCTGCAATCAAGACAAAAACACTACGCATGCATGCTATTTTTCTACTTGAGGGTTAGAAATTAAGCATAAATTACATAAATCATAAATAACTCATGCATTTGGAAGGGAAAAGTATTCTTTTTTATTATTTTCAAAATGAATCAACTTACAATCAAAGTCGAGACTGGCCACTGCTCCTTGATCCTGATCCTGGGCTCCTCCTCTTCTTTGTCCTCCAACTGCTTTGCGTTAATTCTCCTTAGGCTTGAGGAAAGGCTAAAGGGTTGGGACAAATGGACTTGGCAATTGGGCAGAGTTTCTTCGCTATATTTTTCCTCCTCCAAATAGTACCCCTACCCCTTCTTTTATAGGCTAGAAGGAGCTAGGGTTTTGGACAAACTCTCGGCCATGCATGGCCAGGAGTTTCAGTTAACCGACCCATAGCTTTTTGTCCCGTCGAAAACTTTCTTGTTTTTGTGCTTTGTTAGGTAAACATGGGCTGTAGTAGGCCTGCCAACGTTCCAACACATGCAGTAGTAGGACTGCCAGCATTCCAAGGCGTGCAGTAGTGGGTTAGGGCACATGTACCTTTACCCAAGAGGATTTTCAACGAGGTTTTTCAACAGATGTTTTGGCAATGAAGGGATATGAGTTGGCCTGATGCCAGGTAAGCATGTGTGATGCAATTTAGGGTTATAATAGATGCCCCCTAATGTGTGAGGTCAGAAGAGCATCTGATGGCAAAAATACATTACCAATCTTTTACCAATATGTGCTGATATGCTGAATGAGTGAGCCCAAGGATCAGGAATCAGGAGGTGCCGTCTGCAAAATAACTAATGTCTCACCGAGGCGGGCATACCCATGCTCAGGATAAAATAGAACCATGGCTACCAATCAAATACACTGTAGATCCATGTCAAATAACTATAAAGAGTAGCCACGAATAAAACACAGCGGAGCTACATCTCAAAATTAGAAAGATATACATATAAAGTATCCATATCCCAAAAGCTGATTCGGCCTGATGGCTGTACTTCAGAGCTCTAGAAACAACTTCAAAATCTTCTAAATTCAGGTAGGAGTGTAATATAAGTGTACGACTGCACTACCCAGAGGTCTTCGACGGCTCGTCGGTTATGGACTTGATAATCTTGATGATCGTACTGAAGGCTTCAGTGATTTTGAACAAGGACTCGATTGGACGTTCAAGATGGCCGGGTATGCGGACAAGAGACATATTGCAGAGGGGCCGACTCAGGCTCAGTGACAAACTTCCCTTGGATAATAGCACGACAAGTGATAAGACTCAAGCAACATATCTATTAATCATAAGTCTACGAAGCAGGAGGCAACGCAAACTCTCCATATGTTTGGAAGAGTAACCAAACGGTGGAGGACACAACTCTATATAGCGAGAAAAAGATTCCTAAGGTCGTACTACATCCCATAGCTTGATGATCAAACAGACATATGTGCTTCATCCAAGGGAGACTCATTATGCTGCCAACAAAGAAAATACTTTTCCCATCCTCTTTTTGGGGTATATTTGATTTTTTTTGTTCTTTTTGATGATTTTTGAAAAAGAAAAAAATTAAGTTACATTACAATGGAGGAAGGAGTACAACAAACATACAAGCTCGAGGCACAAGGACAAGACTGATGTTCAGGGAAATGATACTCGGGAAAAATCCTCCAGTGGCCAAAGGCGTTAAGACGTAGAAGCAAACTATTACAAGGCTGATGGGTAAGGTATGCAAATGCGGTTGATAGAACACACAATGGTAACGTCCTTCAATGTAAGTTTAACGAGCCCAGAGAAGGTAAGCTCAGTGGTTTTTCATATTTAGAGAGTCTGAAAAAGTATAAAAGGAAACTCCATTGGGGTACCTTTTTCGTCAATAGTCTAATCAGTTCGAAAAAGGGATAAACTATCACCGACTAGACGTCAATTCAAAACCATTTTAACGAGTGTGAAAAGGACAAGATCACTCGACTATTTTTTCACTTTTAAGGAGTCTAAAAAAAGCTTAACTATGGACTCCATCATGAATGTTCTTCTGGACCATTTTAATGAGTGTGAAAGAAAAAGGTCACTCGGCTATCTTTTCAATTTTAGGGAGTCTGAAAAGAGCTTAACTATGGACTCCGGGGGGGTTTCTTTTTCGTAAATTTAGTCCCGCAGGCCCGAAAAAGGAATAAAATCTTACCTGAGGATACTCTTCTAAAGAATGAAAATTCAATAGAGTATTCCTTTGTTCGTACAGTTGACCGTCCGGACCGAAAAAGGGGTAAACTACCGCCAGACAGACGTGACTTCAAATTTTAGTTTAACGAGTGTGAAAGGCCACAAGATCGCTCGACAATCTTTTCATGTTTAGAGGGTCTGAAAAGAGCTTAAAAGGAGACCCGTGATGTTTCGGGAGTCCAGAGGGTAAGTCAAAGAGTAAAAAAGACCCATGCAAATGAGGCTCAAACTCATATTCAGGAAAGACTATATGGACTCCCGAGCCTACAGTGTTGTTAGAAACGGCATGGACACCATAATGTAACCAGGACCTACCTAGGGCATCCATGTTTGGGTAAGCTCTACCACCGAGTTACGACACCTCTAGAGCAAGTATGACAGTTCCGTGTCACAATCGGATGGGATCAATCCTATATCATAAGAACAAAAGGCAACGAGATGCAACAGTTGGGATGAAATCCTACCCTATATGCTGAAGTTGATTTTTTTTTTTTTTTTTTATGGACCGTCAATATATATATATATTTTTATTTTTCGAAACTCAATAAAAATTGTCCCAATACCTGATCAAATCCCTCCCATATAACTCCTGGATCACTGTAAATGGTTTTTGGCATAAAGAAACTGATAAAGGGGCCCAAAAAAGTAACAAAAAGAGGCCAAAAAGTCTATAAATAGAAGCTGGCAGCTCATTATCACCATTGATGATTTGGAAATTGACTCTGGAGCCAAAAGACCCTCTTTGCCAAAGATCGTGATTCCGAGAGCTACGGTGGACGAAACAGACTTCTTCTTGGACCAAGTAAGTACAAACCCCCTTATCTTGCAATTCAATACTTCTTTTATAGCTTTTTAGTTGATTTTGGGGGTGGGCATCGACCTCAAAAAGGTTGGCCCTAGGAAAACGTGGGCTGTCCAGGGATAGCCCGCGGGTACCCACGGGCAGAGAAAAGCCTGCCCGCGGGTACCCGTGACTATCGCCTCTATAGGCCGCGGGTACCCCTCCCCGCGCGGTGAAAAAACACAATTAAAAGTATTGACCCTCCTTTTTTGCTTTGTTGTGTTGGTAGGATGTATGTTCAGTGGAGGGAGAGGGAGCACGAGGCCGCCAATGAGTTAGTGGCTGCAGATCCGAACGTTGTGGCCGTGTTGACACAGTGTGGTTTAGTGAAATTCTTTTTATGTCCGTTCATGCGCGCGCAACCAAGGCTACTGAATGCCCTGGTTGATTACTGGAACCCTGATGCAGAGGCGTTCATGCTAGAGGGGTAATCCTTGGTTCCCACCACCAAGGATATTTACTTTTTGACTGGCCTCTCGAGGAGAGGGGAACCAGTCAACTTTCAAACTTTTCCTGCGGGGCCGAGCAAAGTCTCGGAGCTTATAGATGAGTACTGTGTGGCTGGTACCAATCATAGGACTTCCTCGGTACTCGTTAGTAAGATTACCAGCCTCACCCTACAGACTATTCTATCGCTTATTTGGCAAATTACCGGCTCAGTAGCTGTGCATCAGGCTTCGTGCGCACAGATGAACTGTGCGATCCAGTGCATGAATGCACACATTTTTGATTGGAGTACCACATTGTTAGAGTGCATGAAGAGTCAGTTGACAGCTTGCAGACAACAGACACATAGGAACTTCGGGTTTGGGACCATCCTGTGTTCATTCTTTTTTGAGAGAGTTCCGTGCTTCATTCCTCGGCTGACAGTACGAGGACATCTGGCCACTTTCCCTGCATTATGTAGATGGGCAGCATTACTGCCATGACAGGGTGGTGGAAGGACCGTGGAGGCCTTCGACGACGACTTTTTTTCTTGGCTATCACAACAGATCCCAACTATAGAGGACTACCCATATGTGGGGATCGACTTCTCCAGAGATCCAGTGATACCAGTGCCTCCTGGTGAGGAGCGAGGGGAGATGGGTAAGTCTCCACCTATACATTTTTTGTTTTTGTTTGCATATGTAATTTTTATTTCTTTTTGATATATATATCATGTTTTTGTATACCAGAGTTTTTGATGGGTGAACGTTTATTGCATGCAGATGTGGGACCCATGCGACCTGCCGACTATGCATGGACCAGGCATCACCCATGACCAGAAGCCGCAGCTGCCACCGCTGGAGGAGAAACAGTAGCCGGGAACCTCCCAGCAGGAGAGGCCGAGAGAGTCCTGAGGCGGATTGAGCAGAACTTTACTGCGCTCACTCGCACAATTCCCATGGCAGAGATAGAGGACCTGCCACCCTCCATGAAGACTCATGTTGTGGGGGCACCTCGGACATGGGTCCGATTGTTTAGGCGTTTATCCCAGGCTATACATGATTATAACAGGACCCATAGGCCCTGAGAAGACTTTAGACTTTTATGTGCCACGAGCACTGATATGTATATATTTTTTGAGGGCATAAGCCCAGTGACTCGTTATTGTTCCCACTTTTGAGGCATTTGTGCCCATCTATGTAGTCTGAGGGTTTTATGATGTTTATATATGATTTTTTATCTCTTTTTGTGTCTTATGGATTATGTGTACAAAAATGTATTTACATGTTTATGTTTCATGATCTTTTTATATGTGAGCAAGATGCCAATCTAAAATGTGATTAGCTAGAGTATCGGTGATTTGATTTAAACTCCTAGGAACATGAAAATATGTGATATAATCAAAGTTGCGTTCCAAGAGACGTACCCTAAGGAACCGTCGGTGTAAAGTTGGGTCATGTACCCGATATATTCTGTTTAGCTGCGACACAACCAGTTGAGTGTCTAGATAGACTCGGAGACGAGAGATCCCTAATGACAAAGCGTCACGAAGCAACTCAATAACTACACTATACTCAACAACATTATTCGTGCTGTCACCTAAGCATATACCTCCGGAAGATAACAACTGACCTTGTGGTGTAAAGATTACCCAAGCTATGGAGGCAAGACTCCGCGTGTGTCGACTAGCACCGTCCGCATACCCAATGAACACCTCGAATTCACTTGACATCTGCCATATTGATGAAAGATAACATCAATGACATGTCCATAACACTTTTTAAAAGAAACGTAAAATAAGTAATAGTACAAAGACTATACATATGTTACAAAAAGTTACCCACAGTGACCGTTCTATGAGTAATACTTCTTGAGGTAGAGCCCATTTCTAGGCTCCGCCAAAGCATTCCCTTCAAAATAAACCAAACAATAAGCGCCCTTCTTTAACACCTCTTTAATAATGAAGGGTCCGAACCACATGGGTTTAAACTTTCTTTCCCCCAAAGGGTCCTTATCTTGGTCATAGACCAGGACAAGGTCACCCTCAGAAAAAATCCGAGGACGAACAGACCTATCATATTGACACTTGACCTTATGTTTATGAGCCTCGTTGGCTAGAGCCACATCGTGACGCTGTTCATCAAGCTGCTCAAGGTGTACTAACCGTTCTTCAAGTGAAGAAGTGTCTGGCAATAACTGTACTGCCAATTTCAGAGATGGGATTTGAAATTCGATGGGCAAGACTGCCTCCAGCCCGTAAACGAGTTGGAAAGGCGAGAAACCGGTTGCAGTCTTAACTGAGGTTCGGTAAGCCCATAATGCCGAGTATAACATCAAATGCTAATTTGACTTGGCTGAGTTGATAGTTCGCTGTAGAATCGTCTTAAGAGTTTTGTTTACAGCTTCCACCTGCCCATTGGCTTGGGGGTAGTAAGGTGATGAATGTTCCTACCGTAACCCAAGATTTGATGTTAACTTGGTCATCATTTGATTTTGAAAGTGACTGCCATGGTCAGTGACAATATCTCTTGGGACGCCGAACCTGACTATAATCTGGTTGAATAAAAAGAGAGCTTCAGTCTCTCTGTCATCTTTAAACGTTGGCATAGCTTCAACCCACTTAGTGAAGTAGTCGACAACTATGATGATATAGCGGTGCCCCCTTGCTGACGGGGGGTTGCATGTAGTGTAATCAATCCCCCACTTAGTGAAGGGACCAACTGTGATGACTGGAAACATAGGAGCTGGATGTGCGCTCATCTTCCGTGAGAAGATTTGGCACGGATGACACTTCTTGACTGACTCAATACAATCTTTGATAAGTGTGGGCCAGAAGTAACCTACTCATAAAATCTTTTGGGCTGTTTCCAACCTAGATAAGTGACCACCACAAGCTCCTGTATGACAATCATTGAGCACTATGATGGCCTCCTCATGAGTGAGACATCGACGCAAGATGCAATCTACACCTCTTCGATACAACGTATCATTGAGTATGAGATAATTCTTAGCCTGATGGCGTATCCAACGACGCTCATCACGAGAAAAAAAGGTGGGGCACTTAAAGTCTAGAGATAGATCAATATATCTCCGTACCAGGGGTCTGATGATTCAATCAAAAACATAACCCCTCGGATAGGCGATTCCTCAGGCACAACGTCACCTGACTCAACCAGAAGTTCCAAAATAAGTTCTGCGAAGACCAGTGACTTCTTGGACTTTGCCGAAACGAAGTCTAAGTCAAATTCTTGGAGGATGACCATCCATCTACTGATTTTTTTGCCTATAACTTGTTGTGTCAACATGTACTGGAATGGATTCACGACAACAATGACGGTGGTTTTGCGAAACAGAACATAGTGATGGAACCGTTGAACAACATGAACTGCTGCCAACACAAGTTTTTCTAGATGGGAATAATTAAGTTCCGGTCCTACGAGGCCTCGGCTCAGGTAATAGATCACGTATTCTGAAAATGAATCATCTTCCTGAACTAAAACCATGCCTATAGTTGACTCTACAACAACCAGATATAATAGGAAATCCTTGTTATAATTAGGTGGCCGTAGCAGAGGTGTGGTTGTGAGGGCATGTTTTAATGCTTCGAAAGAGCGTTGAGCGGCCTCGTCCCCCAAAAAAGGAACATCTTTCTTCAGTAAACGCATAAATCCCTTGGTGATTTTAGCATAGTTGGCGATGAAGCATCGTAAGAAGTTCGCCTTACCTTGAAGACTTTGAAGTTGTAAGATTGTGCGTGGGGGGAGCAACTGAGTTATTGCCTCCACCTTAAGAGGATCCACCATGATCCCTGTTGTTGAGATGATGAAGCCTAACAAACGTCCTGATGTGACGCAAAAGATGCACTTGTTGGGATTCAAGCGAATCCTGAAGTAGCAACAACGTTCAAAGATTAGTCTGAGGTGCATAGGATTATCCTTTCTCTTGCGAGAGCGTGATGCTAAATCATCTAGATAGGCCTAGACTATATGTTTGAGGTCATGAAACGCAAAAGACATGGCCCACTGGAAAGTGACTCCAACATTATTGAGGCCAAAAGGCATCTTACGATAGGCGAATGTACCCCACGGACAAATGAATGCCGTTTTGTGTTGGTCCTCAGGTTTGATTTGGATTTGATTATAGCCCGAAAAACCATCCATGAACGAAAAGGCTTCACAACCAGCACATTCATCAATGATCTGGTCTATGAATGGGGTTGGATAATTATCTTTTGTACATGCCTTGTTCAAATCATGGAAATCGGTACATACACGAATCATGCCTTGTTTTTTATCGACCGACATGGGGTTTGAAACCCATTGAGTCAAATGAATAGGGTAAATGAACCCTGCCTTGAGCAATTTCTCAACCTCACTCTTGATGGCTGCGGACTTCTTAGGATTAACTGGACAAAGTTTTTGTTGAATAGGCTTGGCATCAAGATACGTTGTGATTTCATGTTCAGCTATTTTTGGATCAATACCCAACATTTCCTCATAAGACCAGGCAAAAACGTCGTGAAATTCTTTGAAAATATCCGTGTAAATCTGAATCTCTTCAGGGGAGCAATCCTCCCCGATGAAGACATTCTCCACGACGCCAGGGTTGCGGGAGATGTTGATAGGTATGGTTTCAGCGATAGTCGCCATATTCCCCTCGGCATAAATTTCTTGTGTAGCTAAGAGGTTAATAGGACACGACTGATCTCCCGTCATGGCGATAGAGAATTCTCCTACCTCGGTTCGGTGTAACTCTGGGAGGAAATATGACCTGTGATGAATATCATCCCAAGGTTTGTCCGAACTAGTCATTGCTTCAATTACTACTTTGTCATAAGGCAAGACTAAGTCTAACGAATCAGTGGTAGCCAGAGAACCTTGAGCCCAAATAGGCTCTGGAAGTGGATCCAACTCTTGTGCGGGAGTCAGATTAGGTTTAGCTGAAGCTTGCTGGACTAAAGAGTATGCTACTTCAACCGTCGACAAGGGCATGGACATGCCAGAGTGCCTTGTCTCATCCATCGTGGCTGATGGGGAAGGAAGAATCCACGGATTCACAAAGTAAGTCGTGCGAAACGATGAAACGTGAAAAATATCAGCCTTGTGGTGATTCGATATAAACTTGACATCGTTATGAGGAGGTGGGTAATCAAAGGTACCCATCAAAGATGGGCACAAACCAACTCCTACGTTAACGACACCGGGCTGAGGATTATCAATCATGGGAACCGTGGATGCCCCCAAAGCTGGGTCAGGCCTAGAGAAGGACAATTGATCAATGGTCACTATCCGACCCTTGTGTGGAAACAACAAGACTTGAAAAACTGTAGCAACCACAGCTTGCATAGCATAAGTCCAACTCCAACCTAACAAGAGGTTATATTCGAGGGGAGCATCGACTACCTCTACTTCAACGCACACAGTCTTCCCTCCTAACTGCACAGGGAAAGAAGGAATGATGCCATGTGGTCGGAAGGAACGACCATCGAATGCAGTGAGGAGAGTAGGTGATGGAGACAAAGTGGGCTGACCAATGGCTTTCCAACATGCTAATGACATAACACAAGTTGAAGCGCCCTCGTCGACCACCATGTGGAAGATATTCCGTGTAAAAGTTTTCATGGGATGAGCCACTACTATCTGAAACGCGACGTGGTAAGGCAGACGAGGTTTCAAGTCGATCGTATATAACATGATGGTACCCGGGTTACAAGTCTCAGTAGAGTGTAAAGCAGTCAACAAGGCTTTCCTCTGAGCAGAGAAACTCTGGAGGACCTCCAAAGTGGACATTGCACAAGGGGTTTGTGATAAATCTTCCACCACAGAGTAATTCTGGGCGGCCCTTGCGTTTGGGTTGTGAGAAGCTTTCTTAAATGCACCCTTTGGAATGCGTGTCATTGTTTCACCCAACGTCTCCTCGATCTGTAGAGGAAGAGATGGGATCTCGTCTTCTTTACCCTTCTCAGAGGAGCTTGGTTTACTATAGTCATGTGGTCTAGTCGTTATTAAGGCATAACCCCTAACCATATATATGTTTGCGGCAGAGGAATTGTTCGGAGGAGGGCAGGTTTCCTGGCTGCCCCCTTCTGCACTTATAGAGGCTTGAGTTAAATTATGCCCATGCTGAAAGGGATTAGTCAACACGGCTTGTTGTTGCTGTGTGACAAACTTTTGGGCCTCTGCAAGTCGAGGACAAAGATGGGTCGGGTGGTCTTCTGCACACAAGTTGCACGGATACCTCGCCTTCCATTTTTCCATGGTGCCCTTGCAAACATTATTAGTGGATTTTTTCTCCCCCTTTCCCTTCTTTCTTTGTTTTTTCTTCCCTTCAGGATTCTAGGTGGCCTTTGGGTTAGTCATCTGCACTGAGTGTACTTCTGACGTTTGGGTAGGAGGAACAACCAAAGCAGTAGTCTGGCTGGCCATTGAGTGTTGTATAGATAACTGTTGCAATTGTTTTGTCAATTGCTCAGTGGGCTTGGTTTGTGCTGAACCAACGATACCATCGACATGTGGTCCGGCTCTCTGTCTAGTTTTATCCAATATCGATTGTGGTGCATCCGACAGGATGTTGTATAATAAACCAGACTGAGAATAGATGAGCTCAAACTATTGAGCCCTCAAGATGGTATCTTCTTCAGAGAAAACTCCTTAAGTCGCAACGTCTTTGGATAATTGAGGGACTAAAGACTTAAGGAACCACTCAAGTAGGAATGATGGTGGAACTGGTACTTTGATGAGACTCTTTCGACATCTCCACTCTTGGATATGATCCGAGATATGGTCTGCTGTCGTCTATTCGAAATTGGCAAGCAACTCTGTGCCCACGTCATATCTCACAGGTAACTGGAAATGGTTAAGGAAGGCCATAGCCAGTTCACCAAAAGAAGAACATCGTGAGCGATCAAGCTCGATGTACCATTTCACGGCACTACTGATAAGAGTGCGTTGAAACAATCGCAACTGGACAGAGTCATCTTTCAATGAATTAGATGAACAACAAAGATGGAAAGTAGTCACGTGATCACCTGGATCTTCGTTGGGCTTGGCCTTGAACTTTGGAATGTCCAAAGGCAACTTCGTTGGCATAGGAGGCCAATGTGGATCGTGACAAATAGGATCATTTAACAACCTTGTCAAATCTGGCAAGTGTAACGTCGCCAGGAATGGTAGTTTGGGTTGCTGCTGATAGCCTGGGAAAAAGGGTCCTAGAGTTTGACTAGCACCAGGTTGCCAGGAAAAGTTTGGCTGCTGGCCCGGATTCTGGTAGAAACCATGGCCCTAACCAGCGTAAGGATTTTTCATCTGTGGAGACATCATTGGCTGATTCCCCATAAAGGACATAGGATGTTGGGCATTCATCGTGTTTGACGGACTTTGGGAAGGATTACCCCATGCCGGTCCCGATGGGAGAGGCATAGAAGTCTGTCCAGGGTTCCATTGACTGTGGAAAGAATTACCCCAGAACGACATTCCAAAGGAAGGAACGGATCCTTGTCCTGCATTCCAAGGTCCTGCTATATGTGCCCCCAGCACAGGAATAGTACCCTGCGCCGGAGTAGACTGTCCAAAGATGGGGGTGCCCCCAAATGGGAAAGAAGTGGATGTGAAAGTGTTGTTACCAAATGTCCCATTCCAAACAAACGGTGATGAACCTACCGATAATGTTTGCGTAGGTGTTCCTTGACTCCCATCTCCAAATGAACTCGTGTGTGCAGGCTACTCGGCGGACTGCTGATGCAGACCACCAAGCGAAGGGGACGAAGGAGAGATATGACCTCCAACGTAAGGAAAAGCATTAAAAGGGATAGGAATTCCCCCAAGTTGACCTTGCAGAGGAGCGTTAGAACTCCCTTCCCCCAGACCCAAAGTCTGTAAAGTGGAGTAAGTGAGTGCAGACTTGTACCTGAACTAGGCATACCGTATGAGAACGGAGGGCATGTCGCACTAGGTGTGAAGGGAGGTGTGGCCGTCGTGATAGATGGGGTCAGTCCACTATGAGACGTAGTTACGGTCGAGACCGTAGTGGCTCGGACCGACGATGACAAGTTAGGAGATGCTTCTCCTGTGGTAGCAATGGTGGTGGGAATGGAAGAATTCCTAGACGGAGTAACAGTGTTTGGTTCCATGACTGTGTGAGGCACTGACAAGCATTCGTAAAACTGGATGGGTACAATGAACGATGGCCAAGTATTAGTGGTTGGGGTTTCAACCGAGCCAATATTGGCAATTGATTCCTCCGGGAGTTGTTCGGGCACAATGGTTTGTAACCCGGTTGCTTCGAAAGACCCTTGTTGGTCTAGCTTCCGCCTCAATGGTGGTGGGGGTGGCTCCAGTATAACCGGCGGCAGGCCCAGAAGCCTTCGTGACCGGCGAAGCTCGAGATCCTCCACTATGTGAGAATATCCAAGACACGCTAAGGTATTCTACATGATCAAACAGTAACACACACTAAAAAAGAATCCCCTAAGAGATAAGACAAGCAATCACTAACTATTTGGAAGAACAGTTACAACAACCAACACTAGAGCAACTTACCAGTGCAAGTGCAAATCAAAAATGAAATCACCCTCTGGGTATACTCTGCAAAGCGTGGCCCGATGTCTGTCCTAGGTACCACGGTATACCCCCGCAGTCACCTGTGTATGTCCCTAAAAAGATTGGCAACTAGTTTGCCAGCACGCGAACAGTCACCAGGCGGGTACAGTCAATAGTCGGGTAGACCACAATGAGCAGGGTATCAAGCCAGAAACCTGTCCAGGGTATCGAGAGAAAATGGTACGGAAGACAACTGAGGACCTCGAACAGATTCAAGATCCACAAAGCCCCGTGGAAAATGCAAATGATGGAATCCCAAGACAAATCCTCGATATGTGTTCTCCACTACGCTTGGTCTGGCTTTGGAGGGGTTATCTCCGCTACCTTTCCTCACGCGACCTCGTGTTTATCCCCTGTGTTAGAGGGGGGTCCCAGATAACTTCCACGTAACTGGATTTCTACACTCCCTATCACAAAATCCAATGTTTGGTTTTGAGTGGCCTTGGAGAGTTTCCTCTCCAACCTATTCCAAGGCCCTAGTCCTGAGCTAGTGTATGAACCCTACAAACAAAAGGTCTAATAGATTTTAAATTAGCGTTTCTTTTATGGGATTTTTTACGTCACAAGGTATGAAGGTGAAACTGATGGTGTGTAAAKACTTAAAGCAAAAACGAATGAAAAATGATGGAAACAAAAACTTTTACTGAATGCAAAAATCAACAACTTTTCACAAAGAAAGACTTCTTTTCTTTTCAATTTTGCTAAGATTTCATGCAACAAACATAAAGGAATTTTTTCTCAACTATGAGCTACTTATGCTCTAAATGCACTGCCAAAACTTATGAACAAAAAGACTTCTCCCTAGCTATTGATGCAACAACACAATCTTCAAGCAAAGAAGAAAATGAAAAAGCAATATATATATTTTTTTATTTGAGTGCTAAATGAAGCAACAAAGGGAAAATGCCAACAAGCACAAAACCAAGAAAACAAAATAAAATTCTAGATTAAATCACAGATCGCAAAGAAACAGAGCGAAGACACACAATGGCAATCGAGAATGCACTGCTTCTACGCTTGTCTAAAAACCATAAAATAAAATTTTTCTTTTTTATCTTTTCTATCAACTATCAACTAAGGAAAAAACAGGCTAAGGGTAAGAGGCCCTAACCTACTGACCGTGCAACCCTAGACTCAAACCCCTGAGAGGAACACTTCTCACCACAGGAAGGGATGACTACCCCACCCTGATTGAAAAGAAACCTGTCAAGCCTGCTACTGTCACTGAAACAACGCGCGTTCAAACACATGCTGGCCTTGCACAGGTCGCGTGTATGTATAAACTCTAAGACAAAACTAAATACAGGTAGCCTAGACCTAGAAAAGGCCTCTGGTATTGATAACCAGGGTCTCCTGAAGGCTTGGTTGCTTCTTCTTAACAAAAAAGAAAAATAACTGTAAGAAATAACAAAATGCAATAAAGCAAACTGAGACAAGACTATGAACCAGCAAGACTCAGACAGGATCCATAAAGCCCCCTGAGAATGTATAATTTTGACAAGGAAGAGGGAGACTGCCTCTTAAGCTCTCTGTCTCCTACATGCTACTGAAACCTCTACATCAGGCATTCAAATGCGGGCTATAGAAGGTTAGGTCACGGGTTACACGCGTGCAGGCCTTCTGTAGGCCGCGTGTACCTCTATGTATCTCGATAATTATCGTAAAGCAACAGTCAAGGAAAAACTGGTATAAAGAACCAGGTTCCTTGCTAGTTCTGACCTAACAGAAAACAGACAAACAAAGAAACATAAAATCTAATCCTTTAAACTACCCAAAAACCTCAACTAAATCTGGAAACCCTAAGAGTATCGTCCCCAGTGGAGTCGCCAATTCTGTTGTTGGGAAATAATACCCTACGGACTAGCAAACTAGGGTCTGATTTGCATGCAGATTTTGACCTTAAAGAAATGAACTTTTAACCTACCACCCAAAACTTGAACCCCTCTTTCAAGACACACGCATGGAAAGGAACTACTAACCTTTTTACTGATGTTTGGTGTAGATCCTCCGTTGCGCTTTGCCCGCTTCCTTGCGCTGCTCCTTCCAAAGTTACCCTGCAATCAAGACAAAAACACTACACATGCATGCTATTTTTCTACTTGAGGGTTAGAAATTAAGCATAAATTACATAAATCATAAATAACTCATGCATTGGGACGGGAAAAGTATTCTTTTTTATTATTTTCAAAATGAATCAACTTACAATCAAAGTCGAGACTGGCCACCGCTCCTTGATCCTGATCCTGGGCTCCTCCTCTTCTTTGTCATCCAACTTCTTTGCATTAATTCTCCTTAGGCTTGAGGAAAGGTTAAAGGGTTGGGACAAATGGACTTGGCAATTGGGCAGAGTTTCTTCGCTATATTTTTCCTCCTCCAAATAGTACCCCTACCCCTTCTTTTATAGGCTAGAAGGAGCTAGGGTTTTGGACGAACTCTCGGCCATGCATGGCCGGGAGTTTCAATTAACTGACCCATAGCTTTTTGTCCCGTCGACAACTTTCCTATTTTTGTGCTTTGTTAGGTAAACGCGGGCTGTAGTAGGCCTGCCAGCGTTCCAATGCGTGTAGTAGTAGGCCTGCTAGCATTCCAAGGCGTGCAGTAGTGGGTTAGGGCGCGTGTACCTTTACCTAGGAGGATTTTCAACGAGTTTTTTCAACAGATGTTTTGGCAATGAAGGGATATGAGTTGGCCTGATGCCAGGTAAGCATGTGTGGTGCAATTTAGGGTTATAACAATTATCAATCATCGAGACCATGGCTACCCCCAATGAAGGGTTAGGACAAGAGAAAGATAACTGATCAATGGAGACTATTTGACCCTCGTGTGGAAACAACAAGACCCAGAAAACTGTCATGACCACTGCTTGCATAACATAGGTCCAAATCCTTCCTAACAAGAGATTGTAGTCTAGAGACACATTGACCACTTCAACTTCGACACACACAATCTTCCCCCCTAACTGCATGAGGAAAGAGGGGATAATTCCATGTGGTCGGAATGAACGACCATCGAAAGCGGTAAGAAGAGTAGGTGACGAAGACAAAATGGGTTGGCCAATGGCCTTCCAACACGCCAAAGACATCACACATGTCGAGGTGCCCTCATCAACCACCGTGTGGAAAATGTTTTGATTAAAAGTTTTCATTGTGTAAGCCACTACTATTTGAAACGCCACATGGTAAGGGAGACGATGTTTTAAGTCGGTCGTATCAAGCATGATCATTCCCAGATTACAAGTCTCATTAGATCCTAAGGCAGCTAACAGAGCCTTTCTCTGGGAGGGGAAACTCTGGTGGACTTCCAAAGAAGACATTGCACAAGGGGTTTGAGACAAATCCTCCACCACAAAGTAGTTCTGGGCGGAACTTGTGTTTGGATTGTGGGAAGCTTTCTTGAACGCACCTTTGGGATGCGTGTCATTGTTTCACCCAACATATTCTCAATATGGAGAGGAAGAGGTGGGTTTTCAACTTCTTTACCCTTCTCAGAGGTGTTTGGCATTCCGTAGTCTCGTGTCCTAGTTGCTATATCAACGCTACCTTTCATCATGTACACATTTGTGGACGAAGGATTACTTGAAGACGGAGGGGGTCCTTGAGTGCCCCCTTCCATGCTCGAAGAGGCTTGAGTTAAATTTTTCCCATGTGGAAATGGGTTCATTAACATGACATGCTACTACTGTGCCAATAAATTTTGGGCCTCCATAAGCCGAGGGCACTGGTGAGTTGGATGGTCTTCCATGCAAATATTACACATATACATCAACTTCTTATTTTTTGTGTTTCCCTCGCCAACATTATTGGTAGGTTTCTTATCCCCCTTACCATTCTTTCACTGATTCTTCTTTCTATCAGGCTGCTGGGTGGCCTTCGGGTTTGTCAATTGCACACTGTGTACATTCGACGTTTGAGTAGGGGGAGCAACCAAACCAGTGGTCTGGCTAGTCGCTGTCTGCTGTATTGAAAATTGTTGCAATTGATTCGACAGCTGTTCAACGGGCTTCGTTTGCACTGAACCAACAATACCATCGGCATGTGGTCCATAAATCTGTCTGGTCTTCTCAAGTATTGACCACGGTGCATCTGGAAAAAATTCACAAAGTAAACCAAATTGAGAGTAAATCAGCTCTAGCTATTGAGCTCTCATTATCGCTTCTTCTTCTGAAAAGACCCCCGATGTTGCGACGTCTTTAGATAACTGTGGTACCAAAGACTTAAGGAACCACTCAAGCAGGAATGTTGGTGGGACTGGTACTTTTATCAAACTCTTTCGATGTTTCCATTCTCAGATGTGATCTGAGATATGGTCCACCTTTGTCTACTCAAAGTTGGCCAACAACTCAGTGCCAACGTCATATCTCATAGGTAATTGAAAATGGTTTAAGAAAGACATTTCCAATTTTCCAAAGGTAGAGTATCTTGAGTGGTCGAGCTTGATGTACCATTTTGCAACACTCCCTATGAGAGTGCATTGAAACAAATGCAACTGAATGAAGTCATCTCTCAAAGAGTTGGAAGAGAACCATAAATGAAAGTTAGTCACCTGATCACCTGGATCTTCATTAGGCTTAGCTCCGAACTTTGGAATGTCTGAAGTCAACTTGGTTGGCATGGGAGGCCAACGTGGATCATGATAGATGGGGTCATTTAATAAGCTTGTCAAGTCTAGCAAGTTCAAAGTTTTCAGAAACGGTAATTTGGGTTGTTGATTATAAATAGGAAAAAAGGAGCCTGGAGTTTGGCTGGCACCAGGTTTCCAGGAAAAGTTAGGTTGTTGGCCAGGGTTCTATTAATAACCATGGCCATGACCAGTGTATAGATTCTTCACTTGTTGAGACGTCATCGACTGACTCCCCTTATAGAATGTAAAAGGTTGGGCTTGCGTTGTATACCAAGGATTTTGGGAAGGGTTTCCCCCAGCCGATCTGACGAGCATAGATCTCAGGCCTTACCCAGGGTTCCATTGGATATGGAAGGGGTTTCCCCTGGTTGAAATCCCTGATGAGGGGATTGATCCCTGCCATGGATTCCAAATTCCTTGTGAGGAAGGAATTCCTAAGTTTTCCCCCCGTGCAGGAATAGTACCTTGCATAGGATTTTTTTGACCATAATTGGGGTTGCCCCCGGCCAAGATGACAGCTGACGAGAAAGTGTTGTTACCAAATGTGCCAAACAAAGAGAACAACGTCAAACCTACCGACATGCTATAAGAAGGAATTCCTTGACTACCATCTCCAAATGAACTATAGTTTATGTTTGTCCCGGCGGAGTGCCGGTGAGCACCGCCAAGCAAAGGGGACAAAGGAGGTATATGACCCCCTCCATAAGGGAAAACATTATAGGGAGATGAAATTCCCCCCATAGATCCTTGCAGAGGAGCGTTCGAGCTCCCTCCTCCTAGACCTAAAGTCTGTAGAGTGGAGTAGGAAAGGACATAGTTCATATCAAAGCCAGGCATCCCATATGAGAATGGAGGGCCTGTCTCACTCTGGGTGAAAGGAGCAGTGATCGTCGCCATAGACATGATCAAACCATTTCTTAAGGTAGTGGCAGTCGAGACCATAGTGGTCCGAACTGACGATGGTTGGTTAGGAGGCGGAAAACCCCCTGTAGTGAAAACCATATAGAGAATATGAGGATTCCCTAAATAAGTAACAACATTTGTCTCCGTCGCTTCTTGTGACACTACCTGACGCTCGTAAGGTTTAACCTGTATGACGATGGGCACTGATATATCAATGATTGAAGGGTTATATGGACCAAGATCTTTCACTCCAAGGTCAGAAATGGTTGGTTCCTCTGGAATCAATTGTTATCCTCTCGGAGATGGGCTAGGCTCAGTTTCTTGTGGCTCGGTTGCCTCAAAAGACCCTTGCTGGTCTAGTCTTCACCTTAGCGGTGGTAGGGGTGGCTTCAAATTAAAGGGAGACATGCCAAGAAGACTTCACGAATGACATAGCTCTTGATCCTCCACGATGTGAGAATATCAATGACACACTAGGGATTTCTATTAACATTAAATACCAACACACACTAGAAAAATATCCTATGAGACAAGACAAGCAGATCACTAGCTAGTTGGAAGAACAGTTACACTAGCCAACACTAGAGCAACTTAACGGTGTAAGTGCAACTTGAATAGGGAAGCACTCTTCAGGTATACTCTACAAAGCATGGCCTAATGTCTATCCTAGGTACCGTGATATACCCCCACAATCACCTTTGTAAGTCAATAAGATAAAGGCAACTAGGTTTCCAGCGCGCGAACAATCACCAGGCGGGTACAGTCGACAATCGGGTGGACCGCAATGAGAAGGGTATCAAGCATGAAACCTATCAAGGGTATTGAAAGCAAGTGTTCTAGAAGATGACTGAGGACCTCAAATAGATTTGAGACCCATGAAGCTCCGTGGAAAATGCGATCAACGGAATCCCAAGATAAGCCCTCTATATGCGTTCCCCACTATACTTGGTCCAACTTTGGAGGGGTTATCTCCGCTACCTTTTCACACGAAACCTCATGTTTAGCCCCTGTGTTAGAGGGGGGTCTAATATAACTTTCATGATTACTAGACTTTCAAGCACTCCCTAGCACATACTCTTATGTTTGTTTTTGTAGCCTTGAAGAGTTTCCTCTCCAATCCTAAATCAAGGCTCTAGCCTAGACTAAATTGATGGACCCTACAAACACAAAGTCTAATAACTTTTAATTAAGCATTAATTTGAGTGGCTGTTTTAAGTCAAAAGGATTGAAAGTGAAACCAATGATGTTCTTTAAGAGGCGAAAGAGAAGAGCATAAGATGAAACTGAAAACAAACTACTTCTTCTTCACAAATAAAGATTTGCCAATTTAAACTCTTTAACCAAACTTTTTCGTAACCACTTTTCTTAGATCTTTAAAAAGAAAAACTTAAAACAATATTTCGCTCAACTACGAGTTACTTAATTTCCTAAGAATTCAAATAAAGAACTTTATAAAACTTTCTTTTTCCTTGGTAAATAAAGCAACTAACTTGAGCTACTTTTACCAAACAAAGAAATGTTTTTTTTTATTTTTTATTGTTTTATGCTTCAAAACAAGAAATTTGAAAATGAATTCTTTTCTCTTCTTCTAAAGCAAAAAATGGAAAAATGATGACAAGTAAAGACCAAGAAATGACTTCTGGCCCATTGCAGATCGCAGGGAGTCACTGACAATACTGAGCAGGTAGATCAGAATAGACTCACAAACTTGTCTAAAAACCCTAATAAAGAAAACACAAGAAATCTTTGATAAAAATAAAGCCATGCTGAGGTTAGACCTATGCTACAGACTCCTATGATAGAGACTAGGGATAGATAAAGAAAACCCCTGAGAAGTGTGACTTCTGATAGGGAAGAGGATGACTGCCTCTTTTTTTTTTTTTTTTTTCTCAACACAGGCATGCTACTGACACTTCAACAGCCTGTGTATGTACGTGGGCTGTCCAAAGGCAGGGTGCGTATGTACGTGTACAGGCCCACTACAAGCCGCGTACACCTCTGTAAATTCTAAAAAAAAATGAAAACCAATAGTCAAGCAAAGGTAGGGAGTACTGGTATGGAAGACCATAATCCCTTAAAGACACAGAAGCTTACATAAACTCAAAAAAAAGTAAATAAATTGATTCAAAACACCCAAAATAATATCCCAAAAAAACCCTAGAGGTCTCCCCAATACGGTCACCAATTTTGCTATAGATGGAAAAATCCTCTATGAACTACACCAGGGTTCTAAAGTGCAGGCAGAGAAAACCGTCTAAAGTCTCCTACTTTTAAAAACTATCATGACATTACCCCATAATCATACATACAAGACAAAGTATAGGTATCCGATAGGAATACCTTAAACTCCGCATCTGGTGTCGATCCCTTTGCGCTCAGTTGTTTCTCGACTGTAGATCTCCTCCCAAGGCCAACCTGCATTCACAAAAAGACAAACAAGAAACTACAAGAATGCATTCTATATATGGATTAGTGGATTAGACATAATAACAAAGAATGTGAACAAATCGTAAATATTTAAGACATCATTTGGCGGGACGAAAAAATTATTTCTTTATATTAATCTCACAAAAGTCGTTTACAATATGAGACCGGAAACTGCTGCTTGAACTTGGTCCTGGGCTCCTCTTCACCATGCACCAACTGCTTCCACATATTCTTCTCCTCTTCAGTTTTCTCTAGGGAAATGGCGAGGGTTTGCAATGGAGGAATAAAGAATTCTGGCTCAAACTCACAATGTGGTTGCAAAATATTGGGGCAAAGGGGGAATATTGAAATGGGCAGAGTTTCTATGGTCTTGTGCTTTTTTTTTGGAATGAGACCCCAACACCTTCTTTTATAGGCCAAAAATATAGTAACAGTTGGGGTGACTGGCTATGGGCGGTCAAATGGTTAGGTAATGGCCTGAAAACCTGTATCCCTTTGCAATTTTATTTTTTTCGCACTTTTTATGAGTATACGCAGGCTGCAGTGGTGCAACAAGCATGTGTACACAGGCAATAGTGGTGCAGGGTGTGTACACCTTCAAAAAAATGTTTTTTTAGAAGAGTTGTTCAGTGATGGCTTGACAAAGATATCAAGTAAGATGGCCTGATGCCAGGTATGCATGTCTGGTTCAATTTAGGGTTATAACAAACATCAACTATACACCTCATGTATGTGCCAAATCATCAACTACTTGTCTCAACCATGTACCCAACATGTGCCTCAACCAAAATCCCTCATCAATTTCATCATCCAAATCTGATTTGTAACTCTATAATAGATCTGGTGTATATGATCACATACCTGCAAACCTCCCTTAACTTTAACAACAAGAGACTAGCATTTTCATCAAACTTTACTTTAGTCTCACATGATTAATTTTGGATTAGTCAACAACCTTAACTTGAAATAATCATAGCTATGTACTTGTAATGAATAAAGATCTGAAAAATAGTACACATTTTTATTCAATGTATTTTATGCAATTCCTCTAGGTTTCATTGCTTGGAACCTTTCAAAAAAGGAGTTATAGGAAAAATGACATACCTTGTTGAATTCTGGCTTATTCTAGAGAGAGAACTTGTAGAGTGTGCCCCAAATAGAATATTTGTTGTATGGATATGAAAATGGTACACATAATAATACAGACTATAATATAACCAATACATTTTGTCTTACTAAATTTTTATCTGTTATGAAGAAGTTATGACGTTTTTACCCGAAACACTTATTTTAGACTAGTTTTACTACTAGCCACAAAACCTATTTTCCATAGAGTGTAATTCCAAAAATACAACGACCCACAAGATGAATTTTTTATCACAACTACTTGGATATGTTTCCTTAATGGAATCCAGATTATGCAGTTTGAATCATTCTAGAAAAAAGGTTATTGTGAAAATGGTGAGATGACTTGTAAATAACATACCTTAGAAAACATCATCAAAATCATTTATCCTCCCTTGAATTTCAACCTTATTTACTTCACCTTTCCTCTGAAATTCGCCTTAGATATCCTTTAGTTACCTTAGTCGCTTGTAAATATTCAACATTCTTAAATATAATTAAAATGAGATACCCTTTCCTCTTATTTATACTTTTATGTAGCTTCCTCAAGGGGTTACCTTATAACCATTTTAAACCACTTTCCTTATTTTAGGGCTAACCCACCTCTAACCACTTGTCCACTTAGTAATTTATCCATTAAATTTATTATTTAAATAATTTATTTTGTATCCACTTTGACTTATAGTACACTCATCACTTCACTTTATTATTTAAATAATTTCTTCTTTGCAACCACTTTGACTACTTTGACCTTTTGGGGCTTCTAGATGACTCATGAGGGTTGTCCAACTTCACATGGCCATAATTATCTAACTGTGAGGAGTTATGTAATGTTGCACATACCACCGGAAATGGCATGACATGTACTATCCATCTAGAATAGTTTGACCTTCAAATATATTAAAACTCATACCATTATACATCAAACAAATTTGGGTCCATTACCCAAACCTTTGTGCTACCAAAATTCGTTACCGGACTTTCTTCAAGGGTTGACATCAATGACAACCAACCTAAATAATCAACAACCATAATTTATTAAATTAATCAATTAATGGTTGGAGGTAGACATCCATTCTCTTCACTTGTCTTCTACCTGAGACTATAAGAGCCAACATAAGATTTTCATTCTTCACGAACAACGATGGAGGGATATTGTTATTAATCACTACCACTGGAAAAACATAATAGTTGGCGTTTTGGAGGGAATACAAGTTAACTCCATCCATAGATATGCTCAATCAGAGGCTCTGCTCTTCATCCTTGAATTTATTGGGCCATGTATCCTGTATATGGGTCATGGCTATTGAATCCATTGGGATTCACATAACTCCTGGCTCACTTCTATGTGAGGCATGCCACCCTTGCAACATGGCTAATTGTTTGCAATGAAAGAGTCTTTGAATCCTTGGAATTATAGGCACGTGCCTCAATATCTTATGAGCAGGACCATGTTCCTTACCCTTGTTTTCTAATTTATGGTAATTTTCATGCCCACATTCGAGACATATGTCTTTGTATGCATATCCGTTTTTGTATAGAATACAATCATTTGAATAAGCATGGTATGATATGTATTCAACACCCAACATTTTCATCATTTTCTTTTCCCTTGCACAACTATAAAGCAAGTGATTATCCTTGGGAAGTACCTTATTTTTAAATAGCTTGAAATTAGTGGGAAATATAAATTTACACTATCATTAAGCATGAATAAAATCAACCCTTTTCTTCCTTCATTACGTGACAATAGTCCTTAAACATTTAGGGGACATAAAATTTAGTTACCTCAAAAGGGCCATGAAACATGCCTCTGACATACCATACATTGCTTTCAAGTTGTACAGTAACATTGTTGTCCCTGGCTGAGTAGACCTGACAGACTCCTATACTGGACCAAATAGAGGGGTGGTGGAAACATTTTTCAGGTTTTCGTAGAAGGTATCTATGAAATCAACGTCATCCCCTTCATTTTGCTGGAATGCATCTAAAAGCATTCCCTTCATGGTGTGGGTATCTCGAAATAAATCATCCATACCAATATCTATATCATTTCCTTCATCCTCAACATGTTAAGAACTAGTGTTATGGTTGAGGTTTTGAATTGGTGACTCAAGATGTAGTTGGAATTGAATAGGTGGTTGTTTCAACCATTCTTGGTATGCTTCCTCTCCAAGATCTTTTCATTTATCAATAAACTTGTGACTTGACTGGACATTTTCTTCCCAATAATAAACATGAAACCAACCCATTTATAAAACAAATGTTGAATTAAGTAATACATTTACATTAGTTCCATTGAAAATACAAAAATACAATTACTAAAACATCTTTTTCTTATGCCCTACAAGGTTGTCTACATAAAAGAGATCAAATTCATGGTGTAATACCATTGACCCATGTTGGTTGTTGAATGATGGCATGTTAGGATTGGTAGGGTAAAGAAGCTGTCCATTTTCATAAAACATCTACTTGCGATATCTTTCTCCTAATAAGAGCTTTTGGAATTTTGGGACCACAGGAATATCTTGAGCATTTGAAATCGATCTTGAATCTTGATCCTACAAAATTCAATGAACAATTATTAAACTTCACATGCATACAAAATAACGCGTGCTTACCATCAAAACTTTGAAATTGATTACGGAAATAAAGCTGTAACATACCGCTCTACTGAGCATACTATTATTGACTTATTCTTTGAGGACACTTGCTTGCAAATGATCCAGGTATGGAACACTGTGATTTCATTCAGATTTTGGGTTATATATGATGATGTTGAGGCGTTATAGCTGCTTGATCTTGTTGATGTATATATATGCGTTGACATGTGATTTGACAAGTCATCTCAAGTGTGTATGACACTTGACGGGTTATGGATGCTGGTGGAATCCAAGAGGTTCCTTGGACTCCATATTGAGTCAGGGAGTGGATTGTATTGTTTGAGTATTTCATTATTATGCACCTATGATGTATGATGGATTTTAGTATGATTTGTATATATGGAACTTGACACTATTTTTGTCAGTGGATGCAGGATTGACGGTGCATGCTAATCTAACTCACATAAGGAGTAAAGGGGCCTTGCACATAAAACTAGATATTGAGGGAGAGGGGTGGAAACATCCTTGTCACAACCTAATCCTACCATGGCCATAAATGTAGGTTAACGATTACCTAGTTGGGTGTTCCCCGATGCCATGAGAGAAAAATGAGATAGTCTCTCACGTGGATTTCTAAAGGGCCCACAATAAGGCAGGGTCCTTATTTATTAGAAGCCCTTAATCTCTCACAAGGTCAATTGAATGGAGTTTTGACTCCAAGGGGTTGGAAAAACTTCCAAAAACAAGTCAACGCGAGTGGACACTTGGAGAACGAGTTGCATCTTTAAGGGCATGTCACACAATTGAATCCTAAGTCAATAAACACAGGTGGCCTAGAAAAAATTGGAATGATTTGATCTTGAAGGATTAAAATAATTAATTAAACAACAAATCATTAATTATTAAATCCAACCATAAATTTTAATAAAGGGGCTAATTGAATTGTGACATGAGTAAATATATGAAGGAAATCAATGGTTAGGAAATATTAAGTAAGAGCCTAAGAAATTGATAAAATACACAAGGGTGCATGGAATTATTAAAAATAAATCCTTGTTTAAAAATAATTACAACTTGAGAGAATGGGTTGTGCATAATATAATTTGAGTCAACCAACCCTATCCTAACTAAGAAGACTCCTAATCCAACCCTAACTAAAACCTAGTTAGGAGACACCCAATAATTAAGGGTATTGGGGAAACTAAGATATAAATAGGAGAAAATTTATGAACACATGGGGAAATGTGAGGAAATGTGGCTTTTAAAGAAAAATAAAAGAGAAATTACTTGTGCAACCCATGGAGAATGTGACACCTATAGTGGATGAATAATACTTGAAATAAATTTCTAAAAAAAAATGAATTATGCATGAGGGACAAATGTCTGTGAGGGAGAGTTCTATAAAAAAGGGGACGTAGAAGAGAAGGGATCAAACCCCGGGGAAGGCACTATTATGCTTCTGAATTTTAGATTGACTGTATTTTTACTTGTGAGAGTTGGGACTCCAGTCTTGTGAAAAGAGTGGAAACTCTTCCTTGTGAGGCAAGCCAAGAAGCTATTGTGTTTTGGCTTTTGTGTGCTTGGCCCCTTTGCGGCTTGGGGTGATAAGGGGGAAGAAGAGTACACCTAGAAGATGAGAGGTACCAGTGAAGTCTCTATGATTAGAAAGCGAAGGAAAGGAAAGAGCGCAAGGTATTGAAGGACATATTCAACACACAGGTTCCACCAATTTTTGGTATTTATAAGCTGAATTTGTTTATATTACAAGAGTATCAATACATTAGATGAAAAGAGTCACCGTAGAATCATTTGAAGGTCTAAATGTCAAGTATTACGTTTGCTAACAATTGAATAATAGCCATAATGTTATATTTTAAATCTTCACTGTAAATTTCAAACGTTTTCAGAACTATGTATATTGGTCGGATCCTCCCTGTTTAAGTGAAATATTTATATTTCATATAACTTATGTTTAAATCTGTAATTGCATCCTTACCTGAATATGTTGATCATATTTTTAAAGGGTTTATGTTAGGACATTATCAATGTATTGCTCGCTAGTCATTTGAGGTGTATTTTCGACTATATCATGAGTCCATGAGTAATTTTAATCTGAAATCCTACAAGTTAACCATGTCGTGTTTTCTCGTTGATTCATTGTTGAACCTGAGTTACTTGCGGCATGAACGCCTATGCTATATTGAATTTAAATACAATATTTTCGAAATGAGGAAGGCCTGTTAAAGTCTTGGGAGTTGACTCTTACCCATAGGGTGTAAAACCTTTTTCCTAAAACAACGTTAAGCATGTGACTAGGAGCCAAAACCTAGTGCCAGGTCAAAAGGGCGCTATTTGGGGCTCCAAAACTTCGACGCTCTAGAGGTTTTCATATCTCAACTCCTTTTCTCCCAAAGTGTTAACCGACAGAAGTCGATCATAATCCAAATTAACCAACAATTGTAGGTTACCCTTCCCTACCACCTTCCTTTGTTGACTTTTAACTTCTTAATCTAATGGCAGGCAGAGCTTCTCCTCACCCAAGTTTCTATGGTGGAGATCCCTTCTGGAGTTTGAAACTCCGGTAGTATCACCTTTTTGTATCCATCAATGTATTTCCTCCAGAGTGCCAAATTTCCAACCCTCCAAAGGACTTGGACTTGAATATCTAACGGTCCTGCTTGTTCTCTAGATCTACTAATATCCTTTACTCCAGAAGTTCAAAAATTCGGGGTCTTCGAAACCTTTAACCCTTACCTTTAACTTAGTTGGAGAGACGAATCTTGTTAAACTCAGAAATTAATGATCCCTATACCTTACTCTGATATATGACTAGAATGAGGTTTTCATAACTCAACTCCTTTTCTCCCAAAGTGTTAACTGACCGAAGTCGGTCGTAAGCTGAGTTAACTAGCAGTTGTAAGTTACCCTTCCCTACCACCTTCCTTTGTTTTCTTTTAACTGCTTAATCTAATGGAGGGAAAAGCTTCTCCTCACCCAAGTTTCTACGGTGGATATCCCCTCCAGAGTTCATAACTCCGGTAGCATCACCTTTTTGTAGCCATCACTGCATCTCCTCTGGAGTGCCGAATTACCAACCCTCCAAAGGAGTTGGACTTGAATATCTAACGATACTGGTTGTTATCTAGATCTACGAATCTCCTTTACTTCAAAAGTTCAAAACTTCACGGTATTCACAACCTTTAACCCTTACCTTTAACTTAGCTGAAGAGCTGAATATTGTTAAACTTGGAGATCAACGATCCCTATACCTTGCTCCGATTTATGACTAGAATGATTTCAGATATCTGACTCTTTGAAGAACCATGTTTACTTTGGATTCAAATCTCCCAGAGTGACATGGCTGTTTATTTCATGCTTGACGTGGCACTGGATGAGTGGTTGCCACGTGTCACTTTGATTCATAACTTTCGTACCTAAAGTTCCAACTAGAACTTGACACTTGTAACTATCTAATTGTGCCATGTGTCCTTGCTGATGTGATCTTGCTAATGTGGACTATGATGACATGGTATATCATTGTGTTGCCACATGCATTACTTTGTGACTCTGGGGCTTCTCCGTTTGGGTATTTTTTACATGTTTGGGACTTCTTTTCGCCGGAGTGGTCAATGTCGAAGTGGTTAGCAATGGAGGTGCTTATGATTTCCTTCCACTCATATTTCATCCAACGATTGTGATTAGTCTTGGATCAATGGTTCATATTCATTTCGGGGTTTGAGACTCCAGGTTATTCATTGTTTCCACTTCCCTTTTCTCCCAGAGTGAGATTCCCTTGAGATTAAACCTCGAGCATATTGACTTTAACTAACCATCCACCTTTTTTATATTTTAACCTTGTACAATATTTACTGCAAACAAATTTTCAGTAAAAAAATAGAAAATATACAATGGCAAATACAAACATTACACAAAGATTTTTCCACTGGAAACCCAAACCGGGAAAACCAACATATTCTATATTCATTCATATTGATACATTGTTTACAATAAAATATACATATAGGAGCCAACGACATCCAAAAACCTAACCCAATGACCAGGATTAGTCAAAAACCCTAATTCCTTAACCAGAAATAGAAAACCATTAGAAAAAAAACATGTGTCGAAAAGCCTCCCAACAATGGACACAAAAATCAAGGTAACATGAAAAATGAGGCAAAAATTTGACACGTTCCCCGTGGAATTTTTTTCTCGGGGGTGCTGCCCCTAAACCCTCGCGCGAGGGGATTTCTCCCCCCTTCACCCCCCAAGCGGGGGTCTACTTTCCCCCCCTCAAACCCCCCTGCACACCCACCGCAACACAAACATTGCATCTCATGTAAAGAATATAACACATACCCAACACCTTTAACCCGAAAATATTAACAGATCCAATGACTAGAAAACACTCACTGATCTACGATGTAGATCACTTCAAATATTCATGACTTCTAGGTTCTTCCCTCCTTTTCAACTAGCTCGAAGGGTCTGTGTCCTCCCTTCATATGTCCGAGACCTATGACCTTGATCCATTTCCTTGAGTGCTAATCGATGGGTTAATTTGATGGTTGTGATTTCATCGATCTTGAAGATCGATGGCTTGGGAGGATTGCGGAGCCTCAAATAGCACAATGTTTAAACCCTCTCCCTATTTCCACAATCAAAACTTCTCATTGGTAGTGTGACTGATGCCAATCATTGATTAGTTTGAAGGTGATGATCGATGGCCCGTGTGGATTGTAGAACCCAAACTGGTGCGATAGTTAAATTGACCCTCAGATCCTGCAATTGATCCCTGTCATTGATATACCCTTGCTGAGATGATATGGTCGAGACTTAATCGGATGTTGATTAGAAGAACCTCCTCTGCAACTCCCAGATCTGATGACTACTGTAGCTTTCTCTTGGTTCTATTGTCTTGACCCCTCCTTGAACCCTGCACCCCTATTTCTCTTGAGATTTGCTTTGATTTTAACTCCAACACTCTTAGCACATCCCCTGAGATTTAGATGCTAATTTTTGAGTGCGTACTTGCACCTCCCCTATGTATGTTTGCACTGTCTCTCTTGAGCTTTTACTTTCGAAAGTTTTGAACTCTTCTCGACTTGAGAGGGTCTCTGTGCACTTCAAGTGCTGTATCTTCTGAACCTTGGGCCTTAAAGTATCCATCTACACACTCCTGGAATTGACTCTGGAGGTGTTGCACTGTGTTACTAGAAGAGAAGATTTAGGATTCTTATAGAACTTAAACTCTTTATTAGAACAAACTCTCTCCCAGTTATAGGTTATTTATTCACTATATCTAAGTGATTTAAATCTGTCATAAATGGTAGATTGTAGGTTAAAAGGATTCTATTTTTTGTTTAAGATTATTGTCTTGGTGTTTCTGGAATGTCTTCATATCCTTAATGAGTAAGGTGATAAGGTATTGAAATAACATGTAATGAAGTTTGATGAAGTAACCAGGCTAACATATTTTCTCTGTTTACAAAAGGGTAGTTAAGAACGTTGTTTGTATATTAATTTTTTTTTGGAATGAAATGAGATTATGGGAATTAGAAACTTTCTTGTTCCTTAGAACAATCACCAGTATTGAGACCTTAAATGGTCAATATCAATTAGATGAATCCTAGACTTGAGCGTTGATTATGTGTCTTGGAAGTCCCAACCTTGCAGTATAGGTTGGATGGGTAGTTGTATTTCATTTTATGTGAAGTGACAGACTCCTTCATGCTTTAAGTAGTATCTAAATCTATGTTGCAAATGAATTGAGAGAAGCAGAATGTGTTTTACTAATATATGTTATTATCATGAATTTGATTGCAATTGACTGAAGTATGTTATTATCATGTTTCTCCTGTTCTAATGATGCTTATTAATGTTTAAAAAAAAATCAGACTGTTTCTCATGTATTTATATGATGTAACAGAGGGGATGTTACATATGGTATTTGAGTGGGTTCAACCCTGTAACATTGGACCATTACGCCATCCACTGTGTTAAATGAAATGATTGAATTAGATTGCTAATAAAATCTGGAAATTGGTCTTGCAGGTAATGATGGTTAGAGGATGCAGGGGAAGTAGACAATGTGGTGTTGGAGGAAGGTGTGTGACATCTCCAATAAAATCCATACCTGAAAGTTCTAACCTCGAGGAAGATGAGTAGAATGTTGAGAAAGAGCATACTGATGTGGGATATGTAGTAAGTATGATGAGATCCTTCTAGAGGATGTCATAGGCATTGATCAACCGCCTAGATAGATATGAGGGCAGAGCGTCTGTACCCAATGAGGGTTCACAAAGCGCCCCTGCTGCTAGTAGTATCATACGCGAAGAAATTGAGAAGGTGAAGTTTCTCGAGATCTAGGGTGCTTTGGATGGCTTATCCACCGAGGCATGGTTGGAGAACATGGAGATGTGATTCACACTTCATGATTACACCTCCAACATGAAATTACACATGGTGATATTTTAGCTAAAGGGGAGTGCTCTTCTATAGTGGAAGACTCTCCTGCCTCAACTAAACATGGCTGTTGATCTAAAAATGAAGAAGACTTGAAAAACTTGAAAACTTATTGCAAGTAAATGTTATGTGTTTAAAGCAAATGGATCAGTTTGCAACACATAAAATAAAGGATTACTTATGCAAATTACACATAGACAACAACATAATCATTGAACATAAGCACATAAACACAACAATGTGATAAAGGAGTTCACCCCTCTTATGGGCTACATCTCCTAGTCCAGCTTCCAATGGTTTATTATTATTAATTGCTCAAAAGTTCTCAAAAACATGTCTTACAATGCTCAAACTGACAAACCGACTGCTCCAATGGCTTCCCAGCGTCCCAAAACCCCTGTTTGGGCTCTTTCGGCACCTCAATCGATCGAAAAATGAAGAAGTTAGGCCTCCTGGAAGTCTCCCTCTTCAACTTGCTATCTCTGCATCTACAAAACGCACCCTTCATGAATGAAGCTGGCTCACACGCATTTTAAAGCGTGAAAACCCATCACTGGGCACAACCGCACCAATGGTGCAAACCGTAGAATGATTAAGGGCACGCCAGCCCCTAACCACCTCGACACCTGGGCATATGGCGCATAGGACCGTGCACAAGGCATAAAGGTGGTTAAGTCAGTTTAAAAATACCCGCGCTCTAGGTCGGGGTCACATGGCACACCACACATGACCAAGGGTCATATCAAACCCTGGGCCAACCGTTACAACTCGATGCTATGGTATGGTTACATGCGTTAACACAAAGGACCGTGGGTCGAGGCTAAGCCCCGGCCTGACCCCCACCCGTTTATACAATCAAACAACTTTATAAACATTGAAAATGGATACATGGTAAGGCATATGGTGTGGTCACATTGGTCAAATAGTTATGTGAAGTCGTTACATGGGGGGAGGTCTGGGGGTCGAACCCCATGGCTCCCATAACATTTTATATATAACCAAATAACCAAACAATGAGTGACACGTGGCGCCCTCCGATTGGGCCACGTGTCCTCATATCATTTGCCCATAAAAGGACACGTGTCAGCTCCTTACTCACCAGCTATCAACCAACCGACATCTGCCACGTCACCCTTGTACGGTCGTACGGTCCTGCCACATCAGACCGTACGGACTGTACGGACTGGTACAGTCAGCATCAAATTTTTTTGCCTGTTTGGATTGACAAACAGATCACGATATCTTCTCCATACGGAGTCCATTTGACAAAGTAAATATACCGTCGGAATCAGGAAGACAATACAGACGCAATGGGACTATTTTTGTCGCATTCTAAGCACTTTGAATTTTGAGCAAATTTTGATCCCTTGATCACACCTACCCATTGGGAAGCTTTTGGACCTCCAAAAGACTATCTCAGTCTATGTGAAGATGAGGGTAAAGTTCCCTCACCCTTCCAACCTCAATCCACTTGGCCTTGCTTGGATTCGTCCCTTTAAGACCAACTCGCAAATACTCCACAT
>ML776917.1:604370-672636 GCA_009831015.1 Picea engelmannii | reverse complement strand
GTAGAAGAAGAAGAAGAAGAAGATGATGGAGGAGGAGAGGGTGGTGGAGAAGCACCATTCCCTCCATTTTCGCCTGGAGTTTTGTCACCACCACCTCCCTTATGCATTGAAGGGTTGGAGCCTTCACCCTGCGACATTATGTTCCGTTCCAACAAGATCTTCATCATATCTCTCAACTCCATGATAGCCTCTCTGAGATCTTCATTTTCAGCTGGAACGCGTTCATGACTTTCTGCACGAGCCATGCTTGGTGAATGTCTCTCTGAAACTTGCGGTGAACGAATCTGCTTCCTCCTTGTCAGATGAGAACTTGGCTCCACAAGTTGACCTTCTCCTCTTGTGAGTTTCAACCTTGTGAGCATCAGAAAAAAAACTTGCAAACAATCAAGTCTTCAAAACCAGTGCTCTGATACCAACTTGATCTAAAAATGAAGAAGACTTGAAAAACTTGAAAACTTATTGCAAGTAAATGTTATGTGTTTAAAGCAAATGGATCAGTTTGCAACACATAAAATAAAGGATTAATTATGCAAATTGCACATAGAAAACAACATAATCATTGAACATAAGCACATAAACACAACAATTTGATAAAGGAGTTCACCCCTCTTATGGGCTACATCTCCTGGTCCATCTTCCAATGGTTTATTATTATTAATTGCTCAAAAGTGCTCAAAAAAATGTCTTACAATGCTCAAACTGACAAACCGACTGCTCCAATAGATTCCCAGCGTCCCAAAACCCCTGTATGGGCTCTTTCGTCACCTCAATCGGTCGAAAAATGAAGAAGTTAGGCCTCCTGGAAGTCTCCCTCTTCAACTTCTTGTCTCTGCATCTACAAAACGCACCCTTCATGAATGAACCTGGATCACATGCATTTTAAAGTGTGAAAACCCAGCACTGGGTGAAACCATGCCAATGGTGCAAACCGTAGAATGGTTAAGGGCGTGCCATCCCCTAACCACCTCGGCACTTGGGCATATGGCGCATAGGACCGCGCATAAGGCATAAAGGTGGTTAAGTCAGTTTAAAAATACCCGCGCTCTAGGTCGGGGTCACATGGCACACCACACATGACCAAGGGTCATATCAAACCCCGCGCCAACTGTTACAACTCCGTGCTATGGTATGGTTACATGCGTTAACACAAAGGACCGTGGGTCGGGGCTAAGCCCCGACCCGACCCCCGCCCGTTTATACAATCAAACAACTTTATAAACATTGAAAATGGATACATGGTAAGGCATATGGTGTGGGCGCATTGGTCGAACAGTTATGTGAAGTCATTATGGGGGGAGGTCCGGGGGTCGAACCCCACAGCTCCCATAACATTTTATATATAACCAAATAACCAAACAATGAGTGACACATGGCGCCCTCCGATTGGGCCACGTGTCCTCATATCATTTTACCATAAACGAACATGTGTCAGCTCCTTACTCTCCATCTATCAACCAACCAACATCTACCATGTCACCCTTGTACGGTCATACGGTCCTGCCACGTCAGACCGTACGGACTGTACGGACTGGTACAATCATCGTCAAATTTTTTTGCCTGTTTGGCTTGACGAACATATCGCAATATCTTCTCCATACGGAGTCCATTTGACAAAGTAAATATACCACCAAAATCAGGAAGACGAGACAGACGCAATGGCACTGTTATCATCGCATTCCGAGCACTTTGAATTTTGAGCAAATTTTGATCCCCTGATTAGCTGTCAAAGATGTGTCATGGGAACTATTCGAGGAATGATTCTGGGAAAGGTATTTTTCTGAAGAACTCATTGAGAATCACCTTAATGTGTTCAACAGCTTACGACAGGGCAGTCATACGATGACAGAGTATGAGGCCAGATTCATCGAGCTACTTAGGTATGCTCCACATATGAACATAGAGAAGTTGAAGGTCAATAAGTTATTCTTTGGCCTTAAATCTAACATTCATGTGAAGGTAAGGATATTAATGCCTCAGACTTTGCATGATGCGGTTTAGAAGGCCCTCATAGATGAGGAAGAGCTAAATGATGGGGGTCAGGGTAGGAATCCCTCTAGATAGACTGAACGAACGTCATCTGGAGTGCAAGAACATCCGACACCACCTAGACATACTACAGGGCCTCGAGTTATGCCTAAAGGACCTATGTTTATGACACCACGATGACAGACTCCTCAGCAGAGGGCTCCTTATAGAGGATCACAGAAGCAACGTCATCGACCATAGTAATAGTTTAGTCCTGTTCAGTAGAATAGAACAGGATCACAGGGTGTTATACCAACAACTTCTACTTCAGGGACTAGGAGCACTGGACAAAAGAATGGATGTTGGACATGTGGTGAGCCACATTACTAGGGAGACTGTCCAATTGAGAAGGCCAAAGAAGATGGATCATCAGGACCCACTACAGTTGGATATTTGGGCAAGTCCCACATGATACATGTAGCGATGAACAATCGCCAGGATGAGCATCAATCCAATGTGCTAGAGACGTTAGGTATGATCATAAACCAAAACTACAATGTATTAATAGATCCATGTGCTATAGAGAGCTTCATATCTAGTGCAACACTCAAGAGAGTTAAGTTAATGGAAGTCGAGTAGGATGATTTCAAGTACGTAGAAATGACATCAGGTGCCAAACAAAAGGTTGAAGGAAAGGTTACAGGTTGTAGCATTAAATTG
This sequence comes from Picea engelmannii, assembly GCA_009831015.1. NCBI lineage: Eukaryota > Viridiplantae > Streptophyta > Pinopsida > Pinales > Pinaceae > Picea > Picea engelmannii. The sequence continues at coordinate 669,951 of ML776917.1, read as the reverse complement.
GGAGACTTTGTAACAAAGGTAGATATTTATATCACGATACTAGGATCTTATGGCATAATGATTGGTATGGATTGGTTGGAATCACATGATGCGATACTTAATTGTAAGACAAAACAGTTAAGTATGAAGAATGATTTGGGACAAAGTAGAGTGATTGTAGGAAGAAACCAGGGAGTGTCCTTGAGGTTCATTTCTTCCCTGCAATTGAAGAAGAGTATGCGCAAGGGATGAAGACCATATGCAATCTTAGTGCTGAATGAGAAGGGAGAGGAGGAAGGACTAGAAAACCTTCCTATAATGCAAGAGTTTACAGACTTTTTTAAGAAGAGTTACCTAGTTTACTGCCCGAAAGAGAGTTGGAGTTTACAATAGACTTGAAATCGAGAACTGAACCTATTGCAAGAGCTCCTTACCGAATGTCAACACCTGAATTACAGGAGTTGAAAATGAAATTGAAGGAATTGTTGGATTTGGGACTTATTCATCCAAGTGTGTAACCTTGGGGTGCACCAATTATTTTCGTAAGAAATAAGGATGGATCGTGGAGACCTTGTATTGACTACATTAATTGAACAAAGCGATGATCAAAAACCAGTATCCGTTGCCCATAATAGATGATTTGTTTGATCAGATGAAAGGGGTGACGATATTCTCGAAGATTGACTTGAGATCAAGATATCACCAATTGCAGATTAAGGAGGAAGATATCCCTAAGACCGATTTTAAGATGAGATTTGGACACTAGAGTTTACATTTTTACCATTTAGATTGACAAACACCCTGGGGGTATTCATGAGTTGGATGAATGGGGTGTTCCATGAATACTTGGGCAAACTTGTTCACGTTTTTATTGATGACATACTGATTTTTCTTGGATGAAGGAAGAGAATGATGAACACTTGAGGTTGGTCTTGTAGTTCCTAAGAGAAAACAAACTGTACGAGAAACTATCAAAATGCTCTCTTTACCAATCTAAGATTCACTACTTGGGACATATCATATCTAGCGAAGGTATAGCTGTGGATCCAATGAAAGTGGAGGCTATTATGGAATGGCTAGCACCGACAAATGTGAACAAAGTGTGGAGTTTTATGGTTTTAGCTGGATATTACCGATGATTTATTGAAGGACTTTTGAAGATAATAAAACCGATCACAAAATTGCAGAAGAAGAACAAGAAGTTCTTGTGGACTGAGAAATGCACATAATCATTTCAAAGTCTCAAGGAGTTGATGAATAAAACACCGATACTAAAAGTACCTGACATGGAAAAGGAGTTCTTGGTATGTATAGACACATCCAAGGAAGGGTTAGAGAGAGTTTTGATGCAAGACTGTCGAATGATCGCTTACATTTCACAAAAAATGAGAAGGCATGAAGAGAATTATGCAACACGTGACTTGGAGTTATTAGCTATTGTTTACGCCTTGAGAGCATGGAGACATTATTTGATTGGAAGAAAATTCAAATTAAATACAGATCACTGTGGATTGCAACATATTTTTACACAAAGTGACCTGAATGTGCGACAAAGGCGTTGGTCAGAATTGTTTAGCAAATACGGCTTTGAAATTTATTACATTAAAGGAACTAGGAACCGAGTGGTAGATGCGCTGCATAGGAGGCCATGCATATTTTTTGATGTTACCTCTTAACATTCTAACTCTACAAATCGATGATGACTGGTATAAGGAAGTTAAGAAAAATATTGGACAAGATATCATGATGGTACCGAGGTATGAAGGTTATTCACTAGACGACGATGGATTATTGAGATTTAACAAAAAAATTTATGTACCACCTAACGATGAACTAAGAATTTTGATCTTAAGTGAAGCACATTAAGAAATATACATGGCTCATCCAGGATTCATGAATATGAAGGCAAATCTTAAGCCTTTGTTCTTATGGAAGGGAATGAAGAAAAACATAGTTAGTTACGTGGCGAGATGTCTAGAATGTCAACAAGTGAAGGCTGAACATAGACATCCAACAAGATTGTTACAACCACATGCTATTATTGAATCGAAATGGGAAGTCAATTCAAAGGACTTTATTTTTGGATTTCCACTAATGATAAGAAGACATGATTCAATTTTTGTGGTAGTTGAAACTTTGACGAAGAGTGCACACTTTATTCCAGTGCGTGCAATGTATCAGTTATAGGACATAGCTAGAGTGTTTGTCAGTGAGATTGTGAGATTACATGGGGTGCCAAAAATAATCATATCCGATTAGGATCGATGTTTATAGGATGGTTTTGGACTAGTTTCCAAAAGGATTTGTGAACACAATTAAACTTTAGCACAACTTATAAACCAGAAATAGATAGGAAAATAGAAAGGACAAACCAGATTTTGGAGGATATATTGCGTATGTATGTAATGGACCAACATAAATGTTGGGAAGAATTATTGCCACTAGTATAATTTTCACACAACAACAACTATCAGAGTATAATTAAGATGGAACTGTTTGAGTTTCTCTATGGGCGACCGTGTCAGACGCCATTGAGTTGGGATCGACTTGAGGACAGGGTACTGGTAGGACCAGACATGAATCAAGAAATGGAATAAAAGATGAAATTAATCATACATAGAATCAAAGAAGTGAAATATCGATAGAAGAGTTATGCTAATGCGCATCACATTGATTGCAATTATGAAGTTGGAGATAGAGTCTTCTTGCGGGAAAAACCACAAAAGAGTTTGATCAAGTTTGGAAAAGGTGCTAAACTATCTCCTAGGTTCATGGGACCCTTCGAAGTAGTGGAAAAGAAGGGACCCATGGCTTATCGACTAGCCTTTCCTGATTCTTTGAGGCATATGCACAATTTTTTTCATGTATCTGTTTTAAGACATTGTATTAGTGACCCTTCACATGTTATTGAAATGAGTTCCTTGCAGGTGTCAGATGAAGGTTCTCTCATGGCAGAGCCAATCCAAATTATGGAACATCATATTCGACAACTACGACGTCGAACAATCGATCAGGTCATGGTCCAGTTGGATAATTATAGTCCACATTCGATGACCTCGGAGGATGCATATGAGATGCATCAACAATTTCCTTACTTGTTTTGATAGATTTAGAGATATAGATCTATGCCAGATAAATTCATTTACTTGCTTTTACATATATTGTACAAACTTTAGTATGAATTTTAAAACACAAGGGGTGTATGTAACATCCCTCTCTACTGAGCATACTATTATTGACTTATTCTTTGAGGACACTTTCTTGCAAGTGATCCGGGTATGGAATACTGCAATTTCATTCATATTTTGGGTTATATATGATGATGTTGAGGTGTTATAGCTTCTCAATCTTATTGATGTATATATATGTGTTGACATGTTGTTTGATAAGTTGTCTCGAGTGTGCATGACACATGACAGGTTATGAATGCCGGTGGCATCAAAAGGGTTCCTTGGACTCCAAATTGAGTTAGGGAGTGGATTGTATTGTTTGAGCATTTCATTATTATGCACCTATGATGTATGATGGATTTTTGTGTGATTTATATATATGGATTTTGACACTATTTTTTTTAGTGGATACAGGCTTGATGATGCTTGGTAATCTGACTCACATAAGGAGTAAAGGGGCCTTGCACAGTGTTGAGGGGTCTTAAATCTCTTTAACTCAATAGTAGGAACCAAAACTGTCACCGAGGCCCAATTAGACTTTGCAACGTTTAATAGTGGAATGGTTCTCCAAATCTTGCGATCTGGCCAAATAATCGATGGGCTTTACATAATGATTTACACGATATCTTCTTGTTAAAACTCCTCCTTTAGTTTGAACGTTCTCTTTTTCATATTTTCTCTTATAGGTGGGTTTGATAAAAGATAGGTGTTGGTATAAACTAGCTGGGTAAAAGAAAAGGGAGAAAATTTAACTACGGAGGAAGGCTGAGCTCAGGATAACCCTCACGCTCAAGCATCCATAAAAATATTTTCACACCTATGACAAGCCTAGTACTAATACATCACTTGCTGGTGTTTCAATTATTGACTAATATACAATTGTCGAAAGAAAACATAGACACAATAAAATGACAACAAGAAAATTAGTTTCCTTAGCTCTAATCACTAATCACACATTAACCCTATCAAAATATTGAATCAACTAACTTATCAATAGATTCAAAAAATCTTACTCATTACAACATACATTCCTGAGATAAAGTCAGAAGTAGTTCCTCCTTATGATCCAATCACACATGCCTTTGATGTAAAACATAAACTTGTCTTTGGTCCTAAACAAGACATATCAATTAAGGTATCTCCAAAATAGTTCATTACAATTCCAAAAATGAGGGTCTTTGCAAAAGACATCGACCTCTTCTAATAGGTCGATCCTCTTATTTATAACAAAGTATTAACTAAAAATAACTATCAAAAGTGCAAGCTAAGTAAAAACAAAACATCGCCAAATGGAACTTTCATTTCTCAGTCTTATAAGAGTCATCAAATGGTTTCACTTGAGTGGACGACTCTTCTCATACCCTGACCATTTGACGAAGAGTTCCTTGCATGTGTTGGCATATAAGAATCCGTGTTGGTCCATCATGGCCGAAAGGATATCCTTTATATCCACTACCTGTGCCCAATACTTGACTACTTTAACACTTAACTGCTATGACATTGTCCGATCCTTGATTGGGTGCTCCATCAACTCATGCTGTACTTGACCTGGCACCATTTTTTCCACCTTTTCTATCTACAATGTCCACAATGAGTCTTTTTCTACATGTAGTTTGACTATGTCATGCAAGTAGACAAACTCCTCAGATACATCGAATTCTGGGAGACCGATGTTTCTCACCGCTCGATTGATCTTGGTCCAACTCCTTTCGTAGTTGACCCATTTCTCTTGGATTTCCTGCTGAGGTTCTTGGGCCATCTTCACCCAGTATTCGACTGACTTCCTTATATAGTCAATGCTACTATCCCTTAGCACCTAAATGCCATGCTCTTCGATGTCTCGACCCTTTTGAACCATGCTGATGTAATCAATTCTTTCCATCACTTGGTGGGCCTTCTCATACCATATTTCCATGTCTTTTCATGTTGCTAGTGCTATAAGGGTGTCTTCTTGGAAATCGGCTATTCCTGCAGTGAAAAGTTGTCGCTCAATCATGAATTTGTTGTAGGCATCCTAAAATTCGCTTCTCAAGAATACCATGGCTTGTGTGGAGTCTTGATAATATTTTGACAAATGGCACAGATTCTCTAACTCCTTTAGCCCAATGAACAACTCTTCCTCATCTTTCCTTTTTCTATCTAGGGTGGTATCTGTGATTGCCATCCCTGTGCCGATAAGCTCAAATGTCTTGGTATACTCTGTGATGATAAATTTCTCCTATGTGGTGATTAGGATGGAACTGTTCAAAGTAAGCCTCCTTTTCTTAGTGGTTCTCTTCATGATGACTTTCCTCTTTCGGTCGTAGGTGATGGCCTATATATCGGCAACCTCATCCAAAATTTTGGGGATTTGTTTCTCTCCCTAAGTAAGAGTGTTTCCCAGGATCCTGACGATGTATATCTATTCAAGACTGGGTTCCTGAATCTCTTCTTTATGTCCCAATGGATCGACCTCTAGTTATTTCTCATCGGGTGGTAAAGAACTGGTCAAAATTTATGAATTAGGGGTAGACTTGGTACTTACATGGTAATCGACTGTCAAGATGATGATCTACTATTGTGGAATTTATTCTCCTTGTTCGCTTGATACTAGCTCATCCCTCGAGCTGTCCATTGGGATTACCTGTATGTTGAGTGGCTCAATGTCCAAGGCACTTTCCACCTCATGCTCATTCTACGGGTGGCTCTGAATTGAAGCATCAAGACCTGGGGTGGATTCCTTCTCAGGTTCTATTTCCTCAATGATTTTCACCGGAGTGATCAGGGACAACTCTGAACTATCCTCATTGTCGTATATGGTTATTAGATTGAACATGGGATTTGGTGTACTTTCTCTCCCTGATTTCCTCACTATATCAAGCTTAGCTGAAGCTTCCCCTAGTGACTCGACATGTGGTGTTGAATCTTCAGGGTTGTTTGACCCGGTGGTTTCTTCAATATATATCGACTCTAGGTCACTTGGTCCTCTCTAGTTTTTGATTGGGTTGTCGACATGAACCCTCATCATCTCTACGAGATATGGGTCGTTCTGCAACTGATCAATGACTCTTTGTGCCTCTTCCATCAAGAGAAATCCCCTTGTCTATGCCTCTCGTGTAAAGAACAATCCCCTTCTCCACGCCTCTGGTGTCTCTGCTGCTCTGATTTCTTCCCTGGCTCTGAGGGAATCTTGAGCCAACTACTCTATTGTTTCCACCTATTAATCCATGCTCATGGCCTTGAACCTAGTCATGTTTGGGTTGGCCATACTCTGCACCACCTCGTTCCAGTCCTGGGCGTTCTCTATGAAGACTTCCTCCTTGAACTTATCATGAACATATGACCAACAATATGATACTTGCAAATCATGTTGGAGGACAAGGCATTTAGGGTCGTGCTTGTGGAATCTCCCTGTCGGGAACCTGAATTCAAGTTGGCTCAACCCTTCTTGTTTGGCTTGAGAAATATCCTTTACTAGATAGAACCCCACATGGAAACCGTAGGGTATGAAATACCGTTTCTTGTCTTTGACGAATGTGGAATTATATCCCTGTAGGATGGTCTGATAATAGATTTCTCCCACGACGAGCCGGTCTAGGACATGAGCTGGTAGGAGATATGGTGCTCTGGTGGCCCTAAACACCCTGATGTAGTTTGAACACTTGTCCAAGTACCAATGGCCTACCTTGGCTATCATTTTCTTGGTTGTTGCCGATAGCCTTGGGCATTCCTTCTTAAAAATAATAAAATAAATGTGGGCGATGAATTCATTGTAGATGAGTGCGTAAGATTTCTTGTACCTGTTCTCCCATAACACACTAAAGTAGATGTGGACCGAGAGATATGAAACATGCCAACTTAGATTCATATCGGAGAAGACGTTCTTTGCACACATGACATCGAGAAGGTACGAGGCCATGTAGAAAGTTGGTGCCTATCCTTCTTTCAATGTCTGAGCCTACTGTACATATATGCTTAATTGTTTGGAGATTATCACTCCCCAGTTGAAGCTGCTCCCGACGATTGCAACTGTGTATGCCAAAGGCATCCATGCTTCCGAAAAATTGTAGCGGTCCTTTTCTCCATATAACTGGAAGATGAGAGCCATAAAATAGATGTATGGCTCCCTCAGATTGATCGTTCCATACCAACCATTTCTCCAATTAGTGAATTTCTTATCATCTTTTCACCATGATGCCATCAACCGATTGGTGTCATGGAACTCATAAAAATTTACCATGAAGTTCGTCTTGAGCCGCTCGGAAGGAAAACTCCAATGCACCCGTCATTCTCATCATTTATCAAGCATTTCTTCCCATCTGTGTGGTCTATAAGCCACTTGAGGACCTCTATGCAGCGGAAAATGGGGGTTCTGCTCACCACCATGTGTAGATACAACTGTCAGATGTTGGGGAACACCTGGTCATCGAGCTCCCTAACATCCGGGTCGCTGTGTGGGATATACTTCAAGAATTATTCTCAACTAATTTTTTTGAAGAGATCCCCCCACTGTGGGAGCGCTACCTTGGATCCAGTGATTGCCTCTGTATCACCTAAGGTCGGAGGTTGGACACAATATTTCTTTGTTGTTGTTTTGATGACAGGCTCTGCCCTAGGGGCATACTCCAACTGCCTCATGGTCCCTAGAGAAGAACCTTCACATATCTATGGTTCTTTTAGTTTTGGTGCTCTTGGTGAGAATCTGGTGGTTGGATTTCTCGATGACATTCTTCCTACAACTAGAGTGGACTTTAGAGATTGTGTAAGAAAACAGATGAACATATATAAATTATAACCAAAAAAATGACAAGCTTGGATACATATCTCTGAAGCTTGTTAAACTTGGTTTTTGATAACAAAGAGGGTTAGTACAGTCTTCGAGTTGATTTCTTTGCTCCTTCAGATGCTCTAGAATTCACTTATGCTTAGAATTAATTTTTTCACAATAGTTCAAGATATTTAAACAAGGAATATCTTACCGTGTCACATCAACCATTCAATTTGGGTTATGAGTGAAATTTCAACAAATCTGCTGCCGAATATTTAGAGGAGTTTGAACTTAAATTCATCATGGGTTGACGAAAGAGGAGCAGGTGGCAATGTGGTCTATTGATGATTTCAAAATGATGTTGTATAATTAGCGCATGGGGTAGAAAATATTTCGGGATCGAGCATTAACCAGTTCCTTAAATGTCCAAAATTCAATTGTATCTAATGCCGCAAACGTCCCATTGTTCCACTCTTTCAGCTGGTGGATCGGGGGTCGGGATTGTGCTACAAAATTTTTCGTTGATATCCTCCTGCAAAAGCTTTGATGCCGATCTATCTTATCTTACAATGTTGACATGGAAAATTTGACTCAGAGGTGTGACTAGGACCTAGGGAACCAAAAATGACTCGGGATAGAACTAGACCATACGACCCTCTTACCTAGTAAAGGCACATGGAATTCGAGACCAATGACTTAATTCGATCATATTAATTAGAGTTGAGACTTTCCTTAAGCTATTGTTCTAAACCCAAATCCTAGCTTTCCGATGTTGAAAAGTGTCAAGGATAGATGATTGACGATAAACTTACCCAAGTGCTCTCAGATCGGCTCCTTCGAAAAAGTCCTGATGCCAAAAATGCATCGGGGATCGACGATCGTAGATAAATTTCTCGTGGTTGAAATGTTTATTGCGAGCCTTCTAGATTTTCCCCGATCCATATTAAGTGCATCGGGCACCGGCTATCGATGATTTCTTTACGTCCTTTGTTAACGTCTTCCTTCATCTTAATTTACCAATGCCAAAGGGGACTGGATATCTCTTGAACCTTTATGCAAAAAATTTACGTAAACCGAAAATTCCTTCTGCTGATGTCGATGAGGATCGACGCTCGACGACTGTTGTTTTCCATGTGGTTCCTTAAACTACTTGAATTCTTTCCAATGTCGAACCTGAGCGCGCTAGGTGTAGTGTTTGGCTGTCAATTCTTAATTCATGTGTTAAGGTATTTTAGTCATGAGGTTTCATAAGTTCAAATGAACCTAAATTGGTGATGAGAGTCATGAAAACAAACAAAGATAAAAAATTTCCCAAAATTAAATCAAGTCAGACAGTGAAAAAAACAAGTGGTACCCAAAAAGTGACAAATTTGATAAGTATTTTTAGGGTGTGTTGAGTGCTCAAAAAATGGTGACTTACTGGGTGAAATCAGAATCTTTGTTCCTACCTCAGGCTCAAATGATGAAAAAGATGGTTAAGAACTTAACTGGTTTTTATCAGAGCCTATTCTATCCTTGCATTTGAAATTCCCTGCTTGGTGAATCCGAGCCTGCCTGTGGGGTTTCAACCTTTATTCCTCCTTCGTTTCCTTTAGCCATGACCCATGCCCTCTTTTCACAAGAGTCAAGTAAATAATTCACTAGCACTATGCCTTTTAGTTATCATCATTCACTTGCTGCAGTGTTTCTTCGGTGCCGGTGAGTGTCCATAGCCCCGATAGAGTCACATCGATGTCATAGACCTTGCTCTACTGCCAGAAAGCATCCATAGCCCCAACAAAGTTATATGTATACCCTCTCCTACTTTGCACTCATTTGATATAATTGGTTTTATTTGGGCATAATACCCTGAGCGGGTGGGAGAGGAGGACGTCTGTTATTTGCAAAATGAGATGGTTAAGGTGAATTTTTTCTAGCTCTGTCTTGAGGTACATGTGGTCCTTTTTAGCTTACCATCTTTCCCTTTAGGTTTTACTAGACTACCAAGCAGACACTTCATCACTTTTCCAAGGTTGTTTATTTTCACAAGTTAGATACATAACTCCTTCAAAACAACTGTAATTCTCCCAACGCTTCTTGTGTTGTATGTAAGCATGAGTCAGGAACAAACTTTATTATATCGCATGAACTAAGGTCAATCAATTATTTTCTAAATACAAACTTCAAAGTATAACCAATACTATAACAAGAAAAAATAATGAATAAATCCAAAATCAGCCTACCTAAAAACAAAATATCATGAAAACACACACATTTTTTTTTATAACAAAAATATTGTTTTAGGGCTTGGCCATTCAGTGAGAGGGCATCAGGTTTCCCCCTCAGATTTTGCAACCAATACGTTCCTGCCCCAATCTTCTCGGCTACCTGAAAAGGTCTGAGCCATATATTCTGAAACTTCGAATGCTTTCCCTTAGGCTCATTCTCTCTGTCTCATTTTAGGACTAAGTCTCCTACTTCAAAATTCTTCTCTTTGGAATGAGCAATGAAATTTGATTTTGATTTCTCCATTTCTTCTTCTAGCATGAGGAGGGTATCAATTCTTTGTTGTATAACTAATGAGGGTTGTCCTCTAGAATATTGAGCAAGCTAAAGAGATGGAAGATGTATCCCGTTTGGGAGAATGGCTTCTTGTCCCTATACCAGAAAGTATGGGGAATTCCCTATAGCTTCCTTGGGTGTTACTCTATCATCCCATAAGGAATTATGAAGTGAAATGTGCCAATTCCTCTGGTTGTGTGCAATTGTTTTCTTTAATATCTTCACTAGGTTCTTATTGGTTGATTCTGCCACTTTGTTCCCTGGTGGATAGTAGTTTATGGAGTATATGATTATGATTCCTTTGTCGAAAGAAAACTATGTTAATAGGGTGGAACAAAGTAAGTGACATGATAAAAAACAAGGACAGACGGTATACTGAACCTTGTTATCAACTGTTGTTCTATGAATTGGACCACCACCTTTTCGTTTACATGAGTCAGAGGGACAACCTCTGCCCATTTCATGAAATAGTATGTGGCAGTTAGTATGTATCTATGTTGTCTTGAATAAATCGATGTAATTTCTCCTATGATATCTAACCCCCATTTCTCTAATGGCCTGGAGACGGCCATAGGTTGGAGTGAAACAACTGCTCTCTTTTGCCTCCCATCGCTTATTTGACAAGTTTTACAATTTCTAGTATATGTGTGAGCATCCATGAACAGAGTAGGCCAATAATAGCCAGCTCTCAGTATTTTGTGAGAGATGGTGTTCCATGAAGTGTCCACCTACAGGACCATCATGGATCTCCTTTAAAACCTTGTCTGTGTTTTCACGTTTGAGACATCTTAAAAGTACCCCATCATAATTAACATGAAAGAGCACTGAATTTATGAGATGGTATTGTGCTGATTTTAGCCGGAGAGCTCTTCTTTCTTTAGGGTTCGGGTTTTCTGGGCAAGTCCCATGGTTTAGGTGATAAGATAATTTCCCATACCATGACTCTTGCCCTGGGGAGATGTATGAAGCTTCACCACACCATAATTCCAATTCATTTTCCCATCTAAGATCTTCATTTACTTGGTCCTGAGCTTCAACTACCAGTTTACATAATCCTTGTCCCTTAACCGGTTTGGTAGGTTTTATATCGAGATCAAATTTTTGGACCATTGCCATCTAGTTCCCTCTTCTTTCCCCCATCTCCTGCTGAGTGAATAGGGATCATACTGTGGGATGAGGCATAATGAATTTGGTATGGTTCTTTAGGATGTAATATCTGAAGTGTTTCACTACCTTGTACACTGCATAAGTCTGCTTGTCTATAGAATAATAATTTAGTTCGACCCCTTGGAGATTAGTGCTCATAAACAATAGCGGGGCCTCATTGTTTTCAACATCCTTTTGTGTCAATAATGCAACTAATGATTGGCCTGAGGAAAAAGTGTAGAGGAAGAAATATTTGCTAAAGTCGGGACTTCACAACATTGGAGCTTAAGATATTGCAGTCTGAATATTGCTGAAAGCATTTTTTTCATTCATCATCCCACTTATATTCAACCACTTTGCGGATCATATTTTGTAAGGGTTTGATAGTTTCAGCGAAATGATGGGTGAATTTTCTCACAAAATTGATTTTCCCAAAGAAGGATTGCGTAGACTTTTTGTTGTGGGGTAATGGAAGCTGAGATATAACCCTAATTATTTCTGGGTCTATGCGAATCTCTTCTTGAGATATAATATGACCTAATAGTTTCCCTTCCTTGACACCAAAAATAGTTTTCTTAGGGTTTAAAGATATGCCGTATTTCCTACACCTCTCGAAAATCTGTGTTAGGTGTCGGATGCGATCTTCTCTATTCTTTGAATACACAGTCATGTCATCCAAATAAACTACTACAAATTTGTTGATTAGTCCCCGAAAAGCCACGTTCATGGCCCTTTGGAAGGTTTCCCCTGCATTGATTAGCCCAAAGGGCATGCATTTATAATCAAAGGTTCCCCACTTGGTTTAGAAGGTAGTTTTCAATCGGTCTTCCTCTAAAACTAAAACTTGGTTATAAACTGAAAAATCGTCCAATAGGGAGAAAATATCAAAACCAAACATGGTCTGCAAGAGTTGCTCCATCGGTGGGACTGGGTAGTTTTCCTTTTCTGATGCTTTGTTGAGGTTTCTGAAATCCACACATAGACGGATTTCCCCAGACTTTTTCCTCATATGAACCAAATTTTCTACCCAAGCAGAGTGTCTAACCTGGAAGATAATTTTAGCATCCAATAATTTCTTCAACTCCTAACACATGAGAGGATATAGGGATGGGTGGTACTTCCGAAGCTTCTGTTGGAAGGGTTTTACTCCAGGTTTTAATGATATTGTGTATTGAATGATACGAGTATCATAAGTCTTCAGATCTCGGTAAGACCATGAAAAAACATTTTGATATTATCTAAAAAGTTTGAGATAGTCCTTCCTTTCTTCTTTAGATACTATCTTGCCAAGGTTTATATTTTTAGGGTTCTCTAGGGTTCCTAGATTAATAATCTCATACATGGGACAAGAAATCCCTATCTTTGTGTTCATTGACCCTTTAAATCTTTCCCTTAAGTCAAAGAGGTTCTCTAAATTGGATACCCCTTTTGGTATCGTGTGAAACCTTGATTTTTTAGTTGATTGATTTGTTTAATCTCTTTATACATGGGGATCGGTTTCCACTATTTTCTCCTGAACTATTTCATCTTCAATAGCCAAATCTTTAAAATTTCCCTGATTGGTTAAATTTTTTATGATCTGTTCATGTCCTTCAAATACCTTCCAATTAGAAATATTGTTGGGCACTGGCGGTTTGTAGAGTATTTCCACAATGAACCAGGAGGCTTCATAGTCTTCTAAAGGGGATAGCTTTGAGGTAACAATGGCTAGGGAATAAAAAAGAGTGTTCTTTTTTTTGGGGATCGCTGTAATGTTGAAGGCTTCAAAATGTTCTATTAGTCTCTGCACTTCCTGTTGATAATTCCTCGTGTGGGGAGAGTTGCAGTGTATAGTGTCCCTTAGTTATGTAACGATGATTTCAAAGTCTCTGAAAACCTTTATTTCTTTAACGTTTAAGTCTATGGATTTCTTTAGCCCTTGTACTAGAGCTTCATACTTGACAATGTTGTTTGTGCATTCAAATTCTAGCCTGCATGACAGGAAATTTCATTTACCTTTGGGATCAATGAGGATGCACCCCACTCCTGATCCTTCTTGCTACTTAGACCCATCAAAGTACAAGGTCCAAACTTGAGAGTGAAAACCTTCAATATCTTTTTGCCTACCACTTTCCTCCTTTCCTCCTATTTTCTCCGTGGTTTTTAATAGAGGTTCTTGACAAAAGAGGATTTCTTCTGTCGCCATTGACAAATTTTCTTGAAAAGTCATTTTAGAGTTTTGAGTAAGAGGGACATCAAATGAGAGGGGTGAGAAATTCTTGAAATCAGAGTCCCAGGAATAATTTCCTAGTACGGGGAAATCTATCGAAGAGGGTTCGTTTAGGTCTTCTAGGTCAGTGATAGTATGTTTTAGATACCTTTCCCTATCGATCCTGATCATATTCATGTGTTTCTTTAATGTCAAGCAAAGGTGAGCCCAGTCTGTATTAAAGTATCTGTTCAATTTCTCAGAGCAATATCGACTAAGTAGCAATCCATAAGCTTCTGGGATATCTACTACAATTATGTCAATCACTTGAACAAGTTTCATGTGTGTCTCCATTCTGATCATGACATCCTTGAGTTCTCCCAAAACCTTCACATTGGTTCTATCCAATTTTATCACATGTTTATCACTTTTTAGAGGGACTACGTTTAATTTATTGCAGATAGATAGTCACATAAGATTAGAGGATGCCCCTGAGTCAACCAAACAATTATGGAGGTTTCTTTTGAAAACTTCAAATGTTAAGAGGAACGGTGGGACAAAAGGCTTTCCCTTTTTATCTTCAGAGCAAGCGCTCAAAGTTGGATTACTTCTCAGATCTGTGAGGGATGGATTTTATTCTTGTTCAATGCTTGTTATAAGAGTTTCTACCGACTTCAAAGATTGTAACAAAAAGTCCTTTTGCTGGGGGATTCTACACATGTCCATGACCGATATATTAGCTTTCAATTTTTTCAAATCTTCTACTATGTTGTAGTCTAGCTTGGGCGATTCTCGGGTATGGATGTTTATAGGATTTATTTGGGAGACAAAAGATTCTTTTGAGTGATTGGATGCTTTATTTCCTCTCAAATCGTGGGCCACGATAAAGCCATTTGAGATCGGGTGACCCCTACTTCACGTTTGCACAACCAAGACCTCTGCAGGTGGTTCTTGAACCTCAAATAGATCACCATAAGGCATTGGTAGGTCAGGGTCCCATATCAACATGGTTGTTTCTTCCGATGGATCAAATTCTTCCCTATCAAAAATATTCATAGATGAGACACGTTATTGTTCAGGAAGGGAAACCTCATCTAGAAATTGGTTGGCCATCAAATTCATGGCATGCACCCATTGTGGACAGTCTCTTTCATAATGTTTCTCTTGGTGATAGGTACAAAAATATTTGGATGCTACATTTCCCAGATCGATGTTTAAGTTGGCTGGGGGAGGTTCAATTGCTTTGAACGATGGATTTATTTTAAAAAAGGGTTTGTAGGGAATCTGGCCTTAGTTTCCTTCCCTTGCACTTCTTTTCACGTCTATGATTTCCTTTGAAAAATTATTTATCATTTGTTGTAGGTATTCTATTTATCCACTTCCCTTTTCGGGATCTTGTTTGGTTTGTTTCCCTGGGGGTCTGGTCAACAAGAGTCCTCTCCTGAGCAGAGGTTGAACTTCCTTCTTAACTAATGAGATCTGGCCTTACTTACATCCCTTCCTTTGGAATTATATAGTTTTGGCTTCCTCAAAATTCTTAGCTAAGGTTGTTTTGGTATCCCTGTTCACAAACATCAAAATAGAAGTAGGGAGATCATTAGCGTATACTTCAATTTGCAACTCTTGGGTGGGTTTAGATTCGGGTTGTAATTTGTTTAGGATAGTGGTGAATCATTGATTGAAGTCTTTAACCTTCTCCTTTGAACTCATGGTGGCAACAAACAACTCAACCATCAAATCTCCTGTAGTGGTTTCTTCTGCAAATTTATCTAAAAAATCCTTTTGAAACTTTGTCAAACTAGTTATGGACCCTACAGGAAAGTTTAAATGCCATGTGGAGGCCGAATTCTCAAAAGTACAGGGGAAAATCCTGCATACTGCGTCTTCATGTTGGACATTCATCAATCTAATAGCGAGTATGAATTTTTTGATATGGTCTTTAGGCAATCCTAAGGTTTCAGGTTCAAATTTAGGGAGTAACTTTTCTAGATGTCAGGGAAGGTTATGTACTCGTCCAGGGATTTCCAGAGCATCTCTGGCCAATCAAAGTTGATTATTCTAAGACGTGTTTCCCATTTTTTATTATGATCATTGTTTTCTTCCATGTCATCTAACTCCAAAACTAAGTGTTCCGAGTTAAACCCCTCTTCTTTAGATTCAAAATCGCCGGGCTCGAAGTAGTTACCAACTGTTGTTTCGGGTATTAGATTAAGGGGATGTTTGATTTCAGTGAGGGAGAAATCTATTAGGTCTTCTACTGTGTGAACAAAAACTTGGTCGAGGGTGTCGACCACAGGTCTGCTTACTTGTTTTCTATGATGAATTAACAAAGATAAGTGTAGTGCCACAATTTTTCGGGCGTAAGCTCTTGTGATTATTCTGAACTGGTTGAACTCCTTGTAGGGAAAGCATAAGGTATTTTAAGGAGTAAATGTTCTTCCTCTTGCTGGGGTGAGTTTCTCATTTCAGGAGTACTTAGTGTGTGTGGGCTATCTTGAGAATGACTAGCCATGCATGTGGGATGTTTTAAATCTATAGGTTCTGTGAAATATTAGATTAGAAATATTGTTAGCCATTCATTCTTCAGGCCCTCCTTCTAGTGCCAATTCTGTTGAGGGGTCCTAAATCCATTTAACTAAACATTAGGAACCAAACCCACCACTGAGGCCCAATTAGACTCTACAACGTTTGATAGTGGAATGGTTCTCCATATCTTGCGATCCAACCAAATAATCAATGGGATTTATGTAGTGATTTACATGATATCTTCTTATGAAAACTCCTTCAGTTTGAACGTTCTCTTTTTCATATTTTCTCTTATAGGTGGGTCTGATAAAAGATAGGTGTTGGTATAAACATACTGGGTAAAATAAAAGGGGGAAAATTAACTACTGAGGAAGGATTATCTCAAGATAACCCTCGCGCTCAAGGATGCAGAAAAATATTTTCACACCTACGACAAGCCTAGTACTAATACATCACTTGCTGGTGTTTGAATTATTGACTGAGATAAAATTGTCGAAAGAAAACATGCAATAAAATGATGGCAAGGAAATTAGTTTCCTTAGCTCTAATCATTAATCACACATTAATCACATGATTTTATTTCCATCATTAGAGATCAGAGCTACAAAAATATTGAATCAACTAACTTATCAATAGATTCAAAACATCTTCCTTATTACAACATGCATTCATGAGATAAAGTCAGAAGTAGTTCCTCCTTATGATCCAATAGCACATGCCTTTGATGTAAATCATAAACTTGTCTTTGGTCCTAAACAAGACTTCTCAATTAAGGTAGCTCTGAAATAGTTCATTACAATTCCAAAAATGAGGGTATTTGCAAAAACCATCAACCTCTTATAACAGGTCGATCCTCTTATTTATAACAAATTATTAACTAAAAATAACTATCAAATGTGAAAGCTAAGTAAAACAAAATGTCACCACATGGCGCTTTAATCTCTCAGTGTTCTAAGAGTCATCAAATGGTTTCACTTGAGTGGATGACTATTCTCATACTTTGACCATTTGATGAAGAGTTCCTCGCATGTGTTGGCATATGAGAATCTGTGTTGGTCCATCGGGGCTGAAAGGATTTCCTTTATATCCACTGCCTGTGCCCGATACTTGACTACTTTAACACTTAACTGCTGTAACACTGTTCGAGCCTTTATCAGGTGCTCCATGAACTACTAGACTTGACGTGGTGCCATGTTTGCCACATTTTATATCTCCACAGTCCACGATGAGTCTTGTTCTGCATGTAGTTTGACTATGTCATGCAAGTCGACAAAGTCCTCAGGTGCGCCGAATTCTGTGAGATAGATATCTCTCATCGCTTGATTGATTTTGGTCTATCTCCTTTCACAGTCGACCCATTTCTCTTGGATTTACCATTGAGGCTCTTGGGCCATCTTCACCCATTATTTGGCTGAATTCCTTATACGGTTGATGCTTCTGTCCCTTAGCACTCAAATGCCATGTTCTTCAGTGTCTTGGCCCTTTTGAACCATGCTGATGTAATCAATTCTTTCCACCACTTGGTGGGCCTTCTCATACCATCTTTCCATGTATTTTCACATTGCTAGCGCTATAAGGGTGTCTTCTTGGAAATCGACTATTCTTGCAGTGAAAAGGCACCACTCACTCATGAATTTGCTGGAGGCATCCTGGAATTTGCTTCTCAAGAATACCGTGGCCTGCGTGGAGTCCTGATAATATTTCACCAAATGGAGCAGATGATATAAATCCTTTATCACAAAAACCAAATCCTCCTTATCTTTCCTTGCTCTATGCAGGGTGGCATTTGTGATTTCCATCCCTGCGCCAATAAGCTCAGACATCTTGGCATGCTCCATGCTGATCAATTTCTCCTTTGTGGTGATGAGGATGGAAATGTCCAACATAAGCCTCCTTTTCTTAGTGGTTCTCTTCATGATGTATTTCCTCTTTCAGTCGTAGACGATGTCTTGTATATCGACAACATCATCCACATGTTCGAGGATTTATTGCTCTCCCCAAGTAAGAGTGTTTCCCAGGCTCTCGATGGTGTATATCTGTTCAAGACTAGGTTCCTGAATATCTTTTGTGTGTCCCGATGGCTTGGCCTCTATTTGTTTCTCATTGGGTGGTAAAGTACTGGTCAAAATTGATGAATTAGGGGCAATATCGGTACTTGGTAATCGACTGTCAATATGCCGATATCCTGTTGTGGAATTTATTCCCCTTGTTCACTCGATCCTTGTTCATCCTTCGAGTTGTCCATTGGGATTCCCTATATTTCAAGTGGATCAATGTCCAAGGAAATTTCCACCTCATTCTCTTTCTACGGGTGGCTCTGAATTGAAGCATTGAGACTCATGGTGGATGCCTTCTCAGGTTCGATTTCCTCTATGATTTTCACCATAGTGACCAGGGACACCTCTAGTCTCTCCTCATCATGGTAGATGGTTATTAGATAGAACATGGGATTTGGTGTAATTTCTCTCCTTGATGTCCTTGCTATCTCGGGATAAGCCAAATCTTCCCTTGGTGATCCAGCCCATGGTGTTGAAGCTTCAAGGTTAGTTGACCCAGTGGTTTCTTCAATCTATATCAGCTCTGGGTCACTTGGTCCTCCACAGATTTTGATTGGGTTGTCGACATGAAACCTCATCATCTCTATGAGATATGAGTCATTCTGTAACTGATCAATGACTCTTTGTTCCTTTTCCATCAAGATAAATCCCCTTGTCTGTGCCTCTGGTGTCAAGAACAATCCCCTTCTCTTGGCCTCTATTGTCTCTTCCACTCTGATTTCTTCCCTGGATCTGAGGTCCTCTTGAGTCAACTACTCTTTTTTTTCCACCTGTTCATCCATGCTCATGGCCTTGAACCTGGTCATGTTTGGGTTGGCCATCCTCTGCACCACCTCATCCTAGTCCTGGGCATTCTCAGTGAAGACTTATCCTCAAACTTATCATGAGCATACAACTAGCAGGATGATACTTGTGAAGCATGTTGGAGGATGAGGAATTTAGGGTCGTGCTTGCGGAATTGACCTGTTGGGTACCTGATTTCAAGTTGGTTCAACCCTTCTTGTTTGGATTGAGAAATATCCTTTACCAGAAAGAGCCCCACATGGAAACCATAGGGTATGAAAACCCGTTTCTTGTCTTTGACCAATGTGGCATTATAGCCCTGCAGGATGGTTTGATAACAGATTTATCCCATGACGAGATGGTCTGGGACATGATTTGGTAGGATATGTGGTGCTCCAGTGGCCTAGAACACCCTGATGTATATTGAGCGCTTGTCCAAGTACCAATGGACTACCTTGGCTATCATTTTCTTGGTTGCCTCCGATAGCCTTGGGAATTCCTTCTTAAAAAGAATAAAATAAATTTGGGTGATGAATTCATCGCAGATGAGTGCGTAAGATTTCTTGTACCTATTCTCCCATATCACGCTGAAGTAGATGTGGACCAGGAGCTCTGCAACATGATAGCTTAGATTCATACCGATGAAGACGTTCCTTGTGCACATGACATTGAGCAGGTATAAGGCCATGTAGAAAGTTGGTGCCTCTCCTTCCTTTAGAATCTGAGCCTGTTGTACATAGATGCTTAATTGTTTGGAGATTATCTCTCCTCAATTTAAGCTACTCTTGATGATTGCAACTGTGTATGCCAAAGACATCCATGCTTACAAAAACTTGGAGTAGTCCTTTTCTCCGTATAACCGATAGATGAGAGCCATCAAATAGATGTATTCCTCCCTTAGATTGATCATTCCATACCGACCATTTATCTAGTTAGTGAATTTATTTTCCTCTTTCCACCATGATGCCATCAACCAAATGCTGTCATGGAAATCATAAAAAAATACCATGAAGTTCGTGTTGATTTGCTTCTTTGGGTCCCTGAGCTTATAGTACTTTTGGACTTTTGCCTGGAGGAAAAAAATGATGCACCTATCATTCTCATCATTAATCAAGCATTTCTTCCTGTCTGTGTGTTTGATGAGCCACTTCAGGACCTCTATGTAGGGGAAACTAGTGTTTCTGTTTTCCACCATGTGTATATACAACTGTCAGATGTTGGGGAACACCTGGTCATTGGGCACCCTCATGTCCAGGTCACCATGTGAGATATACTTTGTGAATTCTTCTTGGCTAATTTTTTTGAAGAGATCCCCCCACTATGGGAGCACTATCTTAGATCCGATGCTTTCCTATGTATCGCCAAAGGATAGAGGCTGGATGAAAGATTTCTTTGTTTCTATTTGGATGATAGGCTCTGCCCTAGGGGTGTACTCCAACTGCCTCGCAGTCCCCAGAGAATAAACTTCACCTATATCTGGTTCTTTCAATTTTGGTGCTCTCGGAAAGCATCTAGTGGTTGGATTTCTCAACGAAATTCTTCCTGTAAATAGAGTGGAGTTTAGAGATTGTGTAAGAAACCGAATGAAAATATATAAATTATAACCAACGAATTGACAGGCTTGGATACATACCTATGAATCTTATTAAACCTGGTTTTTGATAATCAAGAGGGTCAATACAGTATTCGAGTTGCTCTCTTTTCTCCTTCGGATGATTTGGAATTCACTTATGTGCAAAATTAATTTGTTCACAATGGTTCAAGAGATTTAAATAGGGAAGATCTTACCATGTCACATCAGCCATTCAATTAGGGTTATGAGTGAAATTTCAACAAATATGCCACTGAATATTTAGAGGAGTTTGAACTTAAATTCATCATGGGTTGACAGGGGAGGCGTGAGTGGTAATTTGGTCTATCGATTATTTAAAAATGATGTTGTCTAATCATTGCACGGGGTAGAAACTAATGTGGGATCAATAATTAACTAGTTCCTTAAATGTCCAAAATCTGATCATATCTAATGCCACAAACGTCCCATTGTTTCGATCTTTTAGATGGTGGATCAGGGGTTAGGATTGTGCTGTGAACATTTCCGTTGATATCCTCCTGCAAAAAATCTAATTCCGATCGATCTTACCATACAGTGATGACATGGAAAATATGATTAAGAGGTGTGACTAGGACCTAGGGAACCAAAAATGACTCGAGATAAAACTAGACCATATGACCCTCTTACCTAGTAAATACACGTGGCATTCGAGACCAGTGAATTAATTCAATCGTATTAATTGGAGTCAGGACTTTCCTTAAGCTATCGTTCTAAACCCATCCTAGCTTGCAAAAATCGAAAAGTGTCAAGGATCGATGATTGGTGATAAACTTACCCAAGTGATCTTGGATCGACGTCTTAAAAAAAGTCTCGATGCCAAAAACACATTGGGGATCAACGATCAAAGATAAATTTATCATGGTCTAAATTTTTGTCGTGGTCCTTTTGGATTTTCCCCGATATCGATAAAGTGCATTGGGCACCGACGATCAATGATTTCTTTACATCCTTTGTTAACTTACGCCTTGCTCGCATTTTACCGATGCCGAAGGGGATCGACTATCTCTCAAACCTTTATGTGGAAAAATTATGTAAACCAAAAATTCCTTCTGCCGATGCTGATGAGGATCGACACTCAATGACTATTGTTTTCCATGTGGTTCCTTTATTTACTTGAATTCTTTCCGACGCCAAACCCGAGCACGTTAGGTGCAGTGTTTGGTTGTCGATTCTTAATTTAGGTTTTAAGGCATTTTAATCATGAGGTTTCATAAGTTCAAATGAACCTAAATTGGTGATGAGGGTCATGAAAACAAACAAAGATAAAACATTTCCCAAAATGAAATCGAGTCAGACAATGTAGAAAACAAGTGGTACCCAAAAAGTGACAAATTTGATAAGGCCTTTTAGGGTGCATTGAGTGCTCAACAGACAAAAAACCAGATTTTGAGGGAGAGGGGTGGAAACGTCCCTGTCACAGTCTACTAGCACTCCCTCCACGGACATAACTATAGGTTAATGATTACCTAGTTGGATGGTCCATGATGTCGTGAGGACAGACTGAAATTGCCACTCACATGGATTTATAAAGGGTGCGGAATAAGGTGGGGTCCTTATTTCTTAGAAGTCCTTAGTCTCTCACAAGGTCGACCAAATGGAGTTTTGACTCCAAGGGGTTGGAAAAACTTCCAAAAACAAGTCAATGTGAGTGGCACCCTTGGAGAATGAGTTGCATCTTGAAGGGAACGTTGCACAATTGAAAACTAAGTCAATAAACATAGGTGGCCTAGAAAACACTGGAATGATTTGACCTTGAAGGATTCAAATAATTAATTAAACAAGATAGCGTTAATTATTAAATCCAACCATGAATTTTAATAAAGGGGATAATTGAATTGTGACATGAGTAAAGATATGAAGGAAATCAATGGTTAGGAAATAGTAAGTAAGAACCTAAAGAATTGATAAAATAGACAAGGGTGCATGAAATTGTTAAAAGTAAATCCTTGTTTAAAAATAATTACAACTTGAGAGAATGGGTTGTGCATAGAATAGAATTTGAGTCAAACAACCCTAGCCTAACTAAGAAGACTCCTAATCCAACCCTAACTAAAACCTAGTTAGGAGACACCCATTAATTAAGGGGATTGGGAAAACTAAGACATAACTAAGAGAAAATTTAGGAACACATGGGGAAATGTGAGGAAAGGTGGATTTTAAAGAAAAATAAAAGAGAAATTACTTGTGCAACCTGGGGAGAATGTGACACCTGTAGTGGATGAATAATCCTTGATCTAAATTTCTAAAAAATTAATGAATTGTGCATGAGGGATAAATATCCGTGAAGGAGAGTTCTATAAAAAAGGGGATGTATAAGAGAAGGGATCAAACCCTGGGGAAGGCACTGTTATGTTGTCAAATTTTAGATTCACTGTATTTTTACTTGTGAGAGTTGGGACTCCAGGCTTCTGAAAAGAGTGGAAGCTCTTCCTTGCAAGGCAAGACTGAAAGCTATTGTGTTCTGGTTTTTGTGTGCTTGGCCCCTTTGTGGCTTGGGGGGATAAGGGGGAAGAAGAGTACCCCTAACGTTGGCTGAGAGGTGCTAGTGAAGTATTTTTGATTAGCAAGCGAAGGAAATGAAGGAGCTTAAGGTCTGGAAGGATATCTTCAACACACAGGTACCACGGATTTTTGGTATTTATAAGCTAAATTTGTTTATATTACGAGAGTATCAGTACAATAGATGAATAGATTCACTATAGAATCATATGAAGGTCTAAATGTCAAGTGTTATGTTTGCCGACAAACAAATAATAGCCACAGTGTTATATTTTAAATATTCATTATAAATTTAAGACATTTTCAAAACTCTGTATATCGGTCGGATTCTCTCTGTTTAAGTGAAATATTTATATTTCATATAACTTATGTTTAAATATGTAATTTCATCCTTACCTAATTATGTTAATCAGAGTTTTAAGGGATTTATGTTAGGACATTATCAATGTATTTCTCGCTAGTCATTTGAGGTGTAGTTTTGACTATATCGTGAGTCCCTGAGTAATTTTCATTTGAAATCCTACAAGTTAAACATGTCATATTTTCCCGTTGATTCGTTGTTGAACCCGAGTTACTTGTAGCATGAGCACATGCGTTATATTTAAGTTAAATAAAAGGATTTTAAAACCAGGGAGGCCTTTTAAAGTCTCAGGAGTTGAATGTTAACCCGTAGGGCGTAAACCATTTTTCCTAAAACAACGCTAAGCATGTGAATAGGAGCCAAAACCTAGTGCCAGGTCAAAAGGGTGCTATTCATGGATCTTGAAATTCGACGCTCTGGAGGTTTTCATAACTCAACTCCTTTTCTCCCGAAGTGTTAAACTTCCGAAGTCGGTCGTAAGCTGAGTTAACAAACAATTGTAGGTTACCCTGCCCTACCACCCTCCCTCATTTACTTTTAAACGCCTAATCTAATGTCGAGCGAAGATTCTCCTCACCCAAGTTTCTACAGTGAAGATCCTCTCCAGAGTTCAAAAATCCGAAAGTATCACCTTTTTGTAACCATCAACACATTTCCTCCAGAGTGCCAAATTTTCGACCCACCAAAGGACTCAGACTTGAATATCTAATGGTCCTAGTTGTTCTCCATATCTACGGATATCCTTTACTACAAAAATTCAGAACTTTGGGATCTTTGCAACCTTTAACCCTTACCTTTATCATAGCCATAGAGATGAATCTTGTTAAACTCAGAGATCAATGGTCCCTATACCTTGCTCCGATCTATGACTAGAATGATTTTAGAGATACGACTCTTCAGAGAACCGTGTTTACTTTGGATTCAAATCTCTCGGAGAAATGTGGCTTCTGATGTCACTATTGACATGGAACTGGCTGAGTGGTTTCCATGTGTCACCTAGATTCATAACTTTCATACCTAAAGTTCCAAATAGATCTTCACACTTGCCACTCTCTAATTGCACCACGTTTCCTTGCTAACGTGATCTTGTTGACGTGGACTAGCCTGAAGGGTCTCTGTCCTCCCTTCATATGACTGAGATATATGACCTCAACCAATTTCCTTGAGTGCTAATCGAAAAATTAATTCAATGTTGTGATTTCATCGATATTGAAGATCGATGTCTTGGGAGGATTGTGGATACTTGACTAGCACATTGTTTAAACCCTCTACCAATTTTCACAATCGAAACTACTCGTTGGTAGTGTGACCGATGCCAACTGTTGATCTGCTTGAAGGTGATGATTGGTGGCCCATGTGGATTGCAGTATCCAAACTAGCATCATAGTTTACTTGACCCTTTGATCTTTCAATGGCTCCTTATCATTGATCTACCCTTGCTGAGATTCAATGGTTGAGACTTAATCAGATGTTGATCCAATGACCCTCCTCTGCAACTCCTAGATATGATGACTACTATAGATTTCTCTTGGTTCTATGGTCTTGACCCCTCCTTGAATCCTACACCCCTATCACTCTTGATCTTTTCCTTGATTTGAACTCCAATTCTCTTAGTGAATCCCTCTTGAGATTTATATGCTAATTGTTGAGTGCGTACTTGCACCTCCCCTATGTATGTTTGCACTGTCTCTCTTGAGCTTGTACTTCCGAAAGATTTTATCTCTGCTCAATTTGAGAGGGTCTCTGTGCACTTCGGGTGTTGTATCTTTTGAACCATGGGCCTTCAAGGATCCATATAGTCACTCCTAGAATTGAATCTGGAGGTGTTGCACTGTGTTACTAGAAGAGAAGCTTCACGCTTCTTACAAAACTTAAACTCTTTCTTAGAACAAACTCTCTCCCAGTTAAAGGTTATTTCTTCACTGTATCTAAGTGATTTAAATCTGTCATAAATGGTATATTTTAGGTTAAAAGGATTCTATTTTCTATTTAAGATTATTGTCTTGGTGTTTTTGGAATGTCTTCCTATCCTTAATGAGTAAGGTGATAAGGTATTGAAATAACATGTAATTATGTTTGATGAAGTAACCATGCTACCATATTTTCTCTGTTTACAGAAGGGTAGTTAAGAACATTGTTTGTATATTAAAAAAATTTGGAATGAAATGAGATTATGGGAATTAGACACTTCCTTGTTTCTCATAATAGTCGCCAGTCTTGACACCTTAAATGTTCAATATCAATCAGATGAATCCTAGAATTGAGCGTTGATTATGTGTCTTGGAAGTCCTAACCTTGTAGGATAGGTTGGGTGGGTAGTTTTATTTCCTTTTATGTGAAGTGACAGACTCCTTCATGCTTTAAGTAGTATATAAATCTAGGTTGCAAATGAAATGAGAGAAGAAAAATGTGTTTTACTGATATATGTTGTTATCATGAATTTGACTGCAATTGACTGAAGTATGTTATTGTCATGTTTCTCCTGTTTTAATGATGCTTATTAACGTTTCAAAAAAACAAAAAATCAGATTGTTTCTCATGTATTTATATGACGTAACAAAGGGGCTGTTACAAAAATGGTGCGTTTTGTATACCACCCTGGTGCGTTATGAATACCACACTAGTGCGTTGCACATGGAATAACGCACTGAAGAACATAACTTATGAAAAAAAACATTGCACACATTCATCATGATTGTGTCGAAATATACAACAAAAAAATGAACGGAAATTTTAGTTTTTGTTTTTATAAAGGAAAACCCTATTCATTGTTTTATTGTTTGCCAAGTTTAGAAAGGATATTTATGCAACAAAGATTTATCAACGAAGATTTTTGAGTGGGTGGTTTTTTTTGAAGAGCTTGTTATCCCTATTTCCTAGGGATAACTAAGGAGATGATGTCTCAAGGTCCTCAGGTTGTAGACATGGAGTACCAAGAGACAGATGGCTAACAACTTCCACTTGCACAAACAAAGGCTCGCCTCACCACCACAGATCTCAAATTCATCATGATGGTATCCGCCACATCAACTTGCTTCCGGAAGAGATTGGGTCTTGATCCATTAGGTACAAGCCAGGTATTATGTTGAGTTTCATTTCAATATTTGAGGCATTTGTGTTGCATTTAAATCTTCTTTTGATTATGTAACGTCTTCTTGGAAATTATTCTCTTTCCCTGTTTCACCTTGGTGATTGACATTGCACCCTAGTAATTTCTCACCCTTAGGGACGGGTATGCTACTGGGAGGTCCCCTTGACAAGTCATCATTCCATTCTTGATCATACTTACCACTTTCCACACTTCATTCCCTCTCATCCTTATCTTTTGGGATTTTCAGGATGTACCCACCTAAGAAGGGATTGCCCCTCATTTCATGGGAAGAAGGGGTTGAAGGACCAGAAGGAATGTAGCTGGAAAAAGATAAAATCCAAATCATAACCTTCTATATGCTCACCCAAAAGAGGTCTTGAGAACTACTATCACTGTAATATTTTCTTGGAATCGAATTCTTGAGATTTGGTGGAATGCTAAATCAATATAGAGGAGTGTTAGACTAGCAGGTGGGGTCATATCTGGCGGACAGGGTTAAAATTGGTGGAGATGTAGGAGTGATGGGAACTGGTGGGACATAGATCTTGATCATCCCAGATCGACGGTAAGGACACATATTGAGCGAAGAAATAACGTGGAGGTTAAGCACTAAAGAGTAGGCCGGGGAAAATACCGCGGTTTCAACCCATAGACACATGGCATGTCCATAAGTAGATCTGGGAGGAAAGAGGGTGAGCAAAAAACCACTCAACCACGCCCCAATGTCACATGTTATAATATCATTAAATATTTCAAATCTAAATATCGCATGTGGAGAGGGGAAAGTGACGTTCGGTCAAATCATCTCACGCCACTTGTTCGAAGTACTTTTCGTTTGTGCAATGCCAGGTGAGCACCTCCATATAACCAATTCAAAGGCTTATCATTTAGAATAGATTGGCTGAGCATGACAAACCATTGTACCTGTAAGTACTTTGCCAATAATTCGTGATTAGAAATTTATGACTATTGTCCTTCAAAATATGGATGATATTACTCTGTTTTGGGAAATCAATGCTTCATTCGTAAACAGGATAATTACAAACTAGATCAACTTCCTAATTTCTGTGCGATCAAGGGAGATAAACTTATGTTTTATGAAAAAATGAGAAACATGGACAAAGCATACTGGGAAGCCTTCAATGAACTAGGATTTTCAACGAATATGACAAATTCATCATTGAAGAAAAGAGAGAAACTGGTTGCTCGAATCTTAGCAACACAATTTTATACAAAGCCTTTGGGAGAGCCAGGAGCGGATAAAGAGGTCATATTAAATCTTGTCATGAATTATTTAATCATCAATGTACATGTAGTAGAGAACCATACGCGAGTTGTCAGGAGGAAACAGAGAAAGCATCAGAAGACAGAGGTAAAAGATAAGGTGGTTGAAAGTGTTGGAGAAAATCATCCTGCTTGGATTGACACCTTGAAGGAAGAAATTGATCATTTGAAATAGTTTTCAAACTAAATTTAGTGTGTCTCAAAGAATCTTGTAATAATATTGACAAGTGGCCTTCAAAGAAAAATATCGAATATGTCAGTTTTCTTTTATAACGTCCCTAGAAATAGGAGTTTGGTTGCTGTATGTTACTCTTTTGTAATCGACATCTATTTTTGGAACTTTGGGGAAGATGATTCATTTTGAATCCCGAATGTAATTTACATATATATAATATTACAAAGATTAATAAAGGGTTGGACAAACCGAAGAGGGGCCTGCCCTCGTAGCAGGAAGACTTTGTAAATCCATGGAGCTAAAGTGAATATACAATGCAGAGGAATTTTGAACTGTTTATGAAAAGATTCTAATGGCTATGATATGAGTTATGTTTTCTCTCATAGTGTGTATTTCTTGTGTCTTTGAAATCCCATTTACATTTTCCTCTTTTTAAATTGGAGAGTTAAGCGTCTGGAATTCGTCTTATGACACTCTCGACTTAGCAATTTAAATTATGTAATCCTCTTCTTAACTAATTCAGAATTCATTTCAATATGCTCTGATGCAGTTATTTGTTTTCCTTTTCCTCTTTCACCATGCAAATTTCAATTTTAAAAACTCAGACTCATTGCCTCATTTAGCCTTTCTCCTATAGATAGTTCTAATGACTTGCCACTGTTTTATTCATTTTTTACTCCATAGCCCCAAATGTCACCCCCTTTCTTTCGCCAACAACTGTATAAAACCCCCAAACAAGCCAAATATAGCCACTAATTTCCAAATATACATCAAGTGACACAAGAGATCCCTCTCCGAGTTGATCAGGCTAGTGCCCAAATCTAAAGTTCATTGAAAAAATTACCTTTGTCGTTTGTTTATTCAGTCAGACAAAATTTATAGAGTGCTAACATTCTGGCGCCATTGCTGGGGAACGAAGGTGAAATATTCCCTGGGATAAATGACAAAGTTCCGATCTCAGTACTAATGGTGAAGAGTATTCAGACACAGAAAGGATGTATATCATTCACCTGACGACTCCATTTTTCAAGAATCTAAAATTCACAATTTTTATGACGACTCCATTGCCCAAAGACTCAATAGCCTGGAAATTTTATTGGTGACTCCACTCAATATTCAAATGCGATCCCTTGATAGAGGTATGAAAGGACATCATGGAAGGAAACAAGTACTTAAAGTTGAGTTTTTTCCAGGACATGTTATTGTTTGTTATGAATTACCTTTTGTCCTTTACTGAACATGCTAAAAAAATCTTTCTTCACCTGCTGCATGCAAATGATGACCATGATAATCTTGAAATTGTATATCCTCCTCTTAAATTTATACAAATATCTCCTTAGTTTATCACTAATTTTGATCAAAATCTCCCATATGAGCCATGTGCTAACCATGACCAAGTTGATGAGACTCATGAAGGCAAGGATGATATTCCACCTTCTGTACTTGACCCAACACTCTCCAAGACCCAACACAAATATAGACCCTTAAAATTACCTCACATCCTTCATGATTTTCCTCCAAAGCACTATAAGTACCTACTTGTGTTTGATGGGGAACCTGATGCCATCACAGCTGAAAAACACATCCAAGAGTTTGAACATTTTATATATTTGTTTGAGATTGATCATGATGATGTTTGTATGAGGGACTTATCTCAATCCTTGAAAGGGGATACCAAAGATTGGTTTAAACACTTGCAACCAGATGTTGTTGGGAAAAATACCCTACGAACTAGCAAACTAGGGTCAGACTTGCATGCAGATTTTGACCGTAAAGAAATTACTCTTTAACCTACCACCCATAACTTAAACCTCTCTTTCACAATACATGCATGGAGAATGACTACTAACATTTTTACTGATGTTTGGTGTAGATCCTCTGTTGCGCTTTGCCCGCTTTCTTGCATTGATCCTTCCAAAGACAATCCTGCAATTAAGACAAACCACTACGCATGCATGCTACTTTTATACTTGAGGGTTAGAAATTAAGAATAAATCAAACAAATCATAGATAAATCATGCATTTGGGATGGGAAAAATATTCTTTTATTATTTTCAAAATGAATCAACTTACAATCAAAGTCGAGACTGACCACCGCTCCTTGATCCTGATCCTGGGCTCCTCCTCTTCTTTTGTCCTCCAATTGCTTTGCGTTAATTCTCCTTAGGCTTGAGGAAAGGCTAAAGGGTTGGGACAATGGATTGGGAAAATGGGCAAAGTTTCTTCGCTTATTATTTTCCTCCTCCAAATGGTACCCCTACCCCTTCTTTTATAGGCTAGAAGGAGCTAGGGTTTTGGATGAACTCTCGGCCATGCATGGCTGGGAGTTTCAGTTAACTGACCCATAGATTTTTGTCCCGTTGACAACTTTCCTATTTTTGTGTTTTGTTAGGTAAACACGGGCTACAGTAGGCCTGCCAACATTCACATGCGTGCATTAGTGGGTTAGGGCACGTGTACCTTGACCCAAGAGGATTTTCAAGGAGGTTTTTTAGCAGATGTTTTGGCAATGAAGGGATATGAGTTGGCCTAATGCCAAGTGAGCATGTGTGGTGAAATTTAGGGTTATAACAGATGCCCCCTAATGTGTGAGGTTAGGAGAGCATCTGATGGCTGAAATACATTACCGATCTTTTACCAATCTGTACTGATATGCTGAATGAGGGAGCCCAAGAACCAGGAATCAGGAGGTGCTGTCTGCAAAATAAAAAATGTCTTACCGAGGCAGGCATACCCATGCTCAGGATAAAATAGAACCATGGCTAGCAATCAAATACACTGTAGATCCATGTCAAATAACTATAAAGAGTAGTCGCAAATAATACACAGCGGAGCTACATCTCGAAATCAGAAAGATATACATATAGAGTATCCATCTCCCAGAATCTGATTCGGCCTGATGGATGTACTTCAGAGCTCGAGCAACAACTTCAAAATCTTCTAAACTTGGGTAGGAGTGTATTATGAATGTATGATTGCACTACCCAGAGGTCTTTGATGACTCGTCGGTTATGGACTTGATAATCTTGATGATCGGACTGAAGGATTTAGTGATTTCGAACAAAGACTTGATTGGACGTTTAGGATGGCCGGGTATGCGGGCAAGAGACATATTGCAGAGGGGCTGACTCAGGCTCAGTGACAAACTTCCCTTGGATAATCACACGACAAGTGATAAGACTCAGGCAACATATCTGTTAATCATAAGTCTACGAAGCAGGAGGCAACGTAAACTCTCCATATGTTTGGAAGAGTAACCAAACAGTGGAGGACACAACTCTATATAGTGAGAAAAAGATTCCTAAGGTCGTACTACATCCCATAGTCTGATGATCAAACGGACATATGTGCTTCATCCAAGGGCGACTCATTATGCTTCCAATAAAGAAAATACTTTTCCCATCCTCTTTTTGGGGTATATTTGATTTTTTTGTTCTTTTTGATGATTTTGAAAAAGAATAAAGGAATATTACATTACAATGGAGGAACGAGTACTGCAAACATGTAAGATCGAGGCACAAGGACAAGACTGATGTTCTGGTAAAATGATACTTGAAAAAAAATCCTCCAGTGGCCAAAGCTGTTAAGATGCAGAAGCAAATTGTTACAAGGCTGAGGGATAAGGTATGCAAATGTGGTTGATAGAAAACACAATGGTAACGTCCTTTGATGTAAGTTTAACGACCCCAGAGAAGGTAAGCTCGGTGTTTTTTCATATTTAGAGAGTCTAAAAAATCATAAAAGGAGACTCCAGTGGGGTACCTTTTTCGACAATAGTTTAGTCGGTTAGAAAAAGGAATAAACTAGCAGTGATTAAACATCAATTCAAAACCATTTTAACGAATGTGAAAAGGACAAGATCACTCGCCTATTTTTTCACTTTTAAGGAGTCTGAAAAAAGCTTAACTATGGACTCCGTCAGGAATGTACTTCTGGATCATTTTAACGAGTGTGAAAGAATAAGGTCACTCAACGATCTTTTCAATTTTAGGGAGTCTGAAAAGAGCTTAACTATGGACTCCGGGGGGGTTTCTTTTTCGTAAATTTAGTCCCTCAGGCCCGAAAAAGGAATAAAATTATACCTGAGGATACTCTTATAAAGAATGGGAATTCAATAGAGTATTCCTTTGTTCGTACAGTTGACCGTCCAGACTGAAAAAGGGGTAAACTACCACCTAACATACGTGACTTCAAATTTCAGTTTAACGAGCGTGAAAGGTCACAAGATCACTCGACAATCTTTTCATGTTTAGAGGGTCTGAAAAGGGTTTAAAAGGAGACCCGTTATGTTTTGGGAGTTTGGAGGGTAAGACAAAGAGTGAAAAATACCCATGCAAATGAGGCTCAAACTCGTATTCAGGAAAGACTATATGGACTCCTGAGCCTATAGTGTTGTTAGAAATGACATGGACACCATAATGCAACCAGGACCTACCTAGGGCATCCATGTTTCGGTAAGCTCTACCACTAAGTCACGACACTTCTATAACATATATGATGGTTCCGTGTCACCAACGGATGGGATCAATCCTATAGCATAAGAAAGAGGCAACGAGATGCAAAAGCTGGGGTGATAGCCTAACCTACATGCTCAAGTTGATTTTTGAAAAAATATTTTTTTATGGACCGTCAACATTTTTTCGAAACTCAAAAAAAAATTGTCCCAATACCTGATCAAATCCCTCCCACATAACTCCTGGATCACTCAAAATGGTTTTTGGTATAAAGAAACTGATAAGGGGGGCCAAAAAAGTGACAAAAAGAGGCCAAAAAGTCTATAAATAGAAGTTGGCAGCTCATTATCACCATTGCTGATTTGGAAATTGACTCTGGAGCCAAAAGACCCCCTTTGCCAAAGATCATGATTCTAGGAGCTATAGTGGATGAAACAGACTTCTGCTTGGACCAAGTAAGTACAAACTCCCTTCTCTAGCTTTTCAATACTTCCCTTTTTAGCAGTTAGTTGATTTTTGGGGTGGGTGTCGACCTTAAAAAGGTCGGCCCTAGGTAAACGCAGGCTATCCAGGGACAGCCCGCGGGTACCCGCATGCAGAGAAAATCCTGCACGCGGGTACCCACGACTGTCACCTCTACAGGCTGCATGTACCCCCCCGCGTGATGAAAAAGCAAATCTAAAAAAGTATTGACCCTCCTTTACCTTGTTGTGTTGGCAGGATGTATGTCTAGTGGAGGGAAAGGGAGCATGAGGCCTCCAATGAGTTAGTGGCAGCAGATCCGAATGTTGTGGCCATGCTGACACAGTGTGGGTTGGTAAAATTATTCTTATTTCCATTCATGCACGCACAAACAAGGCTATTGAACGCCTTGATTGATTACTGGCACCCTGACGTAGAGGAATTTATGCTAAAGGGGCAATCCTTGGTGCCCACCACCGAGGATGTTTACTTTCTGACTGGCCTCTCGAGGAGAGGGGAACCAGTCAATTTTCAGACTTTTCCTATGGGGTCGAGCAAGGTCTCAAAGCTAGTAGCTGAGTACTGTGAGGCTGGGACCGATCATAGAGGTTCCTCGGTACCTGTTAGTAGGATTACCAGCCTCACCCTACAAACTATTTTATTGCTCATTGGGCAGATTACTAGCTCAACAGCTGTGCATCAGGCTTCACGCGCACAGATGAACTGTGTGATCCAGTGCATGAATGCACAAATTTTTGATTGGAGTACCACACTGTTGGAGTGCATGAAGAGGCAATTGACGGATTGCCGACAACGGACACACAGGAACTTCGGGTTTGGGACCATCCTGTGTTCATTCTTTTTTGAGAGAGTTCCATGCTTCAGTCCTCGGCTGATAGTACGAGGACATCTGGCCACTTTCCCCGCAGTATGCAGATGGGCATTGTTACTGCCACGACAGGGTGGTGGAAGGACCGTGGAGGCCTTCAACGATGAATTTTTTGCCTGGCTGTCACGACAGATCCCTACTATAGAGGACTACCCATATGAGGGGATCGACTTCTCTAGAGATCCAGAGATACCAGTGCCTCCTGGTGAGGAGCGAGGGGAGATGGGTAAGTCTCCACCTGTATAGTTTTATTGTTTGCATATGTAATTTTTATGTCTTTTTTTTTTTTTTTTTGATATATATATCATGTTTTTGTATACCAGAGTTTTTGATGGGTGAACGTTTATTGCATGCAGGTGTGGGACCCATGCGACTTGCTGACTATGCATAGAAAAGGCATCACCCAGGGCCAGAAGCCGTAGCTGCCGCCACTGGAGGAGCAGCAGTAGCAAGGAACCTCCCAGCAAGAGAGGTCGAGAGGGTCCTGAGGCGAATTGAGCGGAACTTTACTGTGCTCACTCGCACAGTCTCGATGGCAAAGATAGACGACCGACCGCCCTCCATGCAGACTCATGTCGTGGGGGCACCTCGGACATGGGTCCAATTGTTTAGGCATTTAGCCCAAGATGTACATGATTATAACAGGGCCCATAGGCCCTGAACATACTTTTAGACTTTTTATGTGCCACGAGCACTGATATGTATATATTTTTGAGGGCATAAGCCTGGTGACTCGTTACTGTTCCCACTTTTGATGTGCTTGCGCCCATTTATGTACTCTGAGGATTTTATGATGTTTATATATGGTTTTTTATCTCTTTTTGTGTCTTATGGATTATGTGTGCAAAAATGTATTTACATGTTTATGTCCATGATCTTTTTAGATGTGGGCAAGATGCCAATCTAAAATGTGATTAGCTAGAGTATCTGTGATTTGGTTTAATCTCCTAGGAACATGAAAATATGTAATGTAATCAAAGTTGCATTCTAAGAGACGTACCCTAAGGAATCG
Organism: Picea engelmannii; assembly: GCA_009831015.1. NCBI lineage: Eukaryota > Viridiplantae > Streptophyta > Pinopsida > Pinales > Pinaceae > Picea > Picea engelmannii. Next base: position 634,975 of record ML776917.1, on the reverse strand, counting down.
TCGGTGTAAGGTTGGATCATGAACCCGATATATTCTGTTTAGCTGTGACACAACCAGTTGAGCATCTAGATAGACCCGGAGATGAGAGATACCCAATGACAATGCGTCACGAAGCAACTCAATAACTGCACTATACTCGGAAACATTATTTGTGGTGTCACCTAAGCATATACCTCCGGAAGATAACAACTGACCCTGTGGTGTAAAGATTACCCAAGCTGCGGAGGCAAGCCTCCACGTGTGTCGACTAGCACCGTCCACATACCCAACGAACACCTCGGATTCACTTGACATTTGCCACATTGATGAAATATAACATCAATGACATGTCCATAACACTTTTTAAAAGAAATGTAAAAAATTAATAGTACAAAGACTATACATATGTTACAAAAATTTACCCACAGTGACCTTTCTATGAGTAATACTTCTTGAGGTAGAGCCCATTTCTAGGCTCTTCCAAAGAATTCCCTTCAAAATTGACCAAATGATAAGCGCCCTTTTTTAATACCTCTTTGATAATGAAGGGTCCAAACCACATGGGTTTAAACTTTCCTACCCCCAGGGGGTCCTTGTCTTGGTCATAGACCAGGACAAGGTCATCCTTAGAAAAAATCTGAGGATGAACGAACCTATCATATTGACACTTGACCTTATGTTTATGAGCCTCGTTGGACAGGGCCGCATCATGACGCTATTCATAAAGCTGCTCAAGGTGTACTAACCGTTCTTCAAGTGGAGAAGTGTTGGGCAATAACTGTACTGCCAATTTCAAATATGGGATTTGACATTCGATGGGCAAGACTGCCTCCAGCCCATAAACGAGTTGGAAAGGTGAGAAACTAGTTGCAGTCTTAACTGACGTTCGGTAAGCCCATAATGCCGAGTATAAAATCAAATGCCAGTTTGACTTGGCTAAGTTGATAGTTCGCTGTAGAATCATCTTAAGAGTTTTGTTTACATCTTCCACCTGCCCATTGGCTTAGGGATAGTAAGGTGATGAATGTTCTTGCCATAACCCAAGATTTGACATTAACTCAGTCATCAATTGATTCTGAAAGTGACTGCCATGGTCAGTGACAATCTCTCTCGGGACACTGAACCTTGCTATAATATGGTTGAATAAGAAGAGAGCTATAGTCTCTCCATCATCTTTAAACGTTGGCATAGCTTCGACCCAATTAGTGAAGTAGTCGACAGCTAAAATGATATAGCGATGCCCCCTTGTAGACGGGGGGTTGCATGTAGTGTAATCAATCCCCCACTTAGTAATGGGACCAACTGTGATGATAGGAAACACAGGAGCTGGATGTGCCCTCATCTTCCGAGAGAAGATTTGGCATGGATGACATTTCTTGACCGACTCGATACAATCTTTGATAAGTGTGGGCCAGAAGTAACTTGCTCGTAAAATATTTTGGGCTGTTGCCAACCCAGATAGGTGACTGCCACAAGCTCTTGTATGACAATCGTTGAGCACTATGACAGCCTCCTCATGAGTGAGACATCGATGCAAGATGCAGTCTATGCCTCTCTGATACAACGTATCATCGAGTATGAGATAGTTCTTAGCCTGATGGCGTATCTGCCGATGCTCATCACGAGAAGCAGAGGTGGGGCACTTCAAAGTCTGGAGATAGATCAGTATATCTCCGTACCAGGGGTCTGAAGACTCAATCAAAAACTTATCCCCCCGGATAGGCGATTCCTCAGGCACAATGTCACCTGACTCAACCGGAAGCTCCGAAATAAGTTCTAAGAAGACCATTGACTTCTTGGAATTTGCTGAAACGAAGTCTAAGTCAAATTCTTGGAGGATGACCATCCATCTACTGATTTTTCCGTCGATAATGCATCGTGTCAACATGTACTGGAATGGATTCACGACAGCGACGACGGTGGTCTTGTGAAACATAACATAGTGACGGAACCATTGAACAGCATGGACTACTTCCAACACAAGTTTTTCGAGATGGGAATAATTAATTTCTGGTCCTACGAGGCCTCGGCTCAGGTAATAGATCATGTATTCTGAAAATGAATCATCTTCCTGAACTAAAACCATGCTTATTGTTGACTCTGCGGCAACCAGATATAATAAGAAATCTTTGTTATAATTAGGTGGCCGTAATAGAGGTGCAGTTTTGAGGGCGTGTTTTAATGCATTGAAAGAGCGTTGAGTGGCTTCGTCCCAAAAAAAGGGAACGTCTTTCTTAAGTAAACGCATAAAGCCCTTGGTGATTTCGGCATAGTTGGAGATGAAGCGTCGTAAGAAGTTTTCCTTGCCTTGAAGACTTTGAAGTTGTAATATTGTGCGTGGGGGGGGCAACTGGATTATTGCCTCCACCTTAAGAGGATCCACCATGATCCCTGTTGTTGATACGATGAAACCTAACAAACATCTTGACATGACGCAAAAGCTGCACTTGTTGGGATTCAAGCGAATTTTGAAGTAGCGACAACGTTCAAAGATTATTCTAAGGTGCGTAGGATGATCCTTTCGCTTGCGAGAGTGTGATGCTAAATCATCTAGATAGGCCTCAACTATATGCTTGAGGTTGTGGAACGCAAAATACATGGCCCACTGGAAAGTGGCTCCAACATTCTTGAGGCCAAAAGGCATCTTTCGATAGGCGAATGTACCCCACAAACAAATGAATGTCGTTTTGTGTTGGTCCTCCAGTTTGATTTGGATTTGATTATATCCTGAAAACCATCCATGAACGAAAAGGCTTCACAACCAGCACATTCATCAATGATCTGGTCAATGAATGGGGTTGGAAAATTATCTTTTGGACATGCCTTGTTCAAATCACGGAAATCAGTACATACACGAATCATGCCTTGTTTTTTATCGACCAGCACGGGGTTTGACACCCATTGAGTCAAATGAATGGGATAAATGAAACCTGCCTTGAGAAATTTCTCAACCTCAAGCTTAATGGCTGCTTCTTTCTTAGGATTAACTGGACAAAGTTTTTGTCGAACAGGCTTGGCATCAGGATACGTTGTGATTTCATGTTCAACAATTTTCGGATCGATACCTAGCATTTCCTCATAAGACCAGGAAAAAACGTCGCGAAATTCTCTGAACAAATCTGTGTAAATTTGAACCTCGTCGGGGGAGAAATCCCCTCCGACGAAGACATTCTCCACAATGCCAGGGTTTCGGGAGATGTTAATAGGTATGGTTTCAACGATAGTCGCCATATTCCCCTCAACATAAATTTCCTGTGTAGCTAAGAGGTTAATAGGACATGACTAATCTCCCGTCATGGTGATAGTGAATTCTCCTGCCTCGATTCGGTGTAACTCTGGGAGGAAATATGATCTGTGATGAAGATCTTCCCAAGTTTTGTCCGGACTAGTCATTGCTTCGATTACTGCTTCATCAGAAGGAGAGATTAAGTCTAACAAATCGGTGGTAGCAAGGGAACCCTGAACCCAGATAGGCTCTAGAAGTGGATCCAACTCTTGTGCAGGAGTTGGATCAGGGTGAGTTGAAGCTTGCTGGACTAAAGAGTATGCTACTTCAGCGGCTGACAAGGGCATGGACATGCCGGAGTTCCCTGTCTCATCCATCATGGTTGATGGGGAAGGAAGAATCCACGGATCCTCAAAGTAAGTCATGCGGAATGACAAAACTTGAAAAATATCAGCCTTGTGCTGATTAGATATAAACTTGACATCATCATGAGGAGGTGGGTAATCGAAGGTACCCATCAAGGATGGGAACAAACCAACTCCTATGTTAACGACACTGGCTTGAGGATTATCAATCATGGGAACCGTGGATGCCCCCAAAGCTGGGTCAGGTCTAGAGAAGGACAATTGATCGATGGTAACTATCCGACCTTCATGTGGAAACAATAAGACTTGGAAAACTGTAGCAACCACAAATTGCATAGCATAAGTCCAACTCTGATCTAACAAGAGAATATAGTCGAGGGGGGCATCGACTACCTCTACTTCAACGCACACGGTCTTCCCTCCTAACTGCACAGGGAAAGAAGGGACGATGCCATGTGGTCAGAAAGAACGACCGTCGAACGTAGTGAGGAGAGTAGGTGACAGAGACAAAGTGAGATGACCAATGGCCTTCCAACATGCTAACAACATAATGCATGTCGAGGCACCTTCGTCGACCACCATGCGAAAGATATTGCGTGTAAAATTTTTTGTGGGATGAGCCACTACTATCTGAAATGCTACGTGGTAAGGAAGATGAGGTTTTAAGTCGGTTGTATCTAGCACAATGGTACCCAGGTTACAAGTCTCAGTAGAGCCTAAAGTAGTTAACAAGGCTTTCCTCTGAGTAGGGCAGATTTGGAGGACCTCCAAAGCAGATATCGCACAAGGGGTTTGTGATAAATCTTCCACCACAGAGTAATTTTGGGCGGCCCTTGCATTTCGGTTGTGAATCTTTCTTAAATGCACCCTTTGGAATGCGTGTCATTGTTTCTCCCAATGTCTTCTCGATATGTAGAGGAAGAGATGGGATCTCAGCTTCTTTACCCTTCTCAGAGGTGCTTGGTTTACTATAGTCGTGCGCTCTAGTTGTTATTAAAGCATCACCCCTAACCATATATACGTTCGTGGATGAGGAATTGTTTGGAGGAGGACAGGTTTCTTGGCTACCCCCTTCGACACTTGTAGAGGCTTGAGTTAAATTTTGCCCATGCTGAAAGGAATTAGTCAACACGGCTTGTTGTTGCTGTGTGACAAACTTTTGGGCCTCTGCAAGTCGAGGACAAAGATGGGTTGGGTGGTCTTCCGCACACAAGTTGCATGGATACCTCACCTTCTATTTTTTCATCGTGCCCTCACCAGCATTATCAGTGGGTTTTTTCTCCCCCTCACCCTTTTTTCGTTGTTTTTTCTTCCCTTCAGGCTGCTGGGTGGCCTTTGGGTTAGTTGTCTGCATGAAGTTTACTTCCGATGCTTGGGTAGGAGGAGCAGCCAAAGTAGTAGTCTGGCTGGCCGCTGAGTGTTGTATAGATAACTGTTGCAATTGCTTTGTCAATTTCTCAGTGGGCTTGGTTTGTGCTGAGCCTACAATACCATCGGCATGTGGTCCAACTCTCTGTCTAGTTTTATCCAATATTGATCGTGGTGCATCCGACAGGATGTTGTACACTAAACCAGACTGAGAATAGATAAGCTCAAACTATTGAGCCCTCATGATGGCATCTTCTTTGGAGAGAACCCCAGAAGTTGCGACGTCTTTGGATAATTGTGGGACTAGAGACTTAAGGAACCACTCAAGTAGGAATGCTGGTGGGACTGGTACTTTGATTAGACTCTTTTGGTGTTTCCACTCTCGGATATGATCAGAGATATGGTCTTTTGTTGTCTATTCAAAATTGGCAAGCAACTCTGTGCCAGCATCGTATCTCACAGGTAACTGGAAATGGTTAAGGAAGGCCATCGCTAGTTCGCCAAAAGAAGAGTATCTTGAGCGATCAAGCTCGATGTACCATTTCGCGACACTCCCGATAAGAGTGCGTTGAAACAATCACAACTGGATGGAGTCATATTTCAATGAGTTAGATGAACACCAAAGATGGAAAGTAGTCACGTGATCACCTGGATCTTCGTTAGGATTGGCCTCGAACTTTGGAATGTCTGAAGGAAACTTCGTTGGCATAGGAGGCCAACGTGGATCGTGACAAATAGGATCATTTAACAACCTTGTCAAATCTGGCAAGTGTAATGTCGCCAGGAATGGTAGTTTGGCTTGCTGCTGATAGCCTGGGAAAAAGGGTCCTGGGGTTTGACTGGCACTAGGCTGCTAGGAAAAGTTTGGCTGCTGGCTCGGGTTTTGGTAGAAACCATGGCCCTGACCAGTGTAAGTAATTTTCATCTGTGGAGACATCATTAGCTGATTCCCCATAAAGGACATAGGATGTTGGGCATGCATCATGTTTGAAGGAGTTTGGGAAGGATTACCCCATGCCAGTCCTACTGGGAGAGGCATAGAAGTCTGTCCGGGGTTCCATTGACTATGGAAAGAATTACCCCAGAATAACATGCCAGAGGAGGGAATGGATCCTTGTCCTGAGTTCCAAAGTCCTACTATATGTGCCCTCGACACAGGAATAGTACCCTGCGTCGGAGTAGACTATCAAAAAACGGGAGTGCCCCTAGATGGGAAAGAAGTGGATGAGAAAGTGTTGTTACCAAATGTCCCGTTCCAAACAAATGGTGACGAACCTATTGACAGAGTTTGCGCAGGTGTTCCTTGACTCCCAGCTCCAAATGAACTCGTGTGTGTAGGTTGCCCGGTGGACTGCTGATGCAGACCACCAAGTGAAGGGGATGAAGGAGAGATATGACCTCTAGTGTAAGGAAAAGCATTAAAAGGGACATGAATTCCCCCAAGTTGACCTTGCAGAGGAGCATTAGAGCTCCCTGCCACCAGACACAAAGTCTGTAAAGTGGAGTGAGTGAGTGCAGGACTTGTGCCTGAACTAGGCATACCGTATGAAAACAGAGGGCCTGTCGCACTAGGTGTAAAGGGAGTTGTGGCCGCCACGATAGAGGGGCTAGATCCACTATGTGATGTAGTTGTGTCCGAGACCATGGTGGCTTGGACTGATGATGGCAAGTTAGGAGATGCTTTTCCTGTGGTAATAACGGTGGTGGGAATGGAAGAATTCCCAGAGGAAGTAACAGTGTTTGTTTCCATAGCTGTGTGAGGCACTGATAGGTGTTCGTAAAATTGGATCGGTACACTAAACGATGGCCAAGTATCAGTGGTTGGGGTTTCAACCGAACCAAGATTGGTGTTTGATTCCTTTGGGAGTTGTTTGGGCTCAATGGTTTGTAACCTGGTTGCTTCGAAAGACCCTTGTTGGTCTAGCTTCTGCCTCAATGGTGGCGGGGGTGGCTCCAGTATAACCAACGACAGGCCCAAAAGTCTTCATGAACGGTGGAGCTCGGGATCCTCCACTGTGTGAGAAGATCCAAGACACACTAAGGTATTCTACACGGTCAAACAGTAACACACACTAAAAAAGAAGCCCCTAAGAGATAAGACAAGAAATCACTAACTATTTTGAAGAACAGTTACAACAACCAACACTAGAGCAACTTATCGGTGCAAGTGCAACTTGAAAACATAAGTAATCTCTGGGTATACTCTGCAAAGAATGCCCTGATGTCTATCCTAGGTACCACGATATACCTCCGCAGTCACCTGTTTATGTCCCTAAAAAATATTGGCAACTAGTTTGCCAGCCCGTGAACAGTCACCAGGCGGGTACAGTCGATAGTCGGGTAGACCACAATGAGCAAGGTATCAAGCCCGAAACCTATCAAGGGTATCGAGAGAAAATGGTCTGGAAGACAACTGAGGACCTCGAATGGATTCGAGACCCATGAAGCCCCGTGGAAAATGCAAACGACGGAATCCCAAAACAAATCCTCGATATGTGTTCTCCACTACGCTTGGTCCGACTTTGGAGGGGTTATCTCCGCTACCTTTCCTCACGTGACCTCGTGTTTATCCCCTGTGTTAGAGGGGGGTCCTGGATAACTTCCACGAAACTGGACTTCTACACTCCCTATCATAGACTCCAATGTTTTGTTTTGAGTGGCCTTGGAGAGTTTCCTCTCCACCCTAATCCAAGGCCCTAGTCCTGAACTAGTGTATGAACCCTACAAACAAAAAGTCTAATAGATTTTAATTTAGCGTTGCTTTTATGAGATTTTTTACGTCACGGGGTATGAAGGTGAAACTGATGATGTGTAAAGACTCAAAGCAAAATGAATGAAAAAAGCTGGAAACAAAAGACTTTTACTAAATGCAAAAATCAACAACTTTTCACAAAAGAAAGATTTCTTTTTCTTTTCAATTTTTCTAAGATTTCATGCAGCAAACATAAAGGGATTTCGCTTGACTACGAGCTACTTATGCTCTAAATGCACTGCAAAAACTTATGAACAAAAAGACTTCTCCCTAGCTATTGATGCAGAAACACAATCTTCAAACAAAGAAGAAAATGAAAAGATTTTTTCTCTTTTATTTTTTTTATTTACGTGCTAATCAAGCAACAAAGGGAAAATATCGACAAGCCTAAAACCAAGAAAACACAAAATTCTGGCTTAAAGCACAGATTGCAAAGAATCAGAGTAAATATACACAATGGTAATCAGGAAAGCAAAGACTCTTATGCTTGTCTAAAAACCATAAAACAATTTTTTTTTCTTTTTTATCTTTTCTATCAACTATCAATTCAGAAAAAACAGGCTAAGGGTAAGAGGCCCTAACCTACTGACTGTTCAACCCTAGACTCAAACACCTGAGAGGAACACTTCTCACCATAAGAGGGGATGACTGCCCCACCCTGATTGAAAAGCAGCCTGTCAAGCACGCTCCTGTCACTGAAACAACATGCGTGCGAACGCGTGCTGAGCTACAACAGAGCGCATGTACCTGCGGGATGCACTTGCACAGGCCGCATGTATGTATAAACTCTAAGACAAAAATAAACACAGGCAGCCCAGACTAGGAAGAGGCCTATGGTATTGATAACCAGGGTCTCTTGAAGGCTTGGATGCTTCTTCTTAATAGAAAAGAAAAATAATTGCAAGGAATAACAAAATGCAATAAAGCAAACTGAGACAAGACTATGAACTATCAAGACTCAGATAGGATCTAGAAAGCCCCCTGAGAATGTATAATTCTGATAGGGAAGAGGAGGACTACCTCTCAAGCTCTCTGACTCCTACACGCTACTAAAACCTCTACAGCTAGCGTTCACACGTGGGCTGTAAGAGATTAGGGCGCGGGTGCACGCGTGCAGGCCTTCTACAGGCCGCGTGTACCTCTGTGTGTCCCAAAAATTGCCGTCAAGAAACAATCAAGGAAAACTGGAATAAATAACCAGGCTCCCTGCTAGCTCAGGCCTTACAGAAAAAGACAGGCAAAGAAACAGAAAATTTAATCTCTTAAACTACCCAAAAAACCTCAACTAAATTCAGAAACCCTAAAGAGTATCTTCCCCAGTACGGTCGCCAATTCTATTGTTGGGAAAAATACCCTACGAACTAGCAAACTAGGGTCAGAATTGCATGCAGATTTTGACCGTAAATAAATTAATCTTTAACCTACCACCCATAACTTAAACCTCTCTTTCACAATACATGCATGGAGAATGACTACTAACCTTTTTACTGATGTTTGGTGTAGATCCTCCATTGTGCTTTTCCCGCTTGCTTGCGCTGCTCCTTCCAAAGACAATCCTGCAATTAAGACAAACCACTACGCATGCATGCTACTTTTCTACTTGAGGGTTAGAAATTAAGCATAAATCAAACAAATCATAGATAACTCATGCATTTGGGATGAGAAAAATATTCTTTTATTATTTTCAAAATGAATCAACTTACAATCAAAGTCGAGACTGACCATTGCTCCTTGATCCTGATCCTGGGCTCCTCCTCTTCTTTTGTCTTCCAACTACTTTGCGTTAATTCTCCTTAGGCTTGAGGAAAGGCTAAAGGGTTGGGACAATGGATTCGAAAAATGGGCAGAGTTTCTTCGCTTATTATTTTCCTCCTCCAAATGGTACCCCTACCCCTTCTTTTATAGGCTAGAAGGAGCTAGGGTTTTGGACGAACTCTCGGCCATGCATGGCCGGGAGTTTCAGTTAACTGACCCATAGCTTTTTGTCCCGTCGAAAACTTTCCTATTTTTGTGTTTTGTTAGGTAAACGCGGGTTGCAGTAGGCCTGCCAGTGTTCACATGGATTCAGTAGTGGGTTAGGGCGCGTGTACCTTGACCCAAGAGGATTTTCAAAGAGGTTTTTCAACAGATGTTTTGGCAATGAAGGGATATGAGTTGGCATGATGCCAGGTGAGAATGTGTGGTGCAATTTAGGGTTATAACACCAGAGACAATTATCTCATGGGAGGAATTGAATAATGTATTTTTGAATTTTTGGGGCAAGAAGAAATATTTGGATCTACAACTTACAGAGTTCTATGCCTTGAAAAGGAAGAGAAACAAAATTATTTCTACATTCAGTAGGAGGTTTTCTAGTATTTATTACAATTTTCCCAAATAAATTCAACCTACTGAAGTTGTTGCCATGCTCTATTATACAACAACTCTTCATCTAGATTTGTCTTTCCTCCTGATGGAAAGAAGACCTAAGTCCTTACAATAAATGCCTAATGATGCTAAATAGTTTCAACACAACATCCTGGCATGTGAACAAATTCAAAGTGGAAAATTGGGTGTTCCAAGACATAAGGATAAATATGAATAGAGAACATTTGACTATAATCTTGAGCATAATATTGATGATGCCATAAGCCCTCTTGAAGTTTTAAATGCCAATGATTTTGAAAAATATTATGTTCCACTTGTTGAAGGAGGAGGTGTTGAGCCATCCTATGATAAGCAGGGTGCTGACTATTTTATGTATTCATTTGTTGATGCAGGAGCATCTCCCGAGACAAGCGAGCCAACGCAGAAGACAAAGGATAGCTGGGCACATGCCAGCCCAAAATTTTGAAATTTCCCTTGAATTTTATGCGCCAAGCATAAATGAGATCATTTAATGAAGGTGCCTTGGTATAATGTATTCAAACCTTGAGTGCCCCACTCTCATCTGAAGTAGATGGAGGTATTTATAGTAATAAATGTAAGTAGGTAGAATTGAATACTAGATTAGACAGTTTTAGAAGAAAGGAGGGAAAACAGATATAGACACCCTCATTGTGCATTGTAACATAATTCAGGGAATAGTTAGAAGAATAGGAGCATAGAAGAGGAGAAGAGAGTTGTGTAGAAACACCCATGTACTGATATTTGGATTAATAGAGAAAGAATGATTCAATTTCATGGTTTTTGTGTTGTCCTCTGTGTATCGATGTTATGCTCTTGAATGTTTACTTCCTGGTATACATTTGCTTTTATATGTTGTGTATGTGATTTCATGGTTTGAGTTGAAGTCTGAAAGGAAGTAGAAGGAATGAGTTTCAGTTGTTTCTCTATCTGAGCAAGGATTCCTGCAAGGGGTGCAGTTGAAGTCGTCCGCAAGGAGTGCGTTGACAGAAGGCTCAGATAGTTAACTCTTGTTCTCATTCACTAGGAGTGAAATTGGGCTATACGAGTCGTGCAAGGAGTGCGCAGGCTAAGGAGAGTCTCAGTCATGGATTTGAGTGAAGTATTGAAGGACTACTGCTGCAGGTGTGTGCAGAGCCAAAAGAACTCAACACTTGGAGGTGTTTGAGGACTGCCGCAAGGAGTGCGTGCAAAGAACCTCTTTGAGGTTGAAAGTGTGAGAAAGATCAGGAGGGATAAGGCTTTCAAATCCGTTGAGAAGAAGCACAGAGAGTCTGTGCATAGAGTGATTGAATAGGCACTACAAAGTTATGTGCAGAAGGACTAGTTTTCATAGAGAAATACTGGGTTCCCTCGTAGAAGATATCCAAGAGGGAGGTGGACGGTTAGGATCTTGCAGAAGAGATTGATAAAACCCGTCAACCGTTGGATCTACCAAAGGAGAAAAGGAGGTTACGGTCGCATTGGGTGTTAATATCCAGGAGTCATGAGCCGTTGGATCGTGGATCAATTACCCGTCAGCCGTTGGATCTGGCAGAAGTTGCACGAGGGTTACCATCGAGATTCGAAGGATCAAAAATCCCGTGGTCGAATGTTTTTTGACATTTGAAACCCCAAAGTCTCGGGAATATTGGAGCCATCTGACATTTGGACACGTGGCGGAGATCAAGGCGTTAGGAGTTTGGGAAGTCATAAGTTCCATGGACAGAAGGTTGGGGAAGTTCATAGTGAAAAACCCGACATAATCTGAATCGTCCGTTCGAGAGGACAGGTGTTAGGAATCCGAGGAGAGTCGGGATATCCGACATCGGGAAATCAGAGTTCTTGAGGACAAGGAAGTTGAGACATTTCAAGTCCCAAAACCCCGGATAAATTGCGACCGTTAATCAGAAAGGACACGTGGAAGAAATCAACGTCATCGGGGAAAGTCCTGACAAGAAGTCATCCATCAATGTTTGGGGCCATCGGGATATCGGGGATCCTGGTGACAAAGTGTTTATGCACTTTGGTTTCACAAACTACGAAACCTCAACAAGGAGGAAGGTGTAGCCGTACAATCAGCTGTCAGCACGTCAGAAAGGAGGGAGGTGTCGTAGTGGAAGCTAGTTGTCATCCTGACGGAGAATTGGAAATCCCACAGGTAAGTGGTTTGCAACATTTTAAATCCCATAGCCCCGACGGGGATAAGATCATGGTCATGGGTTAACGATCATATGGGCCAAGGCCTATAGCTAGGAGGGCTATCATGAAAAAGGCGCGTCGGGATTCGGGAAATCGCAAGTCCTGGGGACAATTGTATTTTGACATCGAAAAGTCTGAAACTCTGATGAGGGATATGACTGCGGTCATATAAGGAGAGGTCACATGGACTGAGGAGCTTAGCCTAGAGGGCTAATGGGAATTTGAGTAGCATCAAAAGTTTGAAGTCAGAAACCCTGACAGAAGGGATATAAGGCCGAGGTCTTATAGAGAGTGGTCGCGTGGACTGAAGGCTTAGCCAGGTGGGGCTAAGGCAACAAAGGAGCACATCGGAGATCGGGGATTGGTGATCCAAGTTACCAAAACATCACTGGTGTCAATATCCCGATAACGGGAACCTCGATCACAAAGAAAAGAGGGCAACGTTGATTTCCCAATTGTTAAGGGAGGTCAGTTGGAGAGTTGTTGTGGGTGTGGAAAATTCCCGATAGGGAATTAGAAGAGATTTTCAGTTCTTCAGGCCGAGTAAGAAGAGAAGGTCCTGTGAGCGGATGTGACCTGGGTGGTGTGCCTGTGTCAAGTGGTATCAGAGCACAAGAAGGAGTCTTTGCTTTCTATAGCAGAGAAAAAGGAGAATTCACCATGCCGCCAAGGAGAAGAGATAGACAATCACCCGATCCAGGGGAGGAAAGGGAAACGCCCAAAGGTAGGGGTAGGCAAGTGCAGAATCCATAAGTGGAAAGAGAACTGCATAACTTATTCTCTATGATTGTGGATATGGGGATAAGAGAAAGGTGAAAAGCTAATGCAAGATATATTAGTGAGTCCGAAAATGAAGATGATGCTGGACAGGGAGAAGAAGAAATCCGAGTGGAAGATGCAGCAAGTGAACGCTTACTTAAAGCTATTGAAAGAATGAGTACAAAGGTAAAAATGGACATTCCAGTTTATGAGGGAAATATGGATGTAGAAGATCTTCTAGACTAGATTAGAGCTCTGGACACCTATTTTGATTATGAAGATGCTGAAGAGAACAAGAAGGTCAGGCATGCCGTCACGAGATTGAAAGGACATGCAACCTTGTGGTGGGATGAACTACAAGCTGACAGATGTTGCCAAGGCAAGTAGAAAATTAAAAGTTGGGATCAAATGATTGCAAAGATGAAGGCAAAGTTCATCCCCAGAGACTATCAAATTTCTCTGTTCAGGAGGATGTAGAACCTGAGACAGAAGCTAATGACAGTGAAGGAATATACTGAGGAATTCTACAGGTTGAATATTAGGGCAGGTCATCGCGAAAGCAATGACAAAAAAGTGTCAAGGTATATGAATGGCCTGAGATATGAGATTTAGGATGAAATGAGTATGGAAACCATCTGAACGGTGGAGGATGCCTACCAAATGTCTTTGAAAGCTGAAGAGAAGATGAGCCGTAAACAAGGTCAGCGAGGGCGAGGTAGGAGTCAGCCCAGAGGCAAAGCAGTTACCCAGGAAAGAACCCAGAAGCCCAAGGACGATTGGAAGAAGCCTCAGACTAGAACTGAGAGAGGTGGAAGTTCACAGCGAGGGCGATATGATGAACAGAGAGAACAAAATACTGAGCAGAGAGGAGGATATGCTGATAACAACACTCTTCCTCGTACCAGAGGTAGAGGAAGAGGGAGAGGTGGAGTAATTACATGCTTGACATGTGGAAAGAATGGGCACAGGTTGTTCGAGTGTCCAGAGAAAAAGAAAGAAACTGGAGAGACTCACATCGCCGAGGCATAGAGGCGAGATATTGAGGCAGAATATGATGAAGGTGGAAGATCGCTAGTGATGCGGAATTTCTTTTGACGCCAGAGAAGGAGATGGAGAATTCAGTGCAGAGGAACAGTCTTTTTAGGACTGCTTGCAAGACCAAGGATAGAGCATGCAAGGTCATTGTGGACAGCGGTATCATGGATAATCTCGTCTCAACCGAGATGGTAGAGAAGCTGGAGCTGGAGACGACTGATCATCCAAGTCCATACAAAGTTTCATGGCTACAGAAGGGACATCAGGTAAATGTCACTAAACAATGCTTAGTTGAATTCAAAATAAGAGGATATAATGATAAAATACTCTGTGATGTTATTCCTATGGATGTTTGTCATCTGTTGCTGGGTAGACCACGACAATATGATAGAAATGTGATTCATGATGGGAGGATGAACACATACACCCTGGAGAAGAATGGGAGAACCCACATGTTGCATCCAATTGAGGACAAGGAGGTGAAACTGGAAGTAAGCAACACAATACTTCTCATGAGTGGGAAGGAACTTCTCACAGAAGTTAAGAAGAAGGAGGATCCACAATTCTTTGTGGTCAGAAAGTAAAAAATTGTTCTGATTAGCACAAGAGTGGATGATTTGATAAAAGAAATCTAGGAACTGTTGGAAGAGTTCGCTAATATTGTAGTGGACGAACTACCTCGTTCATTGCCACCGATGAGAAGTGTAAGTCATCACATTGATATCACACCAGGAGCTAGTTTACCAAACAAAGCCGCGTATAGATTGACGCCGCAGGAGAATGAAGAAGTTAAAAGACAGGTCTAGGAGTTGTTGGACAAAGGTTTGGTCAGGGAAAGCTTGAGTCCATGTGTTGTTCCGACAGTACTCAGTCCGAAGAAAGACGAAGGCTAGAGGATGTGCACTGATTCAAGAGCCATTAACAAGATAACTATCAGGTATAGATTCCCATTTCCAAGAATGGATGATCTGATGGATTGCTTAAGTGGAGCAATTTTTTTTTCAAAGATAGATTTGAAGAGTGGATATCATCAGATTCGTATGAGAGAAGGTGACGAATGGAAAACAACATTTAAGACAAACGAAGGTTTGTATGAATGGCTTGTTATGCCGTTTGGCTTAACAAATGCACCAAGTACCTTCATGAGGTTGATGAATGAAGTCCTGAAGGATTTCATCTGAAAATTTGTCATCGTATATCTGGATGATATACTGATTTTCAGTAAAACAAAGACTGAACATCTGAAGCATTTATCCATTGTGATGAAGAGATTACAGCAAGAAAAGTTGCTGATAAACATAAAGAAGTCCTCATTTATGAAGACAGAGTTCATTTACTTGGGATTTGTTATCTCAACAAATGAATTGAGGATGGATCCAGATAAGGTGGAAGTAATAAAAAATTGGCCATCACCGAGGAACATATTTGAGGTGAGAAGTTTTCATGGTTTGACTAGTTTCTACCGGAAATTCATCAGGAATTTCAGTGGAATTAGTGCAGTAATGATGGATAAAGTGAAGAAAAGACATAAATCTTTTCACTGGACTGATGAGGCTGAGAATAGTTTCAATTTGTTGAAATGGAAGATTACAGAACAACCAATTCTGGTGTTGTCGGATTTTCAAAAGACATTCCAGGTAAAATCTGATGCAAGCGGGTTTTCCATAGGAGCGGTCTTAAGTCAAGAGGACAGACTGATTGCATATTTCAGCGAAAAGTTGAATGAAGCAAAATTGAAATACTCCACGTATGATAAGGAATTTTATGCCATCATACAGGCATTGAAGAAATGGAGGCACTATTTTATTCCAAAGGAATTTGTTTTATATAGTGATAACCATGCATTACAATTTGTGACTCAACAGGAGAAATTGAATTAGAGGCATGTTAAGTGGGTTGAATACATGCATAATTTCACCTTTTTAATTAAGCATATTTCTGGTACTGCTAACAAAGTGGCTAATGCTTTGAGCAGGAAGTGTTTGCTGTTACAGGAGTTCAAAGTCAGGACGATAGGCTTTGATGATCTCAGGGACATGTATGCAGATGATCAAGATTTTAAGGAAGCGTATGAAGCAACTGAGAACCCAGTTTTTAGAGACAGAAGCCAGTGGATAGAGTACATGATCTAGGAAGGATTGCTGTTCCGAGGCAATCAACTGTGTATTCCAAAATGCTCCATGAGGGAGAACTTGTTAAAAGAGAAACACAATGGTGGGTTAGCAGGACACTTTGGCCATGACAAAACATTTGCAAAGCTAAGCGAGTCATACTTTTGGCCAGGGATGCGAGCGCATGTCAAGATATTTGTTGACAGATGCTAGATTTGCCAGCATTCAAAAGGAAGGAAACAAAATGCGGGATTTTATCAGCCATTACCCATACCAGACAAGCCGTGGGAGGCAATAAGTATGGATTTTGTATTAGGGTTACCAAAGACACAAAGGAGTGTTGACTCCATCTTTGTGGTAGTGGATAGGTTTTCCAAGATGACACATTTTTTCCCATGCCAGAAGACCAGTGATGCGACTCACATTGCAAATCTATTCTTCAAGGAGGTCATTCGACTTCATGGATTGCCGAAAAGCATAGTTTCAGACAGAGACACAAAGTTCTTAGGACACTTTTGGAGAACATTATGGAAGAACCTGGGGACTAACTTGTTGTTTAGTTCAGCTTATCATCCTCAGACAGATGGACAAACAAAAGTGGTGAACAAAAGTCTGGGAGACTTGTTGAGAAGCTTGGTGACAGAGAACCATAGCAGTTGGGACAATATATTGCCGCAGGCAGAGTTTTCTTACAATGACTCTGTTAACAGGAGCATAGGGCAGAGTCCATTCCAGATTGTATATGGCACAAAACCGAGGGGAGTTTCTAAATTGAGAGATTCAGAACAGACTGCTACTAGGAGCGCTAGTGCAGAAGAATTTGCTGAGGCAATGAAATAACTTCACAGCCAGGTGAAGGAGCGGTTGCTGAAATCAAGCCAAGAATATAAGCGTAGAGCCGATCAACATAGAAGACAACTTCAGTTCGAGGTTGGTGATTTGGTTCTGGCACATCTGAGGAAGGAAAGGTTCCCAAGAGGGACGTATAATAAATTGAAGATGAAGAAAATCGGACCATGCAAGGTCTTGATGAAAATGGGACAGAGTGCTTATGAGATTGAATTACCAGATGGGATTGGAATATCTCCGATATTCAATGTCTCAGATTTATACCCATACAAACTCGAGGAAGCAGGAACAAGTGATGAAAAACCAGAGGTTCAGTGGCAGAAGCAGATGCCAGTTGCAGAGAAGCCACAGATGGAACAGATACTGAATAAACGAGTGGGTAAGAAAACCAGAAGGAAAGAATATTTTGAATATTTGGTCAAGTGGAAGGGCCATCCAGTTGAAGATGCTAGCTGGGAGACTGAAGAAGAGATTCTGAAGCATGGACATACCGTGCAGGAACTCATGGGCAGGAGCCCATGCAAATTTTCAAGCGAGGGAGTATGATGTAGGAGCATCTCCCAAGACAAGCGAGCCAGCGCAGAAGACAAAGGATAGTTGGGCACACGCCAACCCAAAATTTTGAAATTTCCCTTGAAGTTGATGCACCAAGCATAAATGAGATCATTTAATGAAGGTGCCTTGGTATAATGTATTTATACCTTGAGCGCCCCACTCTCGTCTGAAATAGATGGAGGCATTTATAGTAATAAATGTAAGTAGGTAGAATTGAATACTAGATTAGACAGTTTTAGAAGAAAGGAGGGAAAATGGATATAGACACCCTCATTGTGCATTGTAACATAATTCAGGGAATAGTTAGAAGCATAGGAGCATAGAAGAGGAGAAGAGAGTTGTGTAGAAACACCCATGTACTGATATTTGGATTAATAGAGAAAGATTGATTCAATTTCATGGTTTTTGTGTTGTCCTCTGTGTATTGATGTTATGCTCTTGAATGTTTACTTCCTGGTATACATTTGCTTTTATATGCTGTGTATGTGATTTCATGGTTTGAGTTGAAGTCTGAAAGGAAGTAGAAGGAATGAGTTTCAGTTTTTTCTCTATTTGAGCAAGGATTCCTGCAAGGGGTGCTGTTGAATTCGTCTGCAAGGAGTGCATTGACAGAAGGCTCAGATAGTTAACTCTTGTTCTCATTCACTAGGAGTGAAATTGGGCTATACGAGCTGTGCAAGGAGTGCACATGCTAAGGAGAGTCTCAGTCATGGATTTGAGTGAAGTATTGAAGGACTGTTGCTGCAGGTGTGCCCATAGTCAAAAGAACTCAACACTTGGAGGTGTTTGAGGATTGCCACAAGGAGTGCGTGAAAAGAACCTCTTTGAGGTTGAAAGTGTGAGAAAGCTCAGGAGGGATAAGGCTTTCAAATCCGTCGAGAAGAAGCACAAAGAGTCTGTGCATAGAGTGATTGAATAGGCTCTCCAAAGTTACGTGCATAAGGACTAGTTTTCATAGAGAAATACTGGGTTCGCTCATTGAAGATATCCAAGAGGGAGGTGGACGGTTAGGATCTTGTAGAAGAGATTGACAAAACCCGTCAACTGTTGGATCTACCAAAGGATAAAAGGAGGTTACGGTCGTGTTGGGTGTTAAGCTCCAGGAGTCATGAGCCATTGGATCGTGGATCAGTTACCTGTCAGTCGTTGGATCTGGCAGAAGTTGCACGAGGGTTACCATCGAGATTCGAAGGATCGAAAATCCCGTGGTCGACTGTTTTTTGACATTTGAAACCCCGAAGTCCTGGGAAGATCGGAGCCGTCCGACAGTTGGACACATGGCAGAGATCAAGGTGTCAGGAGTTCGGGAATTCAAAAGTTCTGTGGACAGAAGGTTGGGGAAGTTCATAGTGAAAAACTCGGCATAATCTGAATCATCCATTTGGGAGGACAGGTGTCAGGAATCCAAGGAGAGTCGGGATATTCGGCGTCAGGAAATTGGAGTTCCCGAGGACAAGGAAGTTGAGACATTTCAAGTCCCAAAACCCTGGAGAAATCGGGACCGTTCATCAGAAAGGACACGTGGAAGAAATCGGCGTCATCGGGGAAAGTCTCGACAAGAAGTCATCCATTGGTGTTTGGGGCCATCGGGATATCGGGGATCCCGGTGACAAAGTGTTTATGCACTTTGGTTTTGTGAACCATGAAACCCCGATGAGGAGGAAGGTGTAGCCATGCAATCAACTGTTAGCACATCAGAAAGGAGGGAGGCGTCGTAGTGGAAGCCATTTGTCAGCCTGACGGAGAATTGGGAATCCCACAGGTAAGTGGTTTGCAGCATTTGAAATCCCGTAGCACCGATGGGGATAAGACCGTGGTCACGAGTTAACGGTCATATGGGCCAAGGCCTATAGCCAGGAGGGATATCATGAAAAAGGCGCGTCGGGATTCGGGAAATCACAAGTCCTGGGGACAATTGTATTTTGACATCAGAAAGTCTGAAACTCCGATGAGGGATATGACTGCGGTCATATAAGGAGAGGTCACGTGGACCCAGGAGCTTAGCCTAGAGGGCTAACAGGAATTTGAGGAGCATTGTAAATTTGAAGTCAGAAACCCCGACATAAGGGATATAAGGCTGAGGTCTTATAGAGAGTGGTCGTGTGGACTGAAGGCTTAGCCAGGTGGGGCTAAGGAAACAAAGGAGTGCATCAGAGATCAGGGATTGGTGATCCAAGTTACCAGAACATCACTGGTGTCAAGATATCGATAACGAGAACCCCGATCACAAAGAAAAGAGGGAAGCGTTGATTTCCCGATCGTTAAGGGAGGTCAGTTGGAGAGTTGCTGTGGGTGTGGAAAATTTCTGATAGGGAATTAGAAGAGCTTTTCAGTTCTTCGGGTCGAGTAAGAAGAGAAGGTCCTGTGAGCAGACGTGCCCTGGGTGGCGTGCCTGCGTCATTTGTAGATGTTCAAGAAGATGAGTTTGCAAATTAGTTTGTCAAAGAACAGGTTGATGTTCCAAATTTGTTCTTGTTAGATGATATTGCATATGTTGCTGATTCGCCTATATATGATGAATATGATGGTGATTGCGATGTTGATTTCCTAGAACAAATATTTGTATGTTCTCTATCAGAAAATGCTCCTTTGCAGTAGTGTAATGAGAGAAATCAACCTACATATCATAGTTACAAAGAAGAAAATACTGAATCAGCTGAAGGGAATTATTTACCTTTATGCTCTTCTTCATTTAAATTGTTGAAAGAAAATTCTAAGATCTCATTGAAGAAAATGAATGTTTGTTGATGCCAAATCACACTAATTCACACACAAAAAAATTGACCAGAAATTGTAGCAGTCTTCTCATGTGTTTGATGACCCTGTTACCTATTATGTGGAAGGTATTATTAGTACAAAATTGCAGCGATTGGTTGAAGATGAATCTGAAAATGAGTGTGTTCAACAATCCAAAGAGATTGAAAAATGTGCCTATGACAGCAATGAAGAAAACAAAGAAGGTTTTGAATCAGGTGAAGGAACCTTGCCACTATGTTTTCCTTCCTTCAAAATGATGAAGAAAAATGTTTATAATGTTTCAAATCAGACATCCTCCAGGCATGATTTTGAATATCCAGGGTACAAAAAATTTATAGGTAAAAAACATCTTCCTTTAAGCTATTGAAAGAAAATCATGAGGTAACAAAGGAAGCAGGAAAGTCTAATTGCAACAACACTACTTTACATAAGAAGATGGTTGTTGATGAGGAAGATCCATGACCTTCACGTGTGTTAAATGATCATGTGGCTGATTACACGAGAGGTTATTTCAGTTCAGAATTGCATCATATGCTTAGCTACCAACCTGAAAAGGAAGATCAAGTCGATCAATAAATTGTTGTTAAAGGTTATTTTCCTCCCCCTGAAACTAATACAGATATGCAACAAGATTTACGATAAGTTAAAGTGTTTCAAAGTTGTCTTCCTTCCCCTGAGAATGACATGGTGGTCCAATTTCTAAGTAGCCTATACATGGATGAGGATTTTGAAACTGCATCTATGGAAACTCCAAGCAATGAAAAAACAAATGACATAGAGCCTCAGGAAAGCAACAAAACCGTGTATGCCACTTTTCAATAAAAAATACAAAGAGATAATGAAGAGGCAATGGTTTTATTTGATTCATTTGAAGATCATGGTTTTGAAAATGCATCCATGGGAAATCTAGACTGTGAAATAGTGCATGATGTTAGCTTTTCACATTTGCAAGAAGATAATGAGTAGGAACTTATTTCCATTCATTAATTTGAAAGTCAAAATGATAGTCCTCAAAAATTTTCCCAGAAGTTTAATGAAACCAAATCATAATTGTTTGATGAACAAGAGGATAGCCTTGATGCACATAATATGGTTGTTATATTTGAATATGTTCAAGAATGTATGAATGTTTTTGTTGAGATGCATGGAAAGGTAGACAAAACTATTTCTGCCATTTCGATTGAAAATGTTCTCAGAACTGAGGAAATAGAGCAAGAGCAACAAACACTTATGAAAGAGGCTTGCCTTTCTATTTTTTCTCATCAAGAAGAAATGTTTTTTCATTGTTTTCAAGATCCTGTGGCCATCCTATTGCATTTTTCAGTGAAAGAGGAGTTTGTTTCATTCATAAGCTCAAGTTTTGGATTCAACTTTTGTTTTCATCTGCCATCTTTTACATTTGGCTTCCTGCTTAAAAAATATGTGAGTGGAGAAAAACTGGGAAGCAAATTGCTTGATTGGTTGCATTGGAACTTTAACAACACTTGATTGAGTATAAATTTTAACATTTTTAGAGTAGATAGGAGTGTGCAAATAAGCTTGTTGGTCAAGCATTTTTCAGTTTGGATAAATCCAGTAGTGTATACAGTCATATTTCTAGTGGTATATTCAATAGCCAGTTGAGAGTAGTGTGCAGAGTTTGGTTTTCAGCAGACACTGGTGATAGGTTGGAGCACGGTACACACACATGTTTTGGGAGCAACCTAATGGATCTGACACCGGGTCTATGAGTTCTTTTCTACCCCACAGGGAGGGTATCATCCCCAGTTGGAGCCTATGTTATCACTGTAATAATTTCTTGGAATCCAAGTCTTGAGATTTGGTGGAACACTAAATCAGTATAGAGGAGTGTTAGTATAGCAGGTGGGGTCATATCTGGCGAACATGGTTAAAATTGGTGGAGACAGAGGAGTGATGGGACCCAGTAGGCCATAGATCTTGAGCAACCCAGATCAACGGTCAGGAGACATATTAGGCGAGGAGATAACGCAAAGTTTAAGCACTAGAGAGTGGGCCGGGAAAAATACCACGATTTTAACCCATAGACATATGGCACCTCTAGAAGCATATCAGGGAGGAAAGCGGGTGAGTGTGAAACTTCTCAACCATGCCCCAATGTCACATGTTATAATATCATTAAATATGTCAAATCTAAAGATTGCATGTGGAGAGGGGAAAGAGACGGTTGGTCAAATCATCTCATGCCACTTGTTCAAAGTACTTTTCATCCATGCAATGCCAGGTGAGCACCGCCATATAACCGATTCGAAGGCTCATCATTCAGAATAGATTGGCTGAGCATGAAAAACTATTGTACCTATAAGTACTTCATTAGTAATTCATGATTAGAACTTGATGACTACTATCCTTAAAAATATGGATGATATTACTCTATTTTGGGAAATCAACGTTTCATTTGTAAATGGGGTAGTTACAAATTGGATCAACTTCCTAATTTCTGTGCGATCAAGGGAGATAAACTTATGTTTTCTGCAAAACTGAGAAACATGGACAAAGCAGACCGGGTAGCCTTTAGTGAACCAGGATTTTCAATGAATATGACAAATTCATCATTGAAGAAGAGAGAGAAACTGGTTGCTCGAATCTTAGCAACAGAATTTTATACAAGGCATCTGGGAGATCCAGGAGCGGATAAAGAGGTCAGATTAAATCCTGTCATGAAGAATTTAATCATCAATAGACACACAGTCTAGCACCATATGTGATCTATCAGGAGGAAAATGATTAAGTGTCAGAAGACAGAGGTAAAAGCTGAGGTGGTTGAAAGCATTGGAGAAAATCAACCTGCTTGGCTTGACACCTTGAAGGAAGAAATTGCTAATTTGAAATAGTTTTCAAGCTAAATTTAGTATGTGTCAGAGAATTTTATAATAATATTGATAAGTGGCCTTCAAATCAAAATATAGAATATGTCAGTTTTGTTTTATAACGTCCCTAGAAATAGGAGTTCGGTTGCTGTACGTTACTCTTTTGTAACCGACAACTATTTTTGGAACTTTGGGGAAGATGATTCCTTTTTAATCCCGGATGTAATTTACCTATATATACTATTAAAAAGATTAATAAAGGGTTGGACAAACCGAAGAGGGGCCTGCCCTTGTAGCAGGAATACTTTGTAAATCCATGGAGCTAAAGTGAATATACAATGCATAAGCATTTTGAACTGTTTATGAAAATATTCTAATGGCTATGATACAAGTTTTGTTTTCTCTCATAGTGTGTATTTCTTGTGTCTTTGAAATCCCATTTACATTTTCCTCTTTTTAAATTGGAGAGTTAAGAGTCCAGAATTCGTCTTATGACGCTCTCGACTTAGCAATTTAAATTATATAATCCTCTTCTTAACTAATTCAAAATTCATTTCAATATGCTCTGATGCAGTTATTTGTTTTCCTTTTCCTCTTTCACCATGCATATTTCAATTTTAAAAACTTAGACTCATTGCCTCATTTATCCTTTCTCCTCTAGATAGTTCTAATGACCTGCCACTGTTTTATTTATTTTTGACTCAGCCCCAAATTTCACCCCCTTTCTTTGACCAAAAACTGTATAAAATCCCCAAAAAAACCAAATCTAGCCATTGATTTCAAAATATACATCAAGTGATATGATAGAGCCCTCTCTGAGTTGAGTAGGATAGTGCCCAACTCTAAAGTTTGTTGAAACAATTACCTCTGTCATTTGTCTATTCATCCAGACAAAATTTACAAAGTGCTAACATTCTAGCGTCGTTGCCGGGGAACGAAGGTGAAATCTTCCCTGGGAGAAACGACAAAATTCAGATCTTAGTATTAATGGTGAAGAGTATTAAGACACAAAAAGGATGTACATCATTTGCCAGACGACTCCATTTTTCAAGACTCTAGAATTCAAAATTTTTATGACGACTCCACTGCGCAAAGACTAAGTAGCCTGAAAATTTTATTGGCGACTCCACTCAAGATTAAAATGTGATTCAGAGACTCCACCGAAAGATGAGATCCCTTGACAGAGGTATGAAAGGACATCATAGAAGGAAACATGTACCTTAAGTTGAATTTTTTCCAAGACATCATAGTTTTTGTTATGAATTACCTTTTTTCCTTTCCTGAACATGCTAAACAAATCTTTCTTCACTTGCTACATGCAAATGATGACCATGATAATATTGAAATTGTATATCCTCCTCTTAAAGTTATACATATATATCTTTAGTTTATCACTGATTTGGATCAAAATCTCCCATCTGATCCATGTGCTAACCATGTAATATACCATATATAAAATGTATGTAGAACAAAAATAAAATGCTAGTAATGGAAGAATAACAACAATATAACCAGAACATTCACCACAATAACACTGAAATGATATAAGAATAACAACATAAATAACACTTTGAATCTGAAAGAAATGTTCACGGGCCTCTTCGAGGGGGCAACCTACAGTTGAGAAGAGATCTATTACAATAATATCCAAGCTAGGATTCTCATACCCTCGACTCCTATTTATACTAAAAAGAAGCATCTAGAGGAAGATCCTTCTAGAAGTGGAAGACTCTATTAGGTCTTCTTACATCCGCCTTATTCTATTTTATTGAAAGGTTTTATTAATATTGACCTTTATTACATTCAAACATATTGATCTACCTATGTGTGGGTTAGGACCCTAACATGTCTGCCCCCTTAAAAACAACCTTGTCCTCAAGGCTTGAGATGAGGAAATTGTTGCAGAATGGTAGCTGGTTCCCAAGTGGTGTCTGTTGGAGTTGTATATTTCCATTGGACTAACACTTCCTTGATGGTTCTATGACATAGGTGATGCTCACGCTGGTCCAAAACTGCTTCTGGTTGTAGCCAAATGGATCCTTCTTCAGCTAACTCTGGAAGGTTGGTTTGAATTTGGCACTTAGCTCCAATCACCTTCTTTAAGCATGAAAGATGAAAAACAGGATGTAGCTTCGAATGGCTAGGCAAATCTAACTGATAGGAAACTTGTCCCACACGTTTGAGCATGGTATAAGGACCATAAAATTTGGGCGGTAGCTTCTGACAATGCTTGGCCTTGAGGGAAGTTTTCTTGTAAGGTTGCAGTCGAAGAAACACCTGATCCCCTTCTGCAAATTGATGTTCAAAGTGACCTTGATCTGCTTGTTGCTTCATGTGATTCTGTGCCATGACCAAATTCTCTTTGAGGGTATAGAGAATGGCCTCTCAAGCTGTAAGTGTTAGGTCAACTGCTTGGACCTTCGAGGCACCTGGTAAGTATTAGAGAACTGAAGGTGGCTTCTGTCCATATACCACTTCAAAAGGAGTCATGCATGTAGTTGTATGGTATGAAGTGTTGTACCACCATTCAGCTAGGGGTAACCATTGAGCCCACTAACTTTGCGTTTCTGAGGAAAAACACCTCAAATATGTTTCCAAACACTTGTTGACAACTTCCGTTTGGCCATCAGTCTGGGGATGATAAGCTGTGCTGAGATGCAATTCTGTGCCTTGTATCTTGAACAATTCTTGCCAAAAATTGCTTGTGAAAGTTGGGCCGTGATCATAAACAATAGAGTGTGGCATGCCATGAATCTTGAAGACCCGATCCATGAATATTTGAGCCACCGTGGATGCTGTAAATGGGTGTTGAAGGGAACATAAATGAGCATACTTGGAAAGACGATCAACAACCACCATGATAATGGACTTATTTCCCGATTTGGGTAAACCGGTAATAATATCCATAGAGATATCCTTCCAAATAGTAGGTGGAATCGGGAGAGGTTGTAGTGTGCCTAATGATTTGACTGTTTCTCCCTTGTTGCGTTGACACACATCACATTCAACTACAAAATTATGAATGTCCTGTTTCATACCATCCCAGAAAAATGAACATTTAACCCTGTCATAGGTTTTGGTGAACCCGAAGTGCCCTGTTGTGGGTGTAGCATGAAGCTCAGAAAGTACCGTGGATTTAAGCTTTGATTGTTTACTTAAATACAAACGAACTTTGTATTGAAGTTCCTCATGGAGCCAAGAGTACCCTGGGGAAGCTAGAGCATTGGGATGCAATTGCTGGATCAACTGTGAACTTTTGGGATCTTGTAGCCATTCCTGGCAAATGGCTTGGAGCCAATATGGTACAATGAATGAAAGAGAAAAAGGGATCCTTCATCTTCATATTTTCAGGAAAGTGCATCCACAACCACACTGTCTTTGTATTTCTTATAAATGATCTCATAATCATATCCAAAGAGTTTATTCACCCATTTTTGTTGTTCTGGGGAGGAAATGATTTGTTCCAAAAAATACTTGAGGCTTTGATGGTCTGTCTTAATTTGGAACCATTTCCCCAATAGATAAGGATGCCATAGATCCACAACATGCAGAATAGCCAACATTTCCTTTTCATAGATGGATTTACCCAAATTTCTTTCAGATAGTTTCTTGCTGGTAAAGGACAAAGGTTGACCCTCTTGCATAAGGACAACACCAATTCCTTTCCCTGAGGCATCGCATTCCAACAAAAAGGTCTTTGTGAAATCGGGAAGGGTGAGGACTAGAGTGGTGCACATGGCCATATTCAAGGTTTGAAAAGCTTGAGCAGTAGCTGGAGTTCAAGTGAAAGAGTTATTTTTTAGGAGAGCAGTGAGAGGTGTTGCAATCTTCCCATAATTCTTAACAAACTTGTGATAATACCATGTTAAGCCTAGAAATCCATGAAATCTCTTAAGAGTCTTTGGGTGAGGCTAGTATTTCATTGCTTCAATCTTTTTAGGATCCACCCTGACACCATCTTTTCAAATCAGATGACCCAAGTATTATACTTCTGAGGCGCCAAAAGCACATTTAGACTGTTTCAGGAAAATTTGGTGCTGAGAGAGTAGATGGAGAACTCGATCCACATGAGCAAGATGGTTTGTCCAAGTTTTTCTATAGATGAGGATATCATCAAAGAAAACTAAGACACAATGGAGGAGAAAAGGACATAAGACATGATTCATGAGGCTTTGGAAGGTGGAGGGAGAATTACACAAGCCAAAGGGCATGACCAAAAACTCATAGTGGCCCTCATGAGTTCTAAAGGTAGTCTTAGGAATATCTGCCTCTTTCATACGTATCTAGTGGTAGCTCAAACGAAGATCTAGTTTAGTGAAGAATTGGGCGCCACTCAATTCATCCAGGAGGTCATCAATGACAAGAATGGGAAATTTGTCTTTGATGGTAAGTTTGTTGAGGGCACGAAAGTCAAGACACATTTTCCAAGAACCTTCTTTCTTTAGGAACATGACCAGAGGAGATGAATAGGGGCTCGTACTAGGGCGGATAAAACTTGCATTGAGGAGTTCCTAGACCGTTTTCTCAATTTCATTTTTTTGGGAAAAGGGGTGACAATACGGACGGATATTGGGAGGAAGGCTTCCTAGTACAAGGGGAATGGAATGATCATGAACACCACGGGAAGGAGGGAGGCCTTAGGGAGTGGAAAATACCAATTGATGTTTAGAAAGTATGGCTTGGAGGTCTTGCGGTACAAAGGGTGTCTCTATTTCTTATATGGCATGGAGTCGGGCGATAACACCAGAATGACCCTTTTTGAGCAGCTTTTCCATGCAATGGGAAATAATGATCTCAGGTGAACCGACAATGATGCCCTGGAACTTATATTGGTGGCCCTCCTGGTCGAATTGCATGGTTAAGTCTTTAAAATCCATGAGAATGGAACCCAAAGTCCTTAGCTAGTATGCACCCAATACAATGTCACAACCTCCCATGTCGATAGCAAACATATGGGATTTCAGGTGGTAGTCACCAATTTGGAGACACACATTTTCACAACGCCCTCCACATTTCATGGAACCACCATTGGCAATCATGATTTGGAAATTATTGACGACATGGATGTAGCAATGAGTTTCTTGGGCAATGCGACGATGAATAAAATTATGGGTGCTGCCACTATCAACCAAAATGATGACCTTCCGATGCTTGATGTAACCGATTAGCTTGAGGGTTTGGGGAGCGGAGAATCTAATGAGAGCATTGAGAGAAATGACTAGTTCTACTTCGAGAGGGTCCGAGGGAGGGGTTATGTCAGTGGATTCAGGTGATTCAGACATAGAGGGATTTTCTTCATCTTCTTCTGAAATCTCCTCGGAGATGGCCATAAAAATCTTTTGTTCTTTACACTTATGGTGCTGGAAATATTTGTCATCACAGTTATAACAAAGACATTTGAGTTGGCGTTCAACCATTTTAGCCCGGGTCTATTTTTGGATCTTTAGTAGAGCAAAGGGAGTAGTGGGATTTATTGGTTTAGGGAGAGGGATGAATGAGAGTTTCCAGTTTTGAGAAGATACAACAGTTGTGCTTATTTATCTCTTTTGGTAGCCTCCACCCAACTCTCAGGCCAAGCCATGAGGACATGGGCCCAAATTTCATCCTTGAGGCTGCTCATAAAACACTCTCGAAAAAAGGCATCAGACATGCCCTCTGTTCTAAAAGCCAGGTGCTCAAAGGCAACTATAAAGTCTTCCACTGTTCCTAATTGTTTTAGCTTTGTCAAATGGACCAAATTGTTGGTGTTAGTGTCAAAGCGTTCATAAAGATCTGCCACAAATTGTGTCTAAGCAATATACCCTTGACGAGAATTTTTTCTCCATTACCACCATTGCCAATGTTCTTGATCTAGATGGAGAACACCGTACCGGAGTTTGGAAAAGTAATCTATAATGCTGTATAAAGAGAAGTAATGTTCCATTTGGGTTACCCAACCAGGGGGATCCGAGCCATCAAATTTGGTCACATCTACCTATGGAAGGCGTAGGTCACATTGAAAGTGATGGTTCTGCAAGGTATGGGAATGAGAGGAATGGTCAACTTCAGTATGTGGGGGTGAGGAAGAGGAGGGGTTATCTGTAGGGATATGCAGTTTGGTGTAGAGTGCTGAAAAGACTGATTCAAGCTAGGTGGTGAGGTCTTGTTTGATTTCTCCCATTGAGGACTGCATGGTTGTATTGATGGCGATGACATTGGCACTGAGTTGTTTCACTTCTTGTTGGGTCTCAATGAGACCAGATTGCAAGGTGTTGAAGTGAGCTTCCAAGTCTTGGCTATGAGTATGGGCCATGAGGATGGGGGAACTAAAAAGGGGTGGGTAGGGTAATTTTTTTTTCCAAAAAAATGATATGGATAAATGTGATAAGGGCGAAGAGATGAATCCAATGGAATAGGTCTGAAATAATGGTGAAAAAAATTCCAGTTTTTTTTTACGAAGTTATACTCCAGTCTAAAGAATACTGTAGAGAGGAAATGCCCAAATGCTTAACCAGAAAGAAATGTGTATTTACTTGGCAACCCGAACACAGTTGCGCGACAATAGATCTTGTCTGTTTTAATTTGTTTATGTTTCTATCCCCAAGGGTTAGGTATTCAAGGGTTCTACAGACAAGGGTTTTCCCTATGCTATAGCTCTCTAGTATACGTGCGGGGTCCAACAGTAGTACTCGGCCCAATATCTCAGGGCACTAACTAAGGAGGATAGACCGTACCCTTAGCTGTACTACCCGAATACCCAGGTACTAGAGAGTATCTTCTCGAGTGCTATTCTCGGTGACACTATAGTAGTCAAGCGACCGATCGATTTATCTAAAGAGGGCTTCAGGTAATCTAGGCCGATCCGTACACAAGCATTTTCTGATGCGCTACCACTTGAAGGGGTACCAATAGGGGTTACAAGGGTGGCCAACAGATGTGTGCTTAAGTACCACTTGTATTTCCTGCATGTATGAATCCCTCAACCGCGGGTTTATGCACATAACGACAGATCTCTGTGGCTTAAAGACGCCGGAATACATCTCTACCCTGAAAAAAAATTTAACCCACACTTTATGCCGAGGAAAGTACTCTGATACCACTTGTAATATACCAGATATAAAATGTAGGTAGAATAGAAATAAAATGCTAGTAATGGCAGAATAACAACAATATAACCAGAGCATTCACCACAATAACACTGAAATGGTATAAGAATAACAACAAAAATAACACTTTGAATTTGAAAGAAATGTTCATGAGCCTCTTCGAGGGAGCAACCTCCAGTTGAGTAGAGCTCTATTACAATAATCTCCAAGCTAGGGTTCTCATACCGTCGACTCCTATTTATACTAAAAAGAAGCATCTAGAGGAAGATCCTTCTAGAAGCAGAAGCTTCTATTAGGTCTTCTTACATCCGCCTTATTCTATTTTATTGAAAGGCCTTATTAATATTGACCTTTATTACATTCGAATATA